>VZRH01003835.1:552052-672691 GCA_013397555.1 Urocynchramus pylzowi | reverse complement strand
AAGAAAAAAAAAAAAAAAAAAAAGCTACACGCAGAGGCAAAGCAAAACAAGGAATGAATTCACTGCTTCCCATGGGCAGGCAGGTGTTCAGCCATCTCCAGGAGAGCAGGGCCCCATCACTGCAATGGTGACTTGGGAAGACAAACACCATCACTCCAAATGTACCTCCCTTTCTCCTTCTCCCCCAGCTTTATGCTCTGATTATGATGCCATATGGTCTGGAATATCTCTGTGGTCAGTTTGAGTCACCTGTTCCCCCTGTTTCTCCTCACAACATCCCAGCACCACGTCTCCTTACCAGTGTGGAAGAATGAGAAGCAGAAAAGGCCTTGGCTCTGTGTAAGCCCTGCTTGGCTGTAACAAAAACACCTCTATTAATCAACCCTGTGTTTAGCATAAATCCAAAACACAGTCACATACCAGCCACCATGCAGAAAATTAACCCTAGCCCTGCCAAAACCATCACAGTCTCATACTTTAGCATTTTCTCTGGCCCTTTATGGTTTGAAAAGCTCTAGTTGGGATTCCTAGGTAAGTGCTCAGTTCCAATGTCCCCTAGAGAAAATTAACAGAGACTTTGCAGTCTCATTATTAAAGCTACCTGAACTTTCAGATCCTATTTCTTTATGTGATGCATTCATAATAACGCAAAACATAGTTTGGGGAAAGTGGTACACAAACTGCTAGTGGAGCTGTCATGGGATAAAAGGGAATTTGTAAAAATTCAGTCTCCATATTTTTGCAAATTCCATGTTCAAAGCCTAAGTATATTGTATTTACACTGTGGACTCAGTTTGGCTATCTGTTCCATCTGTCACTCAATTTTGTCTCAAGAAGCTCTTTAGACACATGTGATTCCTTCTTCCGCTCATCTTTCTGCCTCTGCTTGTCAAAAAAGTGTAAGGCAGATTTTTGCCTAGATGGGAGGTGTGGTGTGATCTGGTTGGGTCATCAGCCAAATCGCATTAGGGATTAGGAGTGTGGGAAGCACTGAGGACCATCTCCCTTCATAGTTCAGGTGTAGCCTCAGGCTCTAAGTAGCTAAACCTGTTTTACATTTTCTATTTGATTAGTCTTTGAAATACCAGTAGAAATGTACCATGAACAGAAGCGAGCAAAAGTTCAAGACTGGATTCTGAAGGAACTATATTTATGTTATCCTTGAAGAGCCTTGTGCTAATTAGCAGGGACTATCAGTGGCAGCTTGGGTGAAACAACTTGCTGATTCAGGTGCAATCAGGTGCATTGCCTTTTATCTCTGCCCTTTTGTGGAACCTGGTGCATTTATAGTACAGACTCTGGCAACTACAGCATACATGTTTTCCTCTATTTTACTTTAATAGGCAGTGGACCCCAATATTTATCCGTTTATTCTTTTTTTTTGTCATGATAGTGTTATTCATGTGTTGCTAGGACACTGACATGTTGGAAAAGAGGGAGAAAAGTCACTGCTGTGTCCTCCTTATGCCAAAACATTTAAGGCAGAATCTGAGTCACTAGACAGAGATATATTTACTAAATTGGGACCAAGAGGATATGTTCAAGGTGTCCCAAAATAGAAACTTCAACCCCTTGGAGAGCCAAGCAGGTTTTCAAATGTAAATGTCTTCAGTCAGCAGAAAGTTTAAAGGAAGCAAGGAAGGCAGAAATGTCTGAACATTGTTAGGGGATACTTTGTTTATGTGTGAAAAGAAAACATCACCATTCAAGTGCAAAGAGTGAGACAAATTATCTTGCTCATAATGAAAAGTAGAGTGTATTTGCACCCGTTACAGAGCACTCAACACCACAGTAAATCTGACAGGTTAAATTAGAATACCTTCTTAAAAAAAAAAATAAAAATTATTAATTCCTCAGTGGCTAAAACTCTTCCCTTTTTGGTACACCAGCCTTGGACTAACAGTCTTGTGAATACTTAGCTCAGGGAAAGGTTTTACACAAAAATAGAACTGGGCTTGTTTGCTGCCAAATTTGATTCAAGCATCTGCTCACAGGTCTAACAGAGAGAGGTGTGTGAACAAATGTACAAATGTGGAAGGTGATTGGAAATAAAAGACACTTAAGTTGTAGCATGTCTGTAGATGAGAGAAGATAAATAGAGCAGCAATGGGGATGAAAGCACACATATGCACACAAGCATGCAGGGTGACATGAAAAGTTAAATCGTGTCTCAAAGTCCTGCTAGTACCAAAGCCAATGTTTGATTTGTTAGTGGTTGGGATAGTAAGAGTTTTTGAAAGGGTGAAGAACTGTTGTGGTTCTAAAATTAATGTTGGGAAATCTTGTAAAATTCATCTAAAAGAGAAAGGAACAGGATGTGTGATTTCCTCATGGCTTATTAAAGCAAAGAGTTTGAAAAAACAAGGGCTATGGACGAGATCCTTAAAAATTAAAGAGATTTTTATCTTAGACGTCACTAAACTGAAATCAGCAGCAGACACAGAGTACTTAAGATGCAAACAAATACACTTATCATTTTTAAAAAATTCCTAACAGAAAATCAGAATGATAATCCAATTAAATTTTCATTAAAGTACATTGCATGAATTGTAACTAGTCTAATGTACACAAAACACGATCTTTCAAAGAAAAGCAATAAAGTTGCCAAATAAACCAATGAATTTCTTAAATAAACTGTATTGCAAATTCGTGGAATGCAACAAGTCAATGTATTTCATTATTCAACAAAACCACTAAGAGCTGCAAAACAATTCATTATTATAGCCCCCAAAAATGCATTAGCCTATGTTTCTTGTTATTGTACCTTTGCATTTGCTTGGTATCTGGAATGGAATTGTTTGTAGTACTTTAAAAACAGGGAAGAAAATCCTGAAAAAAAAAAATAAATGCCGTATTTATCTATTCTGATATGATTTGAAACATATATATATATACTTAAAAGGTCTGGTTTGTACTCTTGGTGTATCCAATTTGCAACAACTCTTTCACGCAAAGAGGAAATGAGGGAGCAGATTGTTAAATGTGATATAAACATGATTTCACTCAGGCTTGCTAATACATCAGGATGAAAGCCGACACTCTGCTTTTTAAAAAATTATTCTAAACAGTGCATGTCAAATATTTTAGACATTACTGAAAATGGCTGTCAGATAAAATGCAAAAGGGCTCCACATATATTCGGCATGGCTTTACTGTCTGAATGCGTGAATCTCTACACTGACACAAAATTGCTACCCTGTCAGCATGTAAAAGGACGGATCATTTAATCTCTTTAGTGATGAAGTTTCAAATCCACAAAGCACAAGCTATCAGTCCTTTGAGATGATTATGATGCTTCGAACCTGACAGCTTGTGATGACAGCTTTCACAAATTCTGGAAATCAAATTGTTCCTGCATCTAGCAGAAGAAGGCAGGTGTGTACATAACAGAAATGGATGAGGTTAAACATGGGGATAGTGTGATCTTTATGTTCAGTGTAATTGTTAAAAGTTATACCAGGGAAAATTATAGATTTTGGTTTTGAACCTCTTCATGATATACACAGATGAGGGCACCAATAACCCATATGGGTAAAAGGTTTGCCAGGAAAGGAATATCAAGATAAACAGATGGCTGTACCATTGCCATATGGCTCCTCGGAAATTGGACTATGCTATGGCATTTTGCCACAAGATAGATCTAGTGCTATTTCTGTGCCAATATTTTAAGCAATGCAAGGAAAGAATACATAACTATCTGCAATTAGCTGTGTTATGTAAATATAAAAACCTAATTGGTTGATGGGAAATTTTGTAGTCTGATATGTTTCTGAAATACAGATAACAATTCACTAGAAAGTTATTTGCTTCAGCTCTTCATTTTTCATACTTTTTACTCAGAAAAATGTGTTAAATAAACTAAGTTGCTGTGCTGATGAGGCTTAATTTCACAGTTTATCTCTTTGTACAGAACAAAGAAATTGTCTCTGAAACACAGTGCTAGCAGTGCTAAAAAAGCAAAGGAAAGCAGAAGGATACTACAGACCATTCAAAATAAGGTCAGTAACTCCAAAACTCAGCTCAGCTGGATAGCTGCATACATAACCAAATTATTCAGATATGACCTTGTACCCAAGGTCAAAGGTTTGTGTTCTCAAAGAATGAGTACTTAGTAGGACTTTCTGATGGTTCCAACACTGCTGGCTGACATATCAGGTGTATTGCTACATTTTCATGTATGTTGTATTCAATCAGGATTTTGCACTGGCTCAGACAGACCCTTAGTTTTGGTTCATACTGATATTCTTTTAGGAAATAAACAGAAATACAACATAACGCACAGATATGCAGGAGAGTATAGCAGAGAGGGTATGTCCATTAGATGGTAACTTGGCTTCTGATGTTATAACAGTAATAATAGGGTTTTCAAGAAGAAATTTAGGGAACAATAAGTGAGTATAGGTATTACATTATTTGTATACTTAAATCCAAACCACAAAGCTTACATTTATATTAATAAATTATATTCTGGGCACATCAGAGGAAAAGTTTCACTTATAAGGTCTCTAATGACTGTCAGAAAACTGCATTAAGTAGTACATAGTATTCAAAACCATCAGCATGTCTTTAAGGCACAAAACCAAGCAAGACACAGAAATAAATCCAAGGGAAAAAAAACAATTAAAATAAACCACAAAACAAAACCAAAACTACAAACAAACAAACACACAAACCACAATAAAACACTGCCATGTCATTCTTCAGTGATATTTCCTCTAGTATTTCAGTCAGGAGTTATTCCTTCCAAGCATTTAGAAACTTTTTGAGTATTTCTTTAGCTAAAATTAGCAGTCAATCTGATTCTCTCTTATTTTAAATCCTCGCCTGTAAATCATAAACCTAAAATCACAGAGCAGTAGAAATGACCAGAGGATATGTTTCACAATTGACTTGTGGGATGCTAGCCATGATGGGGTTTTTTGTGTAAGAAAATAAATGGAGAGCAGCTGGGGAAAAACAAAGCAAAACAAAACCCCAAAACATTAGAAAGTGGAAATATATTAGAAAAGCATATTGCTGACCTTAAAAGATAGCTAGCAATTTTACACAACTCCTGTTACTCTCAGCAAGCTATACTGACAAAAGATGCCCTCACAGAAGCTTTGGAGAACCCCTTCAGACAGTTCCTTTTAGAAACCCATGAGGTTTTCAGAGGATCTACACACACTTCAAAGTTTTGATCACTTGAGCTTCTCAGTGGCCACAGAACTGTATAGCCTGCAGTACAGGTCTTTTTTTGACTCTTCATTTCCCTGCAGTATTGTAGGCTTCAGGGGAAATTTCAGCCATAGCTTTGAAGCACAGAGAGAGCTGAGCTACTTGAGAAAGCTATGTGGGGTTTTTTACGCACAGCAAAATGTTTTTTCATGCACTTGCATTCTTTTCTTTAGCAGGTCTTGCATCCCTACCCAGATTTCATCAGAAAACTGGTTCTACTGCAGAATATTCAGGAGTAAGACCAAGGCACATTAATATTTCAGTTTTTTACTGAGATATCAAGGCTTTTGACAGATAAATGGGAAGTTGACCACATCTTAAGGCATAAATTGATAACAGGTCTTCAAAACCAGCTTGCACTCCCACCTAATTATTATTACTATGAGTCACTGTTAAATTCCATTTGTATAATACTGTATTGAGTTGTATTCAGCAGATTTGTTCCACTAGGTTGGCTCAACAACAGCTCTTGGTCACAGTCTTTTAACACCTTATTCAAGGGAGGAGAAGTAGGAGGGAAAAGAAAGAAGGCAGAAAATGAGAAGAGGATTGAGAAAAGGAGTAAATTTGTGGGGAACCTAACTCAGTTGATTATTGTGGCTTGTCTATTCAGTACAATGAGAGCAGTGTGCTCTTAAAGGAAAACACCCAAGGTATAATAGAAGTCATCTTTCAAAAACAAGATGCTGCATTTAGTGGCCAATACATAGGCATGTGTAAGAATCTAATTTTGAATTTTCACCAGAATTCTTCCCCTTTGGACCTGGGAGGCAAAAAAAGAACCCATTATCAAAACAGTATGTTTATTTAATGGGAATACAACCTCCCTTTTCCCTACACATTTTCTTTCAAAATGGTTTTGTTCAAATTGCACGTATCCTTGAGATGTTTTGCTTTTAGCAAATTATTAATGCCCTACTTTTAGCTAGAAAGGTTTTCACTAGTGTTACTGGTATATTTGTGAGCCATTCATTCTGTGATGCTGTAGCCTGAAAACTGTATTTTGGCTGCTCAAAATTCAGATGTTAGTTTACAATTTAATCAGAAAATCAGCTCTAGGATGACCTTACCTAGACAGAAGACTGAGTACTGCTTGAATCCCCTATTTGCAGCAATGATTAGACTGGACAGGAGAATAGACATTAATAGCAATCTTAGGGAATAAAGAGGTATTTTTCTGGGAATACATAAATTGAGTTATTTATCATAGCAAAATGAAGGCCAGAAGGAAAATTACTTTCTATAGCCACACTGGAAGGAAAATAAGGGAAAACCTGTTTGACTAAAGGACAATGTTAGCACAATGATTGGTTATAAACTGACTGTTGAATGCTTTCTGTCTGGCAGTAAGAACCTTTGAGCCCTGAAATAGATTGCATAGGTTGCTTAGGGAAAATTTTTGCTGCAAGCTTTAAAGAACAGCATAGACAAATGTTTTTGAGCACTGTGATCCACACAAGATGGGGAAAGACTAGATAATTGGACAATCTCTGAAACTTCCTTCCAGCTTTATTTCTGCAATATGATTTCATGCAAGAACAGAAGATTAGACCAAATTAAGTGATCAAACTATTGCTTCCAGAACTTCACTGTTAATGATAAGACAAATAAAAATCTTCAAGCTCCTTTTTAACTGTCAGAAGACTATATATTCTGACAAAATTTTAACTCTGCTACCCAGAGTGGATATTTTCATATACACAACTAATGGGACACTTTTCAGAAAGTTTTCAGGTCCCAAAAGGAATCTTTCATAGTAAATGGAAGAAAGGGGAAACTTTTAAAGGTGCTTTTCAGGTAATTGCATGAAAAACCAACCAAACAAACAAACAAAAAAAACCCCCTAATCACGTGAAAGCTTGAAAAAGACAAAAAGGGCCTTCATAAGGCTTTGTCTATCCCCAGATAAGAGTCTTTTCACACATCATGTGAGGATATTTTAAGACTATAACTTAATTCTGGGGTAATTTTGCTTGGGTATCTATTTAATGCAAGGTTTATCTGCTTTAATTTCTAAATGCTATTGTACACACTATTATAATATATTCTGTGAATTGCATTTTTATAGGTTTTTTAAGTTGTCTTGCCTTTTATTTATGTTCTGGTAGCACCATAGATCTATTCAAAACCAGAATCTGTCAATACATAGTTATAGAAAAAACAATGATTTCAATGAGTCTGGGTAGTGGAGCCAATCAGTATCTGTAGTGGAGTTAACAGCTATGACCATGACTATTTCCTTCAAATCAGAAGAAAATTAGAAAATTATTTCTGGGCAGCAATTATTATACTTTTCAGTTTGTGCATCTACAGTCTTTGTTGTGTGGGGACTTCATACACTTAGCTGAATTTGTGTATCCTCAACTTCAGGATTCTGATTGCTGCATTCATGGCTAACCCTCCAAAGCCTGTATCTCCTGGAGTTGAATCTTGCTTTGTATGAGGAGCTAATAATTCCCATAGCACAGGCAAAGATCCCTTGAATTTTGGGAGTATAATCAGCACTCCTCACGTAGAAAGAAGGTACTACAGAGATTGAAAATGGTCTGTGGGATGTTTTCTTTTCAGCAATTTCTTCACTTGTCTGGAACAGGGACTTACCCTGTGTGGCTGAACCTAGGGAAAATGCCTGTAATGTCCTAGCAGCACATAACAAGTTGTGAATGAATGAAATCCTCATCTGTAGCAGCTCTCAGTTAGCTATACCCAGAAGCAGCATGAGGATTCTTGAGATGTAGAAAGCTTTGCTACAGATGCCTAAGGACAGAGTGTTAGGATACCTAGGGTTTTCAAAGACAGCATGCTGTATTAGAAATTGGGGTTTTGTTTGGTTTTCAACTGAGGCTATAAAACTCTCTCAGTGTTTAAAGGAAACCTTTTTTATACATTTGGTGGTTTTGTGCTTTTTTAAATTTCTAATAAATGTCTAAAATTAGTTAAGCATCTGTTTTCTTCTTTGTTTGAAGCAACTTTTACTTTTAAACAGCTGTTTAGCCTATGATAATAGTCTACCTCCTGGGAAAGCAGTTCATCTCTGTTGCCAGATTCCATTACCTTAGGATGGGTTGTTTTAAATTACTAAATGGATAAGTTCAGCTTCTACATATTTGTGCCTGTGAAACTGTTTCTTACTCTCTGGCATATTGACACAATTCTTGTTATGTTTATTAAGCTGTTAAGCACTTGTTAGAGCTTTGCCACTGATTGACCTTTTGCTTGGGGAAATGTAAGATACAAGATATGAATGGAGTGGTGAAATTCATTCAGCTTTTTTTTTTTTTTTTTCCCCATTCGCCTGTGTTTATACCTTCTTCATTGTTTCAGTTCTTGTGTCCTTCTAGAAAAAGAAAAGCCATATATATATTATTAAACATGAGAGAATGCAGAAGGCTGATTTTCCTCAGCTTTTTCTAGAGAATGTGATGGAGAGACTCTCAAAGCCTCACGAATCAAACAAGAAATTCTCCAGAGACTGAGAGAAATCACTGTAATGAAGGAAGCAGAAATTACTGGACTTGCAGTGCCCTCACTGCTTTTGTTTTCCCCAGGTTTTTGTTTTGGTGAAAATGATAGGGTTTTTTATGAGCAGCTTTAACAACTCTTCATGAGAACAAATCACTCAAGATAACCTTCATCTCTTACTTTATCACTACCCTGTAATGTAGTACATGTGTCCTGGAAAAATGTTTTGTCTTTCACTTTTTTAGGAAATTATTATTTATAGGATCAAATGTTTTAACTCAAAAATTCAGGAAGATGCCAAAACCTTCCTTCTACTGCTAAAGAGCAAATAGCAAGAAGTTAGTTTTATGCAAAGTCTAAGAGATCTGTTCTTTATCCTTTTCTGTTAATACAGCTTAGGATCTGCAAACCATTGCCTGCTACCCTATTAGTTCTGAAAAAAAAAAAAAAAAAAAAAAAAAAAAAAAAAAATAGTCAAAGACTTTGTCCTCTAGATCAGCTCAATTATTTACAATAGTCATTTTTTCTGGTTAAAAATGTATCAATTTTTTATCTCCATTCCTGAACATCTGTCTACAGCATTTCCCCACAAACACTTTAGTGTTTTAGTTACTGAAGAGGGAGAAAATCAACTTGAGAATGAAAATGTGTGACCATCTTCTTCTTCTAGGTGAAGAAACACTATGCAGAGCTAGCATCCTAGGTTCAAGTTTCAACTCTCTTTCATTAAAACTTCCACTTTCCTGCTTTCCATCATTAAGAAAATTCTCTGTCTGGAGTCATTCTTGTTCCTTATCTTTGCAATTTTAGTTTCATTTCTGTGTAGGAACCACAGTGTTGCATCATAGGACATGTATGAAAAAAGATAATCTGAAAAATTTGGTATCACGTGCATCAAAGTCAAAAGACTTTTTTTTCCAGTATAGAGATTATTTTTTTTATTAGTGAGGATTAATGCCAAAGATGTCTGTCTCCCTTTGGATTTTGTCTCACTGATTTTTTTCAGCTATGCAGTCATAGTGACCAAGACTTTGTGGATGAGGCATTTAGAGATGTTCAGAGTCAGTTAGCTTTCTGCTACTTCATGAAAGGATTGGCTTTTTGCAGCAGAGCTGCAGTGAGAGTCAGCACTTTCACCCCCTTGTAAGAACTCCAGTTCACACAAAAACAACTTGGAATGGTCTGATCTCCTAATTCAGAGTCTCTGGTCCACAGCACCTTGGAAGGTCCTGAAGGTGTCCTGCAGCCCCACTTAGATGAAGGTGCATGAGAACTAACCTTCACTCTCTGTGTTTGAGGAGCTGGATTTCACTCAGCACTAAGGTATTTCTGCATCTACACTGAATTTTCAAGTATACTTGTTAACCACTTTAAAAAAGAGACTTTGCCACAGAACTGCAAAGAAGTCAGCCTTAGATTCCACAACTAAAGTGAAGCTGATATGCTTGTGAAAGGTCAGAGGCAGTAGGAGTAACATTAGTTGACAGGGATTTTGGGAAGCTATCTTGTTTGTGCAGTTGCTGAACAGTTCATCTTCCAATATCACATGCTAGAATATTGTTGTCAGAAGATAGCTGGGCCTTTCTGCATTCCTCTTGTTTACTTTTCAGGTGTGGGTTAATGTTTGCCTAAAAGAATTGGTGAACCTGATTTATAAATCCTTTAGTTCCCTTCTAATTAGACAAAAAAAAAAAAGCCAAAACAAAACAAAACAAAACAAACCCAAAATCCACCTATATTCCAGTTCAGAATTTGAAGACTGGGACCTGGAATACACAGATCTTATTGCTGGCTTTTTAAGATACTCGATTGAAGTAAATTGTACTTATTTTGGATCATTCTTATTATAGAAATAATGAAGACCCAGTTCAAAACAAGCTTCTATGGTGCTGGGTAGTATGTAAAGTATCAGTAGGTGTCCCTTTATCAAACTTCAATGGGTTGAGAAAGGCAATGGGAGTTGGTTCATACAGGGAACCACAATGAGGCAATAAACATTATTTTGCTATCTTTTTCATATATTTTTCTTAAGTGATTTACTTCAGGGGCAATAAACACTGGCAATAAAGGAAAGTAAACAGGGTAACAGGGCTGGAAGAGAGTATAAAATGGAACTAAGCAAGTATGAAGAGACTGTGAGGAAAATAAGTGAAGCAATTAGTGAGACAGCAAGTCAGCTAAAGCTACAGACTCAGTGAAGGTTCAGGTGACCATGCCTTGATTGATTCTGTGCCTATGACCAGGTTTTGTTCCCTTCTACTATGTGGTTTTGACAAACAGCTGTAACTGCAAGTTAATGTACTTTTTTGAAAACTATGGATAACAGAAACCCTTTCCTTCCTTCTCATGGCATTTTTGGTCTTCCCATTTGGAGTCCTCTCCAGTTAACAAAAACATCTTTCAAAATAGAATGCCAACCTAGAGATTGAACACGATTAAAATCCAATCTAAATACTAAAGTGTTTCTTAGGAAGACAGATTCATCAAAAATCCTGAAAATCCTGCTTGATTCCCTTACAATCCTTTTCAGCCAAAAATATTATCAAAGATATTTCCAAAAATGCTATGTCAGCAGTGATATTATAAAGCTGTGAACTCCAAATGTTTTTAAGTCTGTTTATTTTGTTAGGATTCTTTCTTCTGTAAGGTGCTTCTAGGTGTAAAGCACTATATGAGCTATGGTATCTATATATATTCATGTATCCTGTATGCAAAATGCATAAGAAATGGCAAGAAGTAATAAAAAACTAAAGAAAAACATTACAAGCCTCCATTGTGCATTTATTCCTTAGGCCTTCTGGAATACCAGTCAAAGCTGTAGCAAAGGGACATGTGATTGCTGATATTATCTTCACTGCTATTCTTTTTATCACTGCTGCTGTCAGTCTATAAAGCAAGGTTACTGGGCTACTGTCTAGTAAAATTGTACCTGAAAAGCTGAGGTGGTTCCTCTCACAGTGCAGGAAGGTAGGTATCTAGCAACTCTTAGGAGCAAATATTGTTACACCAGTTCCTGGCTTTCTCCCAGAAAATTTCATCCATTAAAAACAACTCATATTTACAACAACACAGGAAATAGAAACAGAGCTTTTAAACTCCTGGTCAGTATACATTGTGGAAAAGATCCTTTAAAGTTACAGAGCTACAACCTGACACAGCTTTTTTCTGCCACTACTTAGGCATCATCTGTAATGGCTCATCTGTCTGGTTACCACCAATTTAATTTGTCTTAAATTGTTACACTGTGCTTATTTCTTCATCACATTTCCTGTTTACTTCCAAAGGTCTCCATGTTATAGGATCTCACATATTTCACACATGTATGATACTTATGGAACAACTGTTATAATAAAAAAAAAAAAAATTGGCTTATCATGTTATTTTACAAAGTGGGAGGGCTGCATTAGTCAGTGAGCAGACTTTCAGCTTGCAAGAGATTGTGTCCTTCTGCTAGCTACATTCTCCACTTTTAAATATAAAAGAGTGCCTGTCTTGCACACCTTAGAAAGGTGGCTGCTGTTTTGTATTCCCATTCAAAAATTGCACTTCAGAATTTTGAATTCCTTTTCAAAATGGAGCTGCATGTTCACTGAATTTTCTTTCATAGACAAATTCCATGTATTATTTTAAATAACCTTGAATAAATTGTTAAGATGAAAAGGGATTTTTTTTTGCATGTAAAAACGAGTGTTTTTACTGTATTATTTTTTGAAACTGTGGACTGGAAACATATGAAACTTGAGCTTTTTAATTATTTTCCCAAAGAAGAATAAGCATAATGTCACACAGGCTTGCTGAATCTGCAGTGAGCTCCCCACAGCTGGAAAACTGCAACAGCAATTCTTGCAACCAGATGAGGTTCGACTCACTTGTTTAATCTGGAATGTATGGAGAAATTTCCTGATTTTTCAGGAACTCATACTAGTGACAATATTTGTGGCATGAAAATATAAAAGTACTTTAATTTTTTTATTATTTATGCTTGAAAAAAAGAGTTTTCTTCCTGTAAAATTTAAGAAAGACTCCAAAATGGTTCAAAAAGAGAGTTGAAGAAAAAGGAGGGATTTTCTCATTTTTGGTTGATACAAAGAGCCTTCCTCTGTGATTATCTGTGGGAACTTGAACATTCTTACATATGTTGATCAGACACTTGATATGTTGTGGATATGTTGTATCTATGGTAAAATTATTTGCAATAACTTGGGAGGCAGCAAAATACTATTTTATTCTTTATCAAAATTTCTTTATTTTCCTTTGTGCTTTGCCTGCAAGAAACCACTTCTTTAATCTCACACACACTGGGTCAGACACTCCTGCAAAAATAAAACAATTGTTATGTGGGTTTAAATTGAATGTTTTACCTGTAATTTGACACATTGTGTAACCAGACATAAGCTGCATCAACTGCTTGGACACAGGGTAACCATTAAAAACTCCAGTTAGGGCATAAGGAAGCCTTTTCTATCATTTATGACATTCACAGACTGCATTTGATACAACTGTAAGAAATCCAGCTGGTTCTGCATATATCTGCCCCTTCATATAGCTCCAAGTCCAGATCCTAATATTACTCAAATTTCAATTCAGTCTTTGAGACCAGAGCTGTTTGTTTCAATTGAAATTAGAGCAATGGGTGTACAAATAGCTTCAATTTTCTTCAGATTTAAGGCAGAGTGTTAGAACACCTTGACCTTTCTGGCCTTCCAGAATAATTCTCATTTGGCTTCTCTTTCCACAATCATGGAATTTATTCCATAGTCTTATTTTGGGACCCTAAGGTAGGCAGAGGCTTGTTTCCAAAACTTCTGGTTTCTGTAGTTACTGAAGTTTCCTCTTGGGTGACAGGTCACCTGACCTTTCATTTTCTCTCTCTGTCTCCCATGATGGGGGAGATATTCCAGGAAATATATTATTTTCTGGACTGGCTAAATTTTTGTCTGGCCAATCTTTAAGAAAAGAATAAGAAAATTTATTTCTTGCTGCAGCACTGAAGAGGCTCATTATACAATTCACTTGGGATAAGAGGAAATCCAGGGTTAACTACATTTTTAAAGTATGGAATTTAGCATGGTAGATGGGTCCCTGGACTCTTTTATACTAGACTTGGTTCACATACAAATTTTTCTTATGTAATTACACTCTTTCAAATGCATCATAATAATTCACCACCCCCAACATATTTGAGAAAAAGTAGTGCTAGATTCTGCATGGACTTGCATGGAGTCTGTTAATTTTTACATGCTCTTTTTTGAAGCATTCTTATGTGATGTTCCCATTTTGAAAACAGTGACATAAAATCTCTGCAATCTACCTTCACCAAACTACAATATTTTGCTACAGGTAAAAAAAAGTATGAAAAGCCACAGTCTACTTAAAAACAGTTGATGCATGGAAGCCAAGACAGAATTTTTCATTATGAAGGTTTTATTCTCTGTAAAAGTCAAGAAATGCTGTGAGAGTAAGGGAATTTTGCAAGCACATTGCAGCTTTTCTCACAATTGCTTTTTGCTCTTCAAGACAAGTTTGTTTGCATCTCACAATTAAAAAAAATTCTTCATTAAAAAAAATTCCCAGATGCTTCTAAAACTAAAATATGCAATCAATTTAATTCTCCTGGGAAAGAATAAAACCTCTTTTTTTCCTCAAGCATCTTTCAATGTCAGTCACAAGTATTTAATGACACAATGGTGACTGCAACATAGAGTTTGTATTGTTGTGGCTTGTCCAAGAAATGTGTTTTATGATTTTATGTCATAAATAGTCTCCTCCCACTACTGAGATGCCTGTCACTCAGGGAAAGGAAACTCTGAAAGTTAATTTTTTTTTTCTCGACCACCTGTCTTCTGGTTGAAAAATGCTGATATCTATAAAAACATCATTCCAGGTAGACCTGGAGAATGGAAAAGAGAATTAAATGTATGTGCTTGAGGCACACGTGGTAGAAAAGCCTTCTTTTTGTGTTTTCTTGTTTAGGGACAAGAAACTTTGTGTTTAAAACCTGATGTGCAGCTTGGTCCTCATTGGTCACTTTTGCTTAGGCATCCTCGACAGAACTATATGGAACTTACATAGTACAAAAAAAGTATTTATTAGTATACCATGTCAATATTTGGGACCAATATTCTAAAAGTAAAAGCACAAATGTGCTCCCTACCTGCTTAACAGGCACCAGACAAGCTGGGGCAGGTGGCCACTGGTCAAATCCAGCTGCATCATCTATACACTGCTGGGTTTTGTGACAAAAGCTCATCTGCCTCCCTACAAAGGAGAGCACAGAGATAACATTTGAGGTGAGGAGGTGCAAACAAACCCTCACCTTCCTCCCAAGCCCATCACAGGAGCCATGAGTCCACCAGAGGCTGATCTCTAGCAGTGCAGAGATGCACAGGGGCACAGAGTCATTCAGCCAAACCAATTAAAGGCTGGGAGCAAGAGCTGCCTGTGCAGGCTGCCCACAGCTGTCTCAGAAAAGCCTGTCCTACAGCCCACTGTGGGACACACCAGAGTGAGCCAATGCAGGAGCACCTCTTGTTTTGAGAGTTCTTAAGGCTGTGAAACACATAAAGGGATGCAGCAGAAATGTATTTCAGGATTTCACAAGAATTCCTCTGGCTATATTTAGGGGAAGGATCTAAGTGGTATGGGAAGAAATAAGTGTGGGTAAGTAGAGACATAAGGGAATTAGAAAGACCTGGTCATGTGTTGTTCTCTGGTTGGTTGGTTGGTTAGCTGTCTGTTCCACAAGGCTAGTCAGTACAGTCTGTCTCATATATTAAATTTCTGACTCTCTCCCACAGGCAGGATCACAGGAGTAACTGGCTATCAGTGGGACCAGTGTAGTTGTGAGCAGCTGCTGGTGACACATGACACCATGGGGTCTGGGTGTCTCTAGAGATGAAACCCCCAGTGCATGTGCCTGCCAAAGGGGAAGAGCACAGAGGGGATGTCTACTGGGAGCCAAACATGGCACAGGGCTGTGTGTGTGTGAGCAGAATCATCAGTGCCAGGATCCACTGTGGGCTGACAGCCTCTGGGGTTTGTGTGTCCAGGTGACAGTAACTGGTAACAAGTGGCCCTATCCAGCAAAAAAAAAAATTTCTCTAAAATTAACTGGCCCTCAAATCATGTTGGTTTTTTATTATTCCAGTGAGTAATTGTCTTTAAAAACTGATCATGTGCTATATGATTTTATGTTTTTCATAATGCTTTCAATTTTTATTACCAATTTCAAAAACTAAATTCCATTTTCATTTTCACTTCTCCTGCTTTGACTAGTGTATTTGCACAGTTCAGTAACAGTTTTGTTCATTAGAGCTGACTCAAAAGTTGTGCTGTTGTGCTTCACAAAGCACACACTTGCAGAGAGCTGAACCTGTGAGCTGTGAGCTGCATACCCAGATTCTTTCTACAACAATTTCACTATTTTTTTTTCTTTTTTTTACTCCATGTTCTTTTAGGCAATGATGTATTTATGTATTTTCCATCTCTTATCACTTATCTCTTGAAATATTACTTATACCCACTTATTTCACCTTAGCATCCACCATGTCACTAATACAGTAATTCCCTACATATTAGAGATTAGATAGAGGTATAATATTTTCCTTATAGGTAGTGTAAAACCACTTCAGTTTTCATGTGACAATTAGGCCTGCACAAGTGTTGAAATATATGTTGGAGGATGCATATATTTGCTATTTAAATAACAGAGAGGAAAGAGAGAGGCAAAACTGCATGCGAAAACCAAAACAAAACACTTCTTCTACAGAAAGGGAGCTCTAAAAGCAACACACACAGTTTGAGCATTAGTGATTAAATAGTACTTTCAAGCCTATTTGTTTTGAAAAATCTGTCCTTTCTACACAGTACCCTTCAGGATGCAATGTAAATTGAACTGCAGGGCACTCTGTAGCAAATCTACAGTCATTATCTCTCAGGTGATTCTGTCTTGTGCCTCATAACTTTTCAGAGGTACATATGAAGCTCCTCTCATAAAAGCTATTACTTTGTCTCCATGATACCTGTTGATATAAGATGATGAAATAAAGATGATTACTCATCCCAGCAGGCACCTGCTTTGACCTTGCTGTGTGTAGTTTATCACAAACATTGCTATGTGGTATTTCAAGTCGAAAATTAGGCAGATGCAAGAACATAACATATGCCACTGGGCCATTTTATGTCTTCTGGCAGTACACACGAGAAGTTTATAATGCCACAAAAGCAACATTATACAGATGATACAGCAAATTTAAACTAAGCCCACTGCTAAAATTGTTCCTCATGAAAATAGGACCTAACTACTTACTTTCTCACTTTCAGAGAAGAAATTGTGCAGAGACCACAGTGAAAAGAACTGTAAGACAGAAAACAGAAAAAAATAAGAATATATTTTTTGCATGAATCTAAATGGCTAAGATACATTTGTCAACATCAATGTACACTTATATAATATTATTTTCTAATGATACATGCCTGTAGTTTGAGGAGAAATAAAAAATTTCGAGTGAAAAATGTTGACACACTCAAATATAGAATTTTTCCCTTTCCATTTATGAGCAAGGCACAAATAGAATAAAAATAATAATATTTTAGAAAGTATAAAGATGGCAAATACAGCTTTATATAGATATATTTAAAAAAAAATTATCTTCAGACTTGTCCAGGAACATATGTCATAAGGATTTCACACATCCAAAAAAATCAGATAGATTACAAAACATTCATTTTTTGCTAGATTTTTCTTATGACACTTGTCCATAGCAACAATGGTTTCCTTCTCTGATTTGTGACTTTCAACACTGCTTTTTAGAACAGCTAAACAGATTCAACAGAGGAAACAAAGGCAATAGAACTAGAAAAATAAAAGACTCATAACTTCTATGTTTTATTTCACAAAACAGCTGTATTTCAGGAGACCACTCAACTCCTGAAATGCTATTGGTTAAACAACAGAGAAAACTGTATTAATGTAGGTTGTTTTATCCTGACATTTTGGTGATTAATAAATTCTGAAGTGACTGAAAATACTATAATGTACCTTTGAGATTCCCTTCAGCAACTTTATTTTCCAACTAGACCCACATCTGAATAAAGACCCTGAGATTAGCTCAGTTGATTAGAGCATGGTGCCAATAACACCAAAGGTGTGGGTTCAATCCATGCATACACCATTAACTTAAGATTTGGACTTGCTTCTCTTTCTGGGTCCCTTCCATCTCAGAATATTCTGTGATCTGTAAATAATAATTGACCATATTTTACATTCATTGTAAGGCATCCACATAAATCAATGTGCTCTGAGAAACATTCAGGTGTGTTTGCTAAAGTGTGACAAAAATGAAACTTAGATTTGAATTAACTTAAAAATGTTAAATGCTCCTTGCCTCCCTGATTAGCAGAATAAATTCGTTACTCTCCCCCTCCATGCCAGTCTATATTTCTAAATATGGATTGCATGAATAAAAACTGGACTCTAAAACTGCAATCTAAGAAAGATTTACACATCCTATTGATTATCAATGACAGACTTCTTGGATCAATCATGTACATGTAAAATCTCATCCCATATCCTAAGACTGAGTTTTGAGCTGTACATGGAAGCCAATAAATACCTTGCCTTCAAATTAATTTAAAATTTTTGTATCATACATTAAGATAGGGTAATTTTATCAAACCTAGTATCCTCTTGACCAGGCTAAACTGTTGACTTTATTTTTCTACAGGTCTTTCTGTAAAGAAGCTTAAGACAGGTGTCACTTTCAAAGGACAATTCATGCTGTCCTAAAATATGTTTCTGGAAGAATAAGATCAAATCCTATTCCTATTTACTTGTAATATACTCCACAAACAGCATTGGTTTGATATTGGTCTGATTCCAGCCAGAACACTAGCCCTGTGTGCAGCATGGCTTTGGATCATATGTTATATAGCCTTAGAGCTATTTCAGTTTCCATTTGATTAACAAGAGGCTTTCATAGATGCTTAAAAAAATAAGCACTGGATAAATATCTTTACCCCAATTCATGCTGTGGAAAATGCTACCTTTGTAAAAATCAATACTATTAATTTATTTGTTTACAAAGAAAATTTTGTTAATAAAATGCTCATCATTTAATTTTAACCAAGTATTGGTTTTTCTTGAAGAGTTTATTTTACTGACTTTCCACAGGTATATTATATTCCCAAACATTTTCTTAATTGGGTCTTCACAGAAAAAAAAATGTTATCAAAGAGAAAAAATATCTACACACTTTGTCCAGATTACTACCAAAGTTGAAGAATAAGAGTAGAACATTTAAATGGGATGGGAGCTTATATTCACATCTTAGATGCCAGCACTTCACTGTGTTTATTCATTGGACAATATTAATGGAACAATGCATCCTACTTGTGGAAAAAGAAAAGAAGGAATATAGAGAGAATAAAGCTTAAATCTTCTACGATTATTTCAATCAGCTCTTGCCTTGTGTTTTCACACCTCATACTTCCTTATTTCACTAATAATCTTGTCAGAAATCTATGGTTTAAGGCAAATCAATGAAATTTAAAGGCAGCAGACCTAATCTTTAATGAAAATACATAAAAAAGTATTATGAGATACAAAATTTGGTAACCATTATACACAACTTCAGTAGAAATCTCCCATTTCAAGAGAAGAGCATGCAGAAATAGTGGTAATCTTCTATAATGCCTTGTATAGAAAAGGCTGACTTTATAGTTGCAACTGGATAGTACATTGTGGAACCTTTTAAACAAAAGAACTAACTAGCAATAATTGTTTTGTGTATTCAGTAAGCAAGAACACTGTGTGAACATTTTATTAATGTTGCCAGAATATTTGTAAAGCACAGATGGCTTGTCCCCAAGACTATCATACAAGACAATAATGTAGGGTAGTTAATATGTGAAAGATTGTTCATCATGTCATATTCTTTTCTTGAGGAAATATTTTAGGTCCTTTATAGGGGTAATAGCTCTTAAGAATAATGAGAAAAGAAATTTTAAAAATACTATAACTGGGGAAAAATATGAAAGTCAAGAAAGGTATGCCTATTTGCATCAGCCTGTAACCCACCAAAGGAAGGTTTTACTAAAAAAGCAAAGCTTCTTTAGGGAGCAGGATAACTGAAACAAGTTTTTATCTTTTAAAGAGCTAATATACAACCTATTTAACTCACCCTCCATTTCCTCCTTCACTTTCCACAAAATTCTAAGTATCCTTTACCTGGAAACACCATGTTACATTTGACAAAAAAAAATAGAAAATATTTGGAAAAGCAGTAACCTTTATTTTAGAGACTGCTTTTATGTGCATTCACGCATGCTCTATATTCCCAGATGGTTCAGTCCAAACACCTGAAACATTAGAGTTATCATGAGGAAAACAGAGCCACAATGGATACTGAGAAAAGTGAGGTGGTTTTAATTCAGAGATGTGTCCCAACATTCAAGTGCTGTTCTTTGACCTACACATCAAGACTCTGCTTTCAAACTGTGCACAAGCATATAATTAAATCTGGCTTTTTTCAAAAGGCAGTTCCCAGCCCCTGTACTTTTGTAATAGCTTGTTCTTTTGTCACACTTGATCCCTGATTTCTGACTGTCTGAAAAAGTATTATGTTTGTATGTACACTAGCATGCATGGAGTGCCTCTCTTCCTGAGAAAACCTGAATTTTCAGTAAGAGAAAAAAAAAGTAAAAAAAAACCTTTGTATTTCCATCCTTTTAGGACATGTGTAGAACATACATGATTAAGTCAGGGTTGGATAAAATTGGCTCAGTCCTAGTTTCTTGCAAAAGCACTTTAACAGACTTGGAACCCCTCCGTATCTCCACACTGCAGGCTTATTCTCCTTCAAAGTCATACCACAAAACAAAGCCCTCTGTTTAATACCCTCTAATCTTTTAGAAATGCTTATTCCACCATGTCTTCATCTGGTGAAGGACGCTGAATTATGTGTCTTTTTCACTTGCTGGTATGTAAAATGAGCCTGTGGGCTCATTTTTCTTAAATGATTCTGTTCCCACTTTAGCCTAAGAGTACTTTTTTTTTGGAGTCCTCTGGAGGAGTATTTTCCAGTTGAACTTGTGTGTTCTTTTACATCTAGAAGCTTTTCTAAAAACCTTAATGTTATAGTTGTCCCTAGACAGCCATCCTCCCAAGGAAAAGTGTTCAGTCCCAGCTGAGCATTCAAAGTAGGCAAAGTATACATGGAATATAAAAGGCATTGAAGTAAAGTGGCAATAGAGGTACTCTGTGAAATTAAATATTGTTTTACATTGGTACTACAGGAGCGGTAGGAAAATCCAAAATCCATGTTCTTCACAATCCTACACACTGGCATATTGCTAGCTCAAGGGTAAGAGGACATGGATGCTCCTTTTTGAGGGGAAGAGGAGAGACAGTGAATGTGTTTTGTTTAAGAGGGTCCTCCTATGTTGCAGGTAAGGCTCCAGGAAAGTTTTGTGTCATGTGTTTAACCTCTCCACAATAACAAATCTGATATTGGACTTCAGATATAAGATGGTTAAAGAGATAAACTCTTATTAGATCATAAAATCATGCTATCATCTAGGCTGGAAAAGACCTCTAAATTATTGAGGCAAACAGTTAACCCAGCACTGCCATATTCACTACCACACCCTGCTCCTAAGCACCACATCCAAACATCTTTTAATTGCCTCCAGGGAGGGTAACTCCACCACTTCCCTGTGGAATTGCTCCAATGTTTGACTACAATTCCTAGTGAAGTTTTCTTCACAATCAATCTGAATCTCCCTTGGTGTAACTTGAGGCCATTTCCTGTTACTTGTTACTTGGGAGAAGAGACAGATTTCTCACTACAGCCTCCTTTCAGGTAGCTGTAAAGAGCAATATGATCGTGATTATGATCCATTATCTGCACTCTGAGAAAAGAAAAAACAAACAAACAAACAAACAAACAAAACCCCCCAAAACAAACAAACAAACACAAAAACCAACCAATACTGAAGAACCTAGTGTTATTTTATGGATTCTGAAGCATACAACAGAAAATTGGAAAAAAATCCTGTATAAAATAAACCAAAACCACAAAGTTTAGCATACTTTCCTTCTTTTTGCATCCTAGTAAGCTGTAGATCTACACAGTACTTCCACACAAGCCACAACTACTGTTTCATATGATTACTACCAACTTTCACCCGCAAAAAGCTCTGATGGCATTGCTTGAAGGAGCATAGCTGTAATTTTCTCTTACTTTTCCAAATTATTTGAAATTAAATCTCAAACTCCTTTCTCCTGTTAATTTCAGTGTCATTCTCAAAGTACTCCCCAAGTCTTCATAATGCCTTGCAGGTGTGAGAGGCATGACAACTTGGGGTCATATCAAGTATTTCACATCTCTTGTTTTTCCTAAAGTTTTTGCATTACCATGTGCTGCATATTGACTGTCACGTCACCTTTCAGCACCTGTACCCATTTCCCACAAGCTGTAAATCCTTGGGATAGCTCTCAGAGTCTTACCAGAGTAGGAAGAGATCCAGCAAAGAAGGCTAAAACTCAAAATTATAAACTGAAGCACTTCTACCTCTGTGAAAATACTTGTCAGAGCACTAATGCTACACTGTGATGCTTCAGATATAAGATTCAAAGAAATGTAAAATAAAAAAAACACACTGTCTTTTCTGATATTAAAAACACTGTCTTTCAAGAAAAAACAAACAAGCCCCCAAGCTATTAATTTATTCTCTAGAACTGAGAAAAAACAGTCATGCAACTCTAAGTAGAAAATTAACTAAAGAGCTAATGACAGACTATTACAAAACTACTTAAGAAGGTCAGCCATACAATTATACATTCTTGAAAACCCCATGCTGGGAAGTAAGCACAACAGACTAGTTTGGAAAATCAGAATTTGTGACAATATCCAAGCAAAGCCCAATGCTGGTAAATCTAGGAAATGTAGATGAAGATAAGATCACCCTATGCTCCGAGATCACCTCCTGATCCAACAAGAGAAGTGCAAACCTGCAGTAGTGAATTGATCCCTCCTTCGACTAGACTTGATTAGATTTCAGAAAATATCAATACATTTTCACTATTAATTTCACAAATGAATTTTCTGGTATGGTTTTGTAAAAAATAAAGCAGTGGATTTCATTTTCAGAGACAAATCTACAATATTGCAGTGGACAAAACATTTTTGCTTAGATGGAGAAAAGTTGATATAACCTAGGGAAAGTATTTACTACCCAGAAAGAACAACAAACAGAAAGTGTAAGAAAATTAAAAGCATCAAAATTTTATGAACTTCTGTTGAATATTACATAACAATTTGAAATGCCAGTGTAAGAGATGAGTAAGTAAAAAACCTGATTATTTCCATAAGATTATGATGTGGTTTGGAAAACTGATCTTTGAAAAATTTTCAAGGCAGATTTCTGTTCTGAAGGCTGAGAAAAAAACAGTATAATGTGACTTACCCTGCCTTTGAGCAAAAGAATTCTTTTTTAGGTACCAACCAAGCAACAAAGAAAAGAGAATTATTTGAAAATTTCACAACCAGTGAATCAATTAAATAATTGTAAATTTACTGTACTGTACAAGACTACAAGAAAAGGTATTTTGATATGTTATTAAAACACCCTAACAAAGAATATGCCAAGATTCTGGGGGAAAAACCAAAGCTAAATAAAAACAAATAAAAACCCAAAACCAAACCAACTAACAAAAACTACCCCTCACAAAAAAAAAAAACAACCCCAAAACCACAAAAAAACCCCCTGAAAAAACCAAAACACCATCACCACTAAATTAATAGAAGGCTTCCATGAAATAAAAAGAAAATTAAAATAATACCTTAGAAAAATAACCTGCTGTAGAACGTTCAGCAGTGAAAATATTTTTTCCTGAAAGACAAACTAAATTCCATGCAGAACTGGATCCATGTTTCCAAAAGTTTGAGAAGTGGTTTGTCCTATGATTGAAGGAGAAACACAGAGAGATAGTTCAAAACAGGGAAGTAGATAAAGAATTAACAAAGCTCATTATTTGAGTCTATGAGACAGGACATTCTCTTTTATTAACATGTGGTAATCAGGTTATTATCATCGTTTTTCAGCATGAAGATTAGGTAAAGACATGGAAATAAAGGAAGAAAAATAAGCAAAGGGATGCCCATGCTTCAATTCACTTAAAATATGCCCTATAACAACAATTGCACATAATATATATCCTGTTAATAAATGTCCTTTTATCAGAGAAAGCTTTGTGTATATAATTCATCTACTGTTGCACAAGATGAAGAAAGCAATATAAATATGCAAAAATAGGAATTCTGAGAGCTGAAAAATGATATAAAAAGTTAAGATAAATACAAGTTCATTCAGTCTCCACTCAGCTTGAAAGGAAAGCCTTAAGCTTATTTTTTTAAATCAAGCCATAGATTTTGTATTCAATAATACTGATTTATGTGTCCTATTTGATGACTAGCAAAAATCCATTCCTACAAGTAGTTACACTGCAAGAGGGGCATTCTGTTCTCTCTCTATTAAGCAAGAAAATATTTACAAAACAATAATCAAATCAATATATATCACAGCCTCAAGATCACTTCCACTTCAGACAAGTTTGAAAAACTGGTGCTCTAGACATCAAAGCACTCATCTAATAAATCACATACAGGCTGGCAAGTAACTAGCAAACCATCCATATAACAACGGTGAATAATGACCTGTACAGTTTATAAAAATGTTCTTAGGAATGTCCTTAAATAAAAATCATGGTAAACATAAATGAAGTGCATATAAAACAACTCTGAGACCACACTGCTGAATGCAGCAATAAGTGATATAATGATTGTAGTGAAAATCAACATGACATATTAGAGAAAAAACCTGATGAGAAAATGAATTCTCTGTATTCCTTGATACTGTGGGAAAACATATACCTGCTGTTGCTTCTTGAATTGACTTCAGCTCAATACTTTACCTGTTTAGAAATGTTATGTCTTGAATTTGTTTACATATATGATGACCAGAATAGTATGTGCCTTTGATAGGAGTTTCTAGCCCTCTTAACAGGAGAGGGAAATACAAGTAGAGTGTGCATCTTTTTGTTAATCCAAAAGTTCATTTCTGCTTTTTCTTACGTCAGCATTAGTCTTGACATTTCTGCTGCCTTTAGAAGAGATGAGTGGTGTGTTGCAACTGGAATAAAGGACTAAAAATTAATTCTGTTACAGAGAAAAGCATTGTAAAGAAGGTAACAAAAGGAAGAATTCAAAGAGTTAATTAGTCAGATACCCTAGACTGCAAAGAGAGATGTAAATTTAAAACAAGCTTACCTGCAGCATGTTCATATTTGTATTGGTTTCCCATTTTCCTCCTTTTAAAATGTATAATCCTGTGAATTCCTTATTCAATCATAAAGAAGTATTGTATGAATCTGTCAGCTGTTACTTATGAATTATGTTGAAAAGGTATTGAGTATCCCACTGGACGCATTCAAGGCATGCTTTTAAAATGCCAGTTGAAAATTATTTTAGAACAACATATATTCAGAATAACTTCCATTATAAACAATGAAATGGGAGGTGATCAGAATAGGAGTGACCTAGAGAAGGATTAAATAGAAAAACATTTTAAAAAAGGCTGATGAATCAACCTGACACTCAAAAGCCTTTACAAGATTGAAATAATGAGTAGAAATAGTGGACATGCTTCTTATGTGAAGGGTTGGAAAAATGATGACATACATGCTGAAGATAAGCTCTACATGTCATTATATTTATTTTCCTGAGGTACGGTTCTATAACAGGCCCTAAAATAGTTCATTAGATTGAAACTATAGAAAATGTAGGCCCAAATGTCAAAACAAAAATAAAAATTGATGTATGTTGCATATGCAGCTGATATTTGAGTGTCAACAGTCAACTATGTTGTTCCTGATTAGCAGAATTTAAATCACCATTTTACTTCCTTTGTATCACAAAAAATTACTTCTTAAATATCAACAAGCTGTTTTCATTGTGAAAGGCATTATGAATGTTCTTATTCTTCTGAGTAGGCTCACTTTTATAACTCTTACTTTCTCAGTGAACTTTTCTTATTGAATTTCTGCAATCCTGTTTCCTGAACATTGTTAAGTGGTGGAACGTTTCTTGGAATTCTGTATGTTAGTCAGGTTTTGTGGTATAGAAGATCAAGGAAAAAAACACATGGATTGTGGTATCATCATGTCTTATGTCTCACCCAGAGATTACATTTTTCTTTGGTTCTATGTCTAGCTTTTTCTTTTATTTCTTTTTTGTGATGAATGATAATACTTTCTGAGCAAACAAATTATGCCACCTGTCTAAGAAAGATATATTAAATCTTGATTTTATTTTCCAACAGTGGCACTAAGGTATACCAGGATATATTTTTTTTTTTTTATGTATCACAAAAGATAGCCTGTTTTTGTTTCAGTACTCACATTAATTCTATTCTGGTTCCAGGCACTTATACCACTTATATTACAGTGACAGCATAAAATTGAAAAGAAACAATATTTTCTACTGTCTGATTATAGCTGAAGCTATACACACTTTTTTACTTTTCTGGGAGTCACACATAGTAGTAGGTCTGATACTACAACAAATGGACAGAGTTGATTTCAGCATGAGTGGTGACAAAGCCAAGCCAAGGCTGAAAGCTGGATTCAGCAGTGCCTATTGATACCACTCATGTCAATACCACTTTCAAGCAACCTAGAAAGTACCAATAAGAACAGCTTTTAAAAATTTGCAGAATTGCCATATCATGGCTGGAATTTCATTTCATATTACTCCTGCAGAAAGGAGCACAAAAGTTGGAAGACATCTAGTTAACTTTCCACCATCAGTATACAGAAGGCCATATTAAATTCTGTGTCTAGAAATAAGAATTGTAAATTTCATCCTTTACTGATATATCACTCATAAAAGATATGTTTTCCATATCTTCCATTTAAAATTCTAATTTCTGTAACACATATGCAAAATGTATTTTGTAAGAAAAACTTTAAAATATTTCTACCTTGCATGCTGGCATGTATTGCTTTCTAACCAATTAACAATTATGGAAAAAAATTTTGTCTAGAGTGGAAAAATTAAGAGCTTGCTAATAAGCTCTCTTCTTCACAAGAAAAACAACTGAAGATAAATGAAGATTTTTCAAAATGCATGAATGTATATGTGATTCACAATCAAATACTGTAATTTCTTTCTCTTCTCAGGCTTGAAGGAAGAGAATGCCCATAATTATTTTTTTTAATTAGCAGCTATTTCTTTTGTTCTGTCATTTAAAATTGAATTGATGTAGTGTAATAAAACATTCTTACATTTGTGGACCTAAAGAGTTGACAAAAAAATGTGTCTTCTTTCAAGAAGGACTGTTGCTATTAGGAGAAATCAGTATTTTATGTCAAGCTCACTAATGGGTTTATTTATAATAAAAATATACAGTGAGGTCTTCCATTTAGTAGAAGAAAAAAGATCACAAATTTGCTTCACCTCATTTCAGTTGTGTTTCCTAAAAGTCCCATTTCAATGCCTTCTCTCAGGACATAACCATGACCCCTTCCTAGACTTGTTTTCCTCTCCTCCCATGTGTGCTTTTTAATAGGCATATCCTTTTATTTACTCCTGATCTGCCATATGTCCAAAATCCTAGCTGATTCCTTCTCTGCTTTAGCAAATACTTGCACTGTGCCTGAAACACAGTGTCTAGAACACCTGATGGCATTAATGAAGCCTGAAATGGATTTTGGATCAAAGCATTTCTTGGTAGCAACAATCATCAGCTCTCAATATTTTTCTACAATAATCTGCCTTTTTATAGCAAAGATTTCCAAAAAAGCCTTCTAATCTCTGTGTAAGATTTACAAAGCTGCTGCCTTTTGATGTTTCAAAAAACATTTGCATGATGGACATATCTTGTTATCCATATTGCTTTAATTTCTGAGATAATTCTGTTCCCTTCAAGCGTTCATTTCATCACTTCTCATGAGGTCGTAAGACATCATTGTGCTTATTTAGGAGATGGGGGAAAGAAAAAAGGAAATTATAAGTCTAGAAGACATCCTCTAATTCAGTCATATAAAATTATTTTAGGACGCTAAATGTCTATCAGTGAGTCACCTCAACAAATTCCATGTACCATCTAGTATCTACCTTTAGCTGGTGCCTTAAAGATCTAGGATGCATGGCTCTTATTCAGGACAACTTGAAATTACAGATGTTTGTCCCAATATCCAGCCACTTGTCTGTCTCAATGCACTTCTCCCTGTCTCCCTGTTCCCCTCCCCCTCCCCACGTTTCTCTCTCTCACACAAACACACACACAGGATTATTTCTATCATCCACAAATGCCTACTCTCCTTTTATCCAGTTTACAAGCCTGTAAGTTTTCCAGCAAAAAATTCAAAACTTACTTGTAATCTTTCTTTTGTTGCTGACTTGTAAATTCTTAACAAAGTGCTTTTAGAAGTATCATCTCTCATGGCCAAGGATGCTAGATGTTCATTATCTTATGACTTCCTTTCAAGTTGCTGTATGTGTCTAAGAAGTAGATTTCACCCCTTTCCCCTGTATCAATTTCATTCTGCCCATAACTAAGGACTCTAATTCTTCTACAAATTCTATTCTATTGCATATGTAACATTACATGACGTTAGTTTTGTAGCAAAAGTTTCTGTCATTATTCAGAATGCAGAAGAAACTTAAAGTCTCTTTGATGCATTACATCTCACATCACATCACTTTGAGCCACACAAAGCCATACACTGACAGAATCAGACATAACAAGACACAATGCATCAAATCTCTTTAGTTTTGTATTCAAAGTGCAAAGAAAAATGCTATCACAGAGGCTTGTAAGGCTGCTTAATAAAACTCATCACCAGAAAGCTGTGCATCCTGCAGTAGTGCTATGCTTTAAGTGCTCCAGTAGAGCACTAATATGCCATTTGATAGCATAATGGCAGTACAAACTTACTGACGTGCTGAAATGAAGTGTTACTAAACATAAAAAGGCAACTCACTAAATAAATCTAGTGGCACAAGTTTTCTGTAAGGAGCAGTGTCGGTGAGATACAGTATTTTCCTCACCCCTTACCCTCCTACTGATTTTTCTGTTTACATCTCTGTTAACTGGCATCCCATTTAGAGTACATGTTATTTTCACAGCACTCCTTAAGCTAGGCACATCCAAGAACGACCATCTGTTCACATTTTAAAACTGGGTATGATTCTTGCCTGCCCAAAGCTTCAGACTCCTTCCTAAGGATCTTTCAGTCCTGAAATCTGTTCCTACCATTATCTACTAGGAAAATATTATGGCACTTTATCTAGATTAGTTTTCCCCACTGGAGCACTTTCAAGTTTTTGAAACACAAAAGACAGCATTTAATAAGTGGCTATTTTGATGGGGTACACTAGTCAACTACTGTGCTTGATCTTCTATAGTACAATTGAAGGACAGGTTTTTTCTAGATTCTTTCAGGATGGTTTACTAGCTGCCAGCATATTGGTAATAATATTCATAGTAACAATGAGGCAATTATAGTAAAACCTGTGAAAATATTATCATATTTTGCAAAACTACTGTGAAATGGCACATTTAAGTGCTGAGCATGAAGTATGTATTTTCTCTAGAACATGACATGTAAGTTGCACAGTCTTAAATAATTCAAAATGTTTATGTACAAAAGTTTCTTTATAAGAATGGGAATTTTACAGCAGTTGATCAGTTCATTTGACCAAAGCAAGAAAGCAGCAAAACTGAATATTGAATGGGACTTCTCTTTTAAGAAAAAACTAAAAAATCAAATTAGAACATTTGAGAGCAGTTAGGAAGATGTCATTATGCTGACATATACTTGAAATGAAGGAAGTAGCTTTCTAGTTTTGAGTTGTTATTACTTCATTTACCTCTATTTATTTACCTGGTGTTATAAAATACAAAAAAGAAAAAAAAAATCAAGTTTTATGTAACAATCATGCAATTAGGAAATTGCATTAAAATGTAACTATCTCACTTTTGAGAGTTCCAGAAATAGAGCATTAGTTTAATTTCAACTTTGTTTGGCATGGTACACAAAAATTAAAGAACTAGTTGGAAAAAATGGTGCCTTGATTCTCCAAGAAGAAAAATAATAGAGCTTTGCTAGTATCCAACTGATGCACTGAAAACCCTACAGAATGGCTTTGTGTGCGTGTCTCAGCACAGTTATGTCATGTTTTAACATTAAAAAGTCAATCATCTGACTTCAGTGTAAGCACCTATTGTGCAAGTGCCAAAAGACAAGGTTTGTCTTTCAGTCAGCTTTTAGAATTGGCCTTCTCCTCTTAAAATGTAGCAATGAAAGTAAAGAGTAAACACTTCTACCTTTGTAGGATGCTGATTGAAAAAAGGACTCTTTAAACAGCTTTCAGCTAAAAGCAAGTTCAAAAATTGTATATTGATTCAAAAGCCCACAACAGCAGTTGAAAACAAGAGTCTTAGAAAGATGTGACACTTTTAAGAACTAAGCTTTATTCTTTGTCATCTTCTGCAATTGTACTTTTTCCAGGGCCCTTTCTGCATGAATAAAAAATCTCTCTTCAAAGCTTTAATTCCTTGTATATTTCCAGTGTCTTGTCATAAATAAAAACTAAGCGGAGGGAAAAAAAGTAAAGAAAATTCTTAGATGATTCACAGTAGTCTGTTAGTTCCTGTCACTTTGGCAAATAGAGACTATGGAGGAGCAGAGGCAGAAGCTGGACATGAGTATCTCTTGCTAGCTGGGTAAAAAGAATCTTGGTTATGCAGCAGTGTGTCCACTGAGAACAAGGATTAGTGAAAAAATGACATCTCTGATAATGGCATCTTCACTCAAAAGCAAGGGATTATGGAAGTATTTTTACTCCAGAATGGGGTTAAGGAGACTCAAGAGAGGAAAAAACAAACTTTTGCAGTATCCCTGCAGTGCTGTAAAGACCTTATGGTTTAAATACTCAGCATGAAGCTATCCATCTGTAAACAAGAATGACACCTGAACTGCAAAATTTGGATGCATGTTCCAGCATCGCCTCAAAAGGATACAGCAAAAGACAGGGGCCTGCATTTTTTAGTCTATATGCTTTTGTCTGTGACTACATAAATTAATTTTGGTGTCCTTTATGATCTCAAATGAGGTAAATTGCTGTGTGATATCAAAAGTTCAATATTCTACATTTTAGTAGTAAAATGAAAGCATTTAATAAAAATAGTTGGAAACAATGAAAAATTAATGGCAGAAACGCCTCTGGAATTTCAATGGTTTTAAAAGCAAAACTTCAAAACTTTGGAATGTACTTGAAAGCCACCAGACCAGTCTATGAGCTAGCTATCAGTGACCTGTCTCCTACATGCTCACAATTAGCAAGCCATAGAATTCTTCTGGGGATGTGGAGTTTACGAAAACTTAAAATGTCACTTCATAATGAATATGTCCTTTCTGAAACAATGCATGCAAGGGGAGGTAAGCAAGGACTGCTCAGTAAAGGAAAGAATTCAGAGGAAAGAAGCAGCTTCTCAGTTTTGAAGTAATTAAGAAAAAGCATTTTGCTTGCTTCTTCTAAGACAAAACAACAGCAACAAAAAAGACACTATAACCCCCTCAGGAGTTTTAAAGTTACAAAAGCCTGAAACAACATACATTCTAAATGACCAATAAAAATCTCACAATCTTTTAAAGGTGGTTTTTTTTTTATTTTTTCCCACTGATTAAAGAATTATGCAATAGCTGAAATCCTCTATTTTAAGATTGAAGAGATTAAGACCAACCAAATTGCCTTTTAGAGATATATTTCTTAAACATTGAATTATGCTTTACTTTTCATAAATCTCTAGATTCAAACTTTAAAAACTAGACATTCATTCGTAACTTAATTATTTGATAAGATTAGAAATAAATTATTAATCTGGATCTCAAAGAAATCTCAGTTTCTTTACATATTAAAAAGAATCTTTTTACTGTGCCTGTGGAAGGAATGACATGGCAGGCTAACAATCTGCAACACATCTTCAATGGCAAGGAAAATCCATTTCCCACATCCTTCATGTTTGAAGCATTTCTCCATAAATTCTGTTGGATGTCTTTTCCATTAACTCTAGCTCCCATGTGAAATGAGCTTTGCCTGACCAAGAAAGGCCAGGGATGAGAGAAGGGCTAATCATCACTGTTCTGGAAGATAGAACATTAGTAAGTTATGATATCCATCTGGGAGCAGTACCACACCATCTTTTCTGCTCTTACCACACCAGTTCCAGTGCTAGTTTAGCCCTTGCTGCATGGGGATGTTAACAAAAGGCAAGCACTGGTGCCAGCTGCACACTCTCCAGAGCTGTCATGTTCTCTGCCTGTACAGCAAAGCTGAACAGAATACATAGGAAGAGGTACACATCAGAGCCCATGAAAAATCAAACCAAAGTGAATAAACTTGAATGCACAGCAGAGAGATAAACCTCCAAAAAAGTTTCATGGAGATATTCATCATCTTCTGTTAGGAGCACATGGCTAGGTGAGCGTGTTTGAGAACCAGAGGAAGCTGATGGTCAAGAAGAATAACAGGTGGCTTGCTCAGGTCACTTAAGACAACAGAGAGAAAATTCCCCTGCACAGAACTCACCAGCACTGACCTGGTAAGACAGTGCTCATGCATCTCTGTACTGCTCACCTCAGACTCAGTGTAGTGCCATGCTTTCTTACACTGTTTCAGACTCAATGTTGCATCTTCTCAAGAAGAGTGAGATGTTCAGAGGAGCGAGATGTTGAGAAAAACTAATTATGTATTTAAGTTGTACTTAGATATACCTCTGATAGAAAAAAAAATGAAGGTAAAGGTAGAAATAAGGTTAAAGAATCGCTGGAGAACATGAAATAAGCTTTGAATCCCATACAATATGTGTGAAAAGATGGAAAAATATTTTTATTTATGAATAGCACAGATCAATAATTGTGCTGCTGAAATGTATTTGTTTCTGTTGCTGGCAATGACTTTAAGAGATAGGCTGAATTTGGTATTTCTAGTTTAATGAACATCACAGAACAGACAGATGCTCAATAAGGATTGTAAAGTAAGTAACAAAGATGGAATCTTCTCTCTGCATTGATTTGAATTTTTAATTTCATTTTTATTTGTCAACTCATAACTCTAAAAAATTCCAGACTAGCAGAACAAAGATGTGTTTTTTAGATACAGGTCTATTAGTTTTTGGATACATAGCAGTTTGTCAAGAGTCCCATTAGTGAACACCTGTGTAATATTATTGCTATGGAATTACAGAGGTAAGCAACATATTGTCATCAATGGCTTCATTCACAAGTGACCATTAAATGGTAATGTTTTGTTTATTGTTAACTTGAGAGAAATTTCAGCAAGTTAAAATTTAAAAGTTCTACTTTATCTTTGGAAACTCTTAGAAGTTCAGCTTCCTATTCCTTAGATATTGATAGGACTTAGAAAAAGACTTTCTATTTTAAATACAAAGTTTTGTGTGCTGTTTACAGCCAGAATGTAAGATCACTCAGAAGGGTGCATTACATCTACAGAAGCACAGGAATTTTGCACGAACAGAGCTTAAGCCCTGGTGGGAAGACTTGTATATCTCCCACTACACTAGGACACAGTGTTGAAAGCCAAATGATATTTGTATGGGTTTGTTAGGTGGGTTTGTTTGGTGCAATGGGCCTTTGCTTCTCAGTCAGTCCTGAGTACTTAATGCTAAAGAGCAGTAAGGGAACAGCATATCAGACTTTCAGCCTCGACAGCTCTACTTTTTGATTTGAGAAATTTTTAAAAAAAGGAACAAAGAAATTAAGGAGTTCCTCTATTTGGCTTTTTTCATGAAAGAGAAGTAATGCAAGTGTCTCGAAAACAGCAATAAGAGAAAAGATTCTTTACTTTTAAATTCTGTGTATTGAAGGCTACAAATTCCATCTACATTTTGAATACCTCAACATACGTTTAAGTTAATTTCAGAGGCCATAATTTGCCATTGTAATTGTATTTAATCATGTTTTTAATAAAGTTTCTGCTGTGAAAACACATTCATTCCAAAACTGCAGTGCAGTTTAAAGAATAGGTCTTGTTTGGTTGGTTTTTTTTTTTGTTTTGTTGTTTTTTGTTGTTGTTGTGGTTTTTTGGTGGTTTTTTTTTTTTTTGGTCTAAGTTTTAAGGAGTAGAGGCTAGAAAGCAAAAAGAATGTACCAAGAGAGAAATGGCAAAATGGGTCCTACCATTGGTTCACTCAAAACTTGAAGTATAAAGGAAGTAATTTATCTAGTTTTTTTCAAGGTTTGTCTTCTTTTTCTGCCTGGAAATTACTTGGCTACTTGGGCTGTTCATTTATGAGCTTTTACCTCCTGCATTGTGGATGACATTGGATATAGATGAAGATATCTGGAAATTCTGGACAAACAGCTGAGAACCAACATTTCAAGTCTTCAGTATGGATGCAGTTAAATTTACTATGCACCTGGCACAAAAGCAATCCCATCATAATTTTAAATATGATATATTCTGGATATATTCTGGTTATATTCCGGGCATCTGCAGTTCTCTGACAAAGAAAGAAAGAGGAAAATCAGGAATGCTTTGACTTTTATCTCACATAAGCTTGCTAACCTTTCTGTTCATGCCTGTTGTTAATCCCACACATGATTTTGCTGACTTTACAGTGATGAGTAACTTTCAATGTTTGTGGGATAATTCACTAAATTTCCACTTAGATCATTGCATTCATGGATGTTCTCTCTCTCACTGATTAATTCCATCCCCATCATAAATAACTGACATAATCCACTGATTCCTCTTGTATTGACTCAAACTTTTAATTTTGTTACAAATAGATTCATTACTTTTTGGCATTCAGTCTCTCATTACTCTGAAATTCTCTAGTGGTTTTAATTCAGTTTTCTTATGTGCCTGGGAAATTTTAATCCAGGGAGAAATTGTCTTCAGTTAGGCTTTATTTTTAGGCTCATCCTACCCTGTGCTGACATGTATTTGAATGAAAGAAATTACTTAGAGGCATGCACAGGACTATTTGGTCTTACTATTCTCTTCTATACTTTATAAGATAATCAAACATGCATTTTAGCTTCCAGATGTCTAACATTCCCATTTTTATTGTGGCTATTCATGTATTAGGGGTGGGATTTTTAGCTTACAGAAAAAAGGGTGGAGTAAGTTTCACCCTGTAGACTGGATTCAAAGATTAAAAAAAATGAGAAGGGGAATATAGGAAGAAAGAAATATAATATGAAATATGGGAAGAAACAAATGGGGAGAAATGAGGGGAGAATGAAGAAACATACGTCTTTGTGAAATCACAAATTCAGAAGAAACCTAACGAATTTCCTTTAACATCATTCATGAAGCCAAGTACCTACATAACTCAAAGAAGCTAGTAGGAGAAAAGATACTTAGCAAGATTCAAATAATAGAAATGATGAAATGCAAAAGATTTCAAATTAGTCAGGACTGGGCCTTGAATATCTCAAGTGCATTAAGGTTGGGCCCACAGCTCTAAAGGTGAATGTATGAGCAGAGTAACTTTAGGGATAATGGCATACTCCTAAAGATAAGAAGTCAGTCTCCTCATTAACAAATGCTTGCTTACTTCAGTGGGAATATCAGCACTCTGACTTCAAAGGGTATGGGATTAGCCCATGTTATCTAGCTGTTACCACAAAGACTGAATCATCCATAGTAAAACTCTTGAAAATGAAAGCAAATGTCTGTGAAAACTCCAAAGGTTGCTTTTCCAGTCTACTGAAAAAAGCCTGAAAATATTTTTTTTCTTGTAAGATTTAATAAATAAATACTTGTGATTGCAGTGACAGGAATTTCACAGTAAACATTAAATATAGACCTGCAGTCAGTTTGACATTTAGTTTTGTTGAAGTGGTGTCAAGATATTCTGTGGTAGAGAAGCTGGGAACTCTAGGAACTCCTTGGTAGCTCCTGTATTACTGTAATTTATCTGTTAAAACCATTTTCATCAGTCATGTGTAATATATTAGCATGACAGCATCACAATACAGTGTGCTCATGGTGATAGAGATTGGTAATTTTTTATGGACACTGATGCAACTTTGATTTTTTTGCCATAGGCCATGCAGCAATGATAGAGATACAAAGGAACTGACTCTTTCTAGCCTAATTAGAACTTATTTTTCCCCAATATTTTTTCCTAATAGGAGCAAGCGTATTGTTACACTCAGACTATCTGACTGAGTACATCTTGAAGAATTTTATTTAATAATTTCAAAATCTCTGAAGACATACTGTGTAGCAAACTATTTTTTTTGACTTAGTTATCTTTGGCAGTAGTATCAAAGATATTTTCCTCAGTGCCTGAGAACAGAAGAAAGAACAGTCACAAATGTTATTCAATTTATTAATCTTCTGAACTACAAATCTATGAGGTAGAAATATCAGAAAATAAATTCTTTTCTCTCTTTTGTTTCTGGAATCCCCACCTATATTTACAGAATTTAGTTTCAGTGATTTCACTGAAGTAATATTGAGAATATATATCACAGTATGACTCTAGGAATGTAAAATCATCACATACCTGCAACAAAACTAATATGCCTTTAAGCAATTCAGTATGGATTATCCAAAGCAACAAAAAAGCCTATATATCAATATAGAAATTATTTGGTCTGGTTTTTAATGGTAATAACTTATGTCTATGGAACAGCAATTTGAATGTCCAAAGCCAGAGCCACAAAATAATAATTACAGAGTGAGTTCCAAGGTATTTCTTCTTACTTTCCTCTTAGCTGCACTCTGGTATCTGTTTTCTATGGCATCCTATGGGGCTCTCTTTCTACTGAATATGAGTTTGAATGAACTCTCTTTACAGTCAGACGAGAGTTCTTAATTCTTCTTAGAGCTCTGAAATATGAATATATTACACTTTAGAAAGTCATAAAACTGAACAAATACTACCATGTAAAAAATAATTTTGTAAGTGAGTTTAAATATTAATGCTGTATATGCCTTATTAAAATTCTTAGAATTAAATAAAAGTGAGTGATATTTCCCTAACATTGTTTGCAGAAGGCAGCTTTAAAACTAACAATCTTCTTTATGCAAGAGGAAAACAAAACAGGCTTGATCCAACAGAAAAAAACCACAATAAAACAAAAAAAACCCCACCAAAACCAAACAACAACAACAAAAACCAAACAAACAAAAAACCAAAAACAAACAAACAAACAATCAAACAAAAGCTACATAGGTGACCAAATAGAACCATAGAACCATTAAAGTTGGAAAAGATTTCTAAGACTATCAAGTCCAATCATTGACCTACATGGAATTCATTGTGTTCTAAATATATTTTGTAAGGCTGCTATGACATAAGCCCCATGGGCAGACACTCCAGGAGGAAAATAAGTCTTTTGACTCGCTTTTTAAAAAGAGAAAAAAGCTTCTACAGAAAATTTAATTTTCAGAAATCAGTTATTTCTGCACATTTCCTCTACTGGCACCTGGCATTTCAGTATCATTGTATCTGAAATGTAACTTTGGAATGTAGTAGCCTCTTGAACGAACAGCTTACCAGGGAACACAGTTTATTTCTCAACGGTGAGAGCTTTAATTTGCCTTTAGTTCTCCTGTCTATTCACCTCTGTGAATAGACACTATTCACCACTATTCACCTCCAGTCACCACTGTCACAGGAACAGAGTTGAGGACAGTGGAGTTGAATTTTGTCCACAGAACTCTTACATTCTCAGGAGCTCAGTAAAGATGAAACCTTAACCTCATTTAAGTGATCAGTGTAATGAAAGCTTATGAAAAGGAGCAATACATAAATAATAAAGGCAGCAGCTTAGCAAATTTGCACCTTGAAATTGATAGACATAAACATATTCCCCCATAAACAGTTCCTTGCATGCAGACTCTTATTTAGATGGAAAAACAGTAGAACATAAGGGAGAGGGGTAATTACATTGATAGATTTTATGCACATATAAAAATGTTTAGAGTGTATGATTAAAGAGCAATCACGATAAATGCAAAGATTGCTGGAAGAACCCTACAAATATCACCAGTGAAAATGGCACTTACTGAACTAACTATCCCAAAGCTAGCAAAGAGGGAAACTTGGTCATTGTCCCTGATGGGAAACTCACCAAGAGTCACGGAATCACCGAATGGATGATGGCAGAAAGGACCACACTGGATCACCTCATCCAACCTCCCTGCTCAGTGAGGGTCACCTTAGAGCACATGGCACAGGATTGCATTTAGACACTGACAGTTTAGACAGTGACTGCATTTAAACACAGACGTTTAGGCAGTTCTTTAATATCTGCATTGAGGGACACTTCACAACCTCTCTGGGCAATCTATTCCAGTGCTCTATCACCTGCACTGTAAAGAAGTTCTTCCCCATATTCAGTTGGAACTTTCTGTGTGTCAGTTCTATTGTTTGGTCTGGAAAAGGTTGGTTTCTTCTTGAAACCCTCCCTGCAGTGTCGATGGAGGAAACTCCACCATGAAAGCCATACTAGGTAGATGGTGTAGTTGCCTGCAGAAGTAGAGAACTTGCTAGAGGACTCAGGGAGAGATCATTTGGTTACTAAGTAAAACTTACTATCAGAGGCTTATGGTTAGGACCAAAGACAAGAAAAGCATCAGGGCAGATCCAGGAGGAGCAAGCATGAGAAAATGTAGCACAGTCTGTGTTCACATGAGCATCAGTGAAGGTGTGACCTGTGTGACTGTGTGTGCAGGGCTCTGTGTGCCCTTGTGCATGTGTCTACAGGTGCACACACACCTGGCTGCCTACTGGGGACACTTTCTCAGCCTCACCAATGGCAGGGCTTGGGAATACAAAGCTGTAGCAGTATCACATCTATCAGGATAGGATGGGAAAAAAACACATCTAGTCTGAAGTCTACCTTCAAGATTAGGTTACCTCTGTCCCATTTAACACATAAACTCTGTTCTTAAGTGCCTTTTGCCTGACAAGAATTGTCCTTTGTGCACTGTCCTGCACTATGTATATGTGCTATAAAAAGGGTAATTAGAATGTGCAGAGATAGGTAGAGGTGTGTGGGAGTTCTTCCTATGAAAGAAATAAAAATATCTTAGATTCTGAAGAATATTTGTGCATGAAATCTTGTGCCAGCATATTTAATTGCTGAAAGATATCCTTCATTTATTTTCTCCCTTTCTGCTGATGTTTCCTCTTGGTAGAAAGGTTTTATCTTAAAAGCTAATATTGGTCCACATGTTGCAATATGAAAAAAGCATAAAGATAAGAAGTAACACCATTTAAATGAACAATACTACTATCTGACTAAAATGTCACAGTAGTAAATATGAAATTAAATGCATCTTTAGCAGTTGCAAAGAGCAGCTTGCAGTATATTAGTCTAAAAAATGTTCATATTGGTAACTGCCATTTCTATACAAAGAACTTTATCACTGCTCAAATTAGTTCCCCTTTATTCCTTGTGCTTGCTATCTTTTCACAGTCATACCTACATTAATATCATTAGTTTTTCTTGCCAAAACATGCCTTATTCTTTCTTGTCTTACTCCATGTAGGTAATCCAAATTTAAATCCATTCCTGCAATGAAATTTCTAATCCTTTGAACATTAATAATAGAATCTGTACTTTCTAAATGAGAGCAATGTTTCATAATAAATCTATGATAAAACTGAGTTCAGCTGCAGCTTCTGCATTGTATTGGCCATGTGGATGCTATGGTCATCTCATCAAAACCATTATGTACAAAAAAATGAAGAATATGAAAAAGAACACTGTCTTTACATAGTCACTGTCTTTAGCACCAGCCGGGCCCTTGGCTTGTGAGTAGTTATGGAAACATTTTTGGAATTATCATAATCCCCCTGCTTTTCAAAAGCAATATTTTTGCTTTTTAATTGAGCCCAAAATTAGTACACAAATAAATTTAATGTATTTGGTGGGAAAACCAGTGAGACTTACTCTCATTGAAGGACCAGGATGGTCCAGGTCCTTCAGGTAGATTTTATTGCGTGTTTATATATATATACATAGCTAGGCTGGATTTAACTGTCTAAACACAAGCATCTTTTTGAGATTTTTTTTTTAGGGCAATCTCAATGGCCTAAACCTGCTATTCTAGAAAGGTACAAGTTCTGATGGGACCTATGTCATACCCACAGGTCTGTGTAGCTGTCTTGACTACCTTGGACTGTCTTGGATGGACTAGAATCTGTGTTTAGGTGACTGATTTGATCTGGTAGTCAGTACACTTAAGAAGCTCATCTTACTCTGATGCAGACACAGGAGATGGGATTTGTTTACACAAATATAACCTCCTTGTAAAGTTCAAGGCAAACAAGTCTCAAGTTAGCAGCTGGTCAGCTAAATAGCTCCTTAGATTCTTCTAACCTCATTTTCTATATCCCTGTTAAGTATGGATCTATGTCCAGTTGACAGAGAATTTGTCATTAAAGGTATTTCCCTCAAGCAAATATTCCTTATTTGATATTTTTCATTATTCAGGTAAATTGAGTACTTTGTTAAAATAAGTCAATATAGTTAATTAAAAATGAATGTGTTACACAGTATAACACTGCAACACTGAAACACTTAAAAATGTGTTTTGTTTACCACTTTGCCATAAAATATACCTCCATATGTAGAGCAAAAGGTAATTTTTCAATATAGGTTTATTACTTGTGCCATGTGTTTCATAGTTCATAAGTATAAATTATAAGCACTTCCCCCTGAAAAAAAAAACCAAACTAAAAACTCCACAAACAAACACAAAAAACTCCAAAACAACAAAAAAACCCAAAACATTGATACTTCATATTGATTCTTCAGTTTAACTTTTACATGGAATGCATATTTCAAGAAAAAATCCCTGTTATGGATATATTCATCTTGCCTAACTCAGATTTTTTGCCATAAAGGAGATTTACAAACAAGTAGAAAAACTGTATTTTAAAAGTTGCCAAAAAACTGCAGAGGATTAATCAAAAATGTGTTTCTCATACACAAAGAAAATGCATATTGGAAACAAAAATTAATAGCTAGCGTGCAATATGTTTACCCCATGATTATTCTTGAAACTAAGAAACCACATGTATACTTGGTTTATAAGAGTATCAGAGCTTTGGCCGAAAAATTGTGTATTTATTAACTTACACCTTCAAATGTGAACTGAGACAGAAATTTTAAGCTAGCATTAAAAGCTTATATTAATAAATTAATTATATTATAAGCACTTGGTAGTGCTTGTCAGACTTCTTTGTTTTAAAATATTTAAAATAGCTAAGAATTATATTATCAGAGAAACAATAAGCAATTGTTTTGGAAATGTTGAAAATAGCTCTATAGACATTTCTCAAATCTTACATTGATTTCAATGCAACATCCATGAAATTTAAAATATTTTATGTGGTAACCACAAATACTGTCCATCTGGGCAAGAAAAATGATCCATTTTCTAGTGAAGCAAACTGAAAATTAAGAAAAAAACATGTTAAGAATTAAGGGTGTGGTGAGGCTTTTTTGTTGATGGTTTTGTTTTGTCTTTCCAATACTTACAAAAGATTGATGCCGCCTCCTCACCTCCTTTGCAGTCAATTTCCTTCTCCTCCCATTAGGCATCTCTTACTCCTGTCAGGAAGGTAAGATGAGCCAGTAGAGGTGTCTGAGCACTGTCAGAGCAAGAAGTGCACAGATTTTGCAGCTATGCCATGAAAATCATATGCAGCTGGACTTGGAATTCATCATCCTTTTGTTTACCGTAGTTACACAGACTGGATGATTGTTGCTTACTGAAGCCTCAGAGTTTCACCAGCAGTTCATTACCTGCCTTACATAGAACTCCAGGATAGGTTGCAGAAGTGTTTACATAAACAAGCACTCAGCAGAGTTGGAAAAGAAACCATGAAGTCCTTTCTACATACATCTCTCAGCAGGGAGACTAATGAGAGCTTACACACTGCTTTGTGTTGGTTTTAATGAGTGTTAGGCATGTTAATCAAAACAGAATAATTGCAAAAGACAGTCTATAGACATCTACTGCAAAGTGTCTAAAACTAGATCTAAAACTGAGGAATCTTTTCTTTTTCCTATACTTTTTCTTCTTTTTTTCCCTGAAGATTTATTCATCTGAAGCACCTGCACACCAATGCATGCAGCATTGGTAATAAGCAAGAGGAGTTGGAAATGATGGTGGAGCTAGAAATTGACTTAATTGCTATCATAGAAACATGGTTGAGAGCTACAGGCCCAGAAGAGATGAGCTGGGTAGGAGGAGAGGGGGTGTTTCACTCTACCTTAAGGAATGAATAAGATGTGAAGAGTTGTGGCTGAAAAAACATCCACAAACGTGCTGAGAACCTCTGGGTAAAAATCAAGGACAGGACAAACTGAGTACATGTTGTGGTTGGGGTCTAAGTCTGCCTGAGCAGGAGAAGCCTGTTGATGAAGCCTCTTGCTTCTTCTGTAGGCAGCATCACCCTCACAGGCTGTCATCCTGATGGGGGATTTCAAACACCTGGATGTCTACTGGATAAGAAATACAGCTGGCTGTTCACAATCCAGGAGACTCCTGGACTGTGTTGAGGATAACTTCTTCATCCAGGTATTGGACAAAGCAACCAGAGGAGAAACATTACTGGAAGTGGTGCTCACCAATGAAAACAAGCTAATTAAAGAGGTTAGGAATGGAGGAATTCTGGGCTGTAGCAATTTTGTGATCCTGAGGAACGAGGATCTGAACTTTGGAAGAGTGAAATTCCACCTTTTTAAAGAATTACTAGATGAGAGATCCCCTGGTAAGCTGTTCTAACAGAGGAGCTGAATGAGGCTTTGAACATCCAGATCTGGTGGGTGGCATCCCTGCCCACAGAAGGGGAGTCAGAACTAGATAATGTTTACGGTCCCTTCCAATTCCGGCCATTCTGTGCTTCTGTGGTATTATGATTTCTCATCCAGTGCCAAGGAAGTGAAACTATCTCTAAGTTGACTCTGGATTGTGAACTCTGAAACAATTCAGTTACTTTGCTACTTTACTTTCTGGAGCCATCATCACTAAATCCATGGTATTCACTCATCCCATGGCTGCCTCAGTACTTATGCAGCTCTCTGTCTCCTCCTCTGGAAACTTCCAGCCCTCCTTCTTCTTCAGTACAACTGGTTAGGTATCAGGCAGACTGATTCAGGGTTTCCAATAGTTTACCAAACCTTAAAAAGTGAAAAATTTTGGCATTAAAGAGTAGATTTGACAAACGCCATCTCATTAGATGACTTTAAGACACTGTTCAGGATATATTAAATCTTAACATTCTAAAGTAGTTCATAACACAATTAATTGCCATTTATACACATTGCCATCAGTGTACAAGGTAACAAATTCTCCATGCTCCACATAAGCTTAACCTCAGACTGTGATCACACATGCTAAAACACCAGGAGTTTTATTCTGTTTGTCAGTCTGGTGGAAGAAACTTGTCTGGCAAGAAGTCACTCTGACATTTGCAGTGGTATTTCATCTGCTCTGCTAGAGCTGCTGCCTCCTTCCTTCTTCTCAAGGAAGCTGAAGTGTTCAGTAAGGGAAGGACATTCAGTCCCTATGTGTCTTTAATGAGGGAAAGACCACCAATGACTCCATTGCCTGTGAGCATGATGAATTGGCCCTCAGATCCAGACAGCTGAGAGCAGTCTGCAAGCTCATCAAAATATTTCTTCATAATGTACCTGAACTATTTATACTTCGATCCAGATCAAAATAGCAGATTAATTTTGGTTTATTTTAATTTTTCCCCCATGTCCTTCCATTCTTGGAACCTGGTTGCTTAGTCCTTTCAGGCATTTTAATTGTTTCATATAGACTATTTTTACAGGATATATAGGAAAAAAAAATCAGTTATTGAAGTGGTGTATGCCTTCACTGTATTCTGGCTTTTTTGGCAGCTGGGAAGAGAAAGCTCTTTCCCTTATCACATTTTACCAAACCCTTAAATTTCACATACTTGGTGCTTTGACACTAAAGCATCTCAATACGCTTGAACTATTGTGGATTCTATTAAGACTCTGTGAAAGAACATCAGAGCACTTGTTTCAAGTGAAAAGAAAACCAAAAGAACTAAATTCACTAAATCAAATAAAAGATGCTCTATGTTGTATTTTCATATGTCAGAAGTGAACCCATGGACCTGTGCAGAGAGATCCACATCATCAGAGTGGAGGCAGTGTTACTGCCACCTGCCTTCCCTTTGAGTTCCTGCCAAGGAGGAATAACATTTTATTGATGCAGATCTCACACTCTGTACAGGATTTTCATTCCAGACAGAGAAGCTCTTTTAATGGCAGTGTTGGCTCCAATCCTCTGACAGGGAGGGGATTGAGACTTCTTTCCAAAAAGTTGCTGCTGAGGACTAATACCAGACTTATGAGAAAAGGTACCATAATCTAGTACTGCATGAGTCTGACTAAAAAAAAATTAGAAGATTTAAACACACACACAGAGAAGAAAACCCTAAATTTTAAAATTTGGTGCTGTGTCCTGTCCATGTAATTTTATTGTGACTTAAAAGAAAAAAAATTCAGGGACCGAGCATATTATACATAATTTTTATTGAGTTGATTTCATGTCCCCCATGGATTTATGCCATTAAAATCTACTATGCCATATAAATCTCCTCAGCTATGATTACTCTATGATACCTCCATGCCCTGTTGAACCTTACTGCCTAATTGGTAGTTTACAAGGGAATATCTATGTTGGTTTTGAGATTAGCATCCTGTTTCCTCAGCAACAAGCAATATTTTCTTGACATGCTCAAAGTTATTAATATTGGTGTGTCTGCTTACACATAATGCAAGTGAAAAAGTAGTCTGTTCAGATGGGCAGTGAAAGTAATAAAAACATTATATTTTTATTACTTTTATTATGTTGTTTGCTAGGTGAATATTTTCTGTGATATTAGAGAATTTCCTGAGCCATGTTTTGGTGCTCATTCACAGCAGCACAAACCAGCTAAATCTCTGACGATTTGAAAATCCAAGAGTCAGCAAAGAATCTGGACTACAAGGTCCTGCAGAAATCTCCATTAGGCTTCACACAGGTGTACAGGAAGTATCTGAAGAAATCTCTCTGCCAGCTTGATTAGAAACTGGATATCCTGTACTAACTTTTTTTGATAAATAGAGATATAGGAGAATTTTGGATGTTTAAGACCACATGAAACCAGCTAAGGCACGGGACTAAATCTCCCCTGAATCTGCTGGCCAGAATGCACTTAGATGATTTGGGAATTTTGTTATTTTTGCATTTATTTTTCCATTATTCTCCAAGCAGGAAGCCAAAATCCTTCATCCTTCACAGTCCTACAACTCTTGGGGCAGTTTTTGGTTCAGTTGCCACACTTCCTTTTCTATAAAAACTCCAGAGAACAAAATATATTTTAGTAGGATGACAGAAAACTTCAGTAATATTTCAAATCACTTTAAGATTTACCTACAAAAATTCCCAGCCATAAAACCTCATGGGTTTTTGATCTGAGTACATGTAACAACTTAACTACCTATTACTAAGGGAAATATTTTATCACAAGAAGAAGCACCAGTCTTCCATGCCTAGAAAATTTTATCATGGAACACCTCCTTTCTGGATGAGGCCTCAAACCAATACTGAAAGACATCTGCCAATAATGACAGACATCTGCATTTGCACAGAATTTTTCAGAGAGCTCTGTTCTTTTCTTTGGCTTCCCTATAAAACTTTCCTTGCCTTTCAGCCCCACCCCTCCCAATCTAGGGTTCATTTCTGTCCTGTCCCTGTCAGCAAAGAGCTTTCTACCACCTCTATTACTTATGAATAACTGGCTAGATCAGAGGTTATACAGTTCACTTATCTGCAGGAAGTTACTTCCTGTACAATTAGAAGCTAAATGCTGAATTCTGAACTACAATAGAGAAATTCCTGGGCCAGACACAGCAGGTAAACAAGGTACAGTATTTGGGTGTTATAAAGAACAAAGTTAAGCTGGACAGAAATATGCCCTAAGAATAAGCCTTCCAAAAATATCTTCTGTGGTGGCTAGAGAAAAACATCCCTTTCTAAGTGAAACATGGAAAAAAACCCAATTTCAAAAATAAATGTAAAGTGATACAGCAACTGTTGGAAAATACACTCAAATGAAAGGAAAAGCAGACAAGAAAGCCTGAAGGGAGAGATGAACTTCCTCAACTCTTATAGTTTTCTGAACACTATTTGAAGCCTAAAGGAGTGCTGCTCTACATAATCCCTGTTCAATGCACATACAGAGGGTCAAGTAAAAGGAGTAAATTACAGTCTTTTGTTTTTCTTATGCTTTAAATCTGAGTTTCTCTTCATCAACCATTGCAACATTTTTCTTGACTGTATATTTTTGGGAACTCAGTATAGACACAAATTCACATAATTCTGCTAATTTTTTATAATATAGAGATCAGATTTAGGAACAGTGGTAGTTTCTCCTCCCTTTTACCAGGGCACAACCTGCCTAGCAGTCATCTATGAAAAATGATGAAAAATAGTCCTAAATGTTCGTGTCTCTGTTAAAATTCAAAGAAAATATTATGTACACACCATAATTTTCTTCCATTTCCTTCTCTCCAATTTCTCTTCAGCAGTTTTGCATGTGTCTATTTTTTTTTCTGTTCTTCTTCTCTATACCACTCTTTTTTTCTGCAGCTCTTAGATGTTCCCTATCACCTTATTCCCCTCCAAGAAATGGCTGCCACTGTACCTCAATCCCTCACATCCTCTTTCCCAGAATATCCAAGAATCCCAAATCTAAATTACTATTGTCATTAGCATCAGGCACAGGATTCACCATCCCATATCTTTCCAAAGAACAAGGTCAGGTAGGGGTTAGCCCTCATGAGAGCAAACACGCCCAGCCCCCATGCTGCTCCTCAAGGAAGATATTTTGGAAGTCCTAATACATTGTCACCTACCACCCATGAAGCAAGGTGACTCATGCATCTGGAGAGTGGACATGAATGTGCCCCCACATTCATGATGTGCACTATCTGCCTGCCAATTGCAGAATATTGGGAAGTGTATGAGACATCAGAGTGTCTCTGAAAATATTCTCCATTTGTACTCCCTTTTTCTGTGCCATTTTTTCATTCTTTGCCTCACTTCCCAGAGGCATTACAGCAGTCTGTAGGTGAAAGGAGTTCTTTGGGTCTGATTTTAAATTTTGTCCATTCCTTCTTTATTAATTAAACTTTTTGAAATGTTACCTTTCTGATCCTTAAGACACCTGTTAAGGAAAATCTTGTCTCCCCACACTAAAAAGAGGGTTTGCTCTCTTTGCTCTTTCATTCTCTGGATCTACTAGACTACTTCTTGTAGAGAATTCTTTCTTACCTGCTTAAGTGACCTTGTCTTTCCAGGTGGGCTCCCAGAGCCAGCTTTAAAAAGTGAGTCCTTGCTGCTTCAGTTATACTGCTGCTCCCAGTGTCTCAGAAGCCATTCCCACAATCTTCATATCTTCACTCAGTGCAAATTTACAAATTCACAGGCACTCCTCTCCTCCACAGTGTTTCATGCTCTCACAGTTGGACTATTTCTGGACCACTGGACACACTGCTTTGTGCCATCTTTTTTATTTGTGACCCTATTCAGTAAGGAAATTTCATAGCCAGTGATAGCATTCTTATCTTTAGCTAATATATTTTAACATCCCTATGAAAAAGAATCTTTGAGATAAGGCAAAACCTTATCAAAGATTCAGTTGAATCCTTCAAGAAATATGCCAGTTTTTTATTTTTTATTTTTTATGCTATTTTTTTTTAAGTTCACTATGACAGAAATACTATTTCTTAATTCTCTTAGATTAAATTCACAAAGCCACTAGCCCTGTTTCCAGCAACATAAGAACCTGAGTAGTTTCCAAGTACAGGAAGATTCATTTTGAGACAGTTTGCTTTGTCCACATCACTTGATTTTAATCTTGTTCATTTGTCACTGACAGCATCACCTGCTGAGCTAAAATGTTTTTCAGACTGAAACTGGAGGATGGGCAGCCAAGATTAATGGCCCACAAATCATATATTAGGAAGTGGTTTTCTTTGACCAGCACTGAATCCTCATTTATGCTATTGTTGGATGGCAGTAGGAAACTGTAGTTAGAAAACAGTGCACATTTTTCCTTTATAATATTTCATTTTCAGTCAACTAACCCCCAAAAGTTGTCAGATTCATCACTTAAAGACACCATCTGCTGACCTGTCATGAAGTGTGGTCAGAACTGTTGCAGTGGAGCATTTTTTCCCCCAGATTTTTGTCTAAAAGCAGCCTGTCTAATAGGAGAAAAGGGTAAGATACAGACCTACACTCAGTTGTTTTGTTTGGAGGATTCTCCACATGATTAACATTTACCAAGGCAACAAAGAAATAGTTGAAGAGGGAAAGTGAAAGCAGTGTGTTGCATGGGAGAAGGTTCTTTATGAAATGGGAACTTTAGGTGGTTTTTTTTCTGCTCAGCCATCTCTGCTAGACACACACATCTCATCCCTGGTTCACTGGGATTTTATTGGAATCACTGAATGCAATAAAGTGCAGGCAGATGGTGAAGCCAAGGAATATAATTAGTGCAATTTTAGTCTTTTTTCATGCCGTACATTGAAAATTTCTGGTTTGCTGACTGTGTTCATGTTGCAAAAAATCTGATTTTGAGGCAAGGAAAAGCAAAGAGCAATAAACTTAATATGAACTTACACATTTCTGATGCAACAGTTTTTCAGCCATAGCAGCACAAACTCACAAGATTTCTTATAAGACTGCTTATGATTTAAGTTAGATTTTTCCAAAGATGTGGCCTGTAAATACTACTCCCAAAAATTCCAACAACAAATATCCAGGCTCCCTGTTAAACTAAGAAATGTTCTTCTGAAACCTCATATAGTTGTTCTTAGATCATCAATCATTTTGCATTGTAAGCACAAAATTTTTCCTGCTTTTTCCTTATGCTCTGCAGTTATATTAGAAACCAGAAAAGTTATAATAAGGGCATAAGTACATCTCCAACTAACAAAAATACACCTTTTTAAACTATGTATTAGCACTAAATACAACTTAAACATAATTTTGGCAGCAGTCATTAGCATGGTAACCTAGCCATGTATGCAGATATCAAATGGATGAATATCTTTGTTCCATGAAAGCTCTTTCCCTTGAAACCTACCAAACTACATTTATCCTCTTTCCAAGGAATGCTGCACTGTCTTCAGGCAGTTCTGCCTTTCATCCCTTAAGATGTGTTTCCCATTCCTCTGCTCAGGACATATCACATAATGAGAATTGGTGATTTCAGATATTTACTAGCTAGATAAGAAGAGCCTCAAGGACCATGAGGCTCATTTGCTTCCTTCAGTGGGTCAGCAGTTTTCCTTCTCCATAGCAGTCCATAGGGAAAAAAGACTACCATGACCAATGACTACAAAAAAACCCCAAAGTTAAGCAGCTTTATGTAATTTTCTACCAAACAGTATGCTTTTCTAAATAATCTGGTATCTATATGGATAAGAATAGGACTCATAGTAGGGTTCAAAAGTCCTTTCCAAGAGGAAATATTTCCTTATTCTTTGACAAATTGGTTTGGTGAACAATTCTAAGTTTCCAGAAGATTGTGACTCCTAAAATTTTGTTCAAAGACCATTACACAAACAACTCCTCTGTGTCTGAATATTCTTTATTTATCAAGGGATGGAAGCAAAGGACTCCTTTCCTTCTGTTGTGGCTATTCATTTGTAGTTCTAAATAAAGAACATATGGAAATACAGTGCCTCTGTTGGGGTTTTGGGTTCTTTGTCTCTGCTCACCATGAAGGAACAAAACTCATTATGATCCATAAATGCAAGTCACAAGAAGTAAGTATACTTATATCAAAGACTCATTAGCCTAGAGGTATTAAATATTATATTGTCTTTTCAGTAAGATGTAAATGAGTTGGACTACCCACTGAGTCCGACCTTCCAAGTATTTTCATCTCTACCTTGATGAAATCAGCAAGAAGACACAGAAGGGGGAGGAAAGAATTTACATCATCAATTCTTCCTTAGGAAGTTTATAAATCATAATTTTAACATTTGTGCATAAACGTGACCATGTTCTTATTATAATCTGACTAGGTTTCTCTGAGCCTCCCTTCTCCCCTTCAAAAACTTTTCCTGTATGACACTGCCCTAAGCATCTGTTCAAGGGATGTTCAAGGGGGAAGGCTGAGACATTGTCATTAGGAGCAATACTAAATAATTGGAGGTCTCCAGGAAGGGACAAAGAACAGACTGGAAACTGACACTTTCTCTTCTGTCTTATGCATTTTAAACAGGCATTATGCACCACTACTTTGGGCCAGCAACCACACAAAAAACCACTAAATTTTCATAACCTTCCTTGGGCCAGAAGGAGGACCTGGCCTTTGAAAGATCTGGTTGCACACACTGCCAGTGCAGCTCTGCTGATCAGCTGCTCCAAGGAGCAAAGTGAGGACTGCAGCTTTGATCCTTTGATGCTCTTGCTCCATGCCTTGCTCCCTATAACTGATGAACTTCTCTCACCAACCATGTTGGTGTCAAAGTTTCTTATGCCTCTAAAATGGACAGGCATTTATCAAATTCATCCTGGAGGAATGTACTCTCTCTGGGAAATCATGAATTAGTAGCCCGGTTGCCATCATTTTTCTCAGATATGTTTTTAATAGAATTTTGTTCTGGCTCAATTCTCTATTTGTTTTCACTTTCTCTTTTTTTATTTTTTTTCCCCCCCGTGGATGGATTAACAGAGTAGCTGTTTCTGTTTCATAACTAACAGATGGTAATCAAAAACTGTTTAAAGAAATCTAACAAACATTCCAGTATGATTTACTGAGTAAAACTGTGAACACTGCCCTCCTGCTGCTGATGTACATCATCCTTTCAATAATTACTAACAGATTTCTTTTCAACTTCAATATTGTTAATTGTGTGAGTAGAGTTTATAGCTAAAATATTGTATTTGTATTTAAAATGAGAGGCAGAAAATAGAACACTTTGCCTTAATATGGCAGGGGTTTTTTGTTTGCTGGAAAGGACTTGGTTTTGTCATTGTTCACTATTTTTCATTGTTAAAGAACTGTCTTTAAAAACATATATATTTCTTTATTAATCTTTCTCTCTGCTATAGTTTGTGGTTAGCATATTTTTTCCTACTAGAAAAAACTACCAGATACTTACTGAAGCATATTTTTTGATATACTACTAAGAAGATATGCTTGGCTCTCCTGGACCTCAAGTGGGACCTCTAATTCATGCTTCTGTCCTTTGAATAATGCAATGGCAGCTCATAATCCTCTTACGTGTGAGGATTTTCAGCAACGATTCAATGTCATGTGAGATGCTTTCTTTGGCTCTTGAAACTGGTCTTCACATGTGTGCATGTTACCTGAAAAGCTCTTTTATTCAGAGGGCTTTTTTAGTTTAACAACCACATGATTCTTCTTATACATAAGCCCATGGTCCCATGTAATTCAAAATGCAAAGCCTTCTTCAGAACAAAGAGATATACATAAACTACTTACTAGCCACCACGTATTTTTTTATGCTGTGAAAAGTGCATTTGTGACCCTGGTACCACCATGAAGTCTGGAGAAAGTTGTTTAGACTATTAAATCCCTGGGTTTGAGTAGTGGCAGAATGACAGTCACTGGAATTTTTAAAATAGCTCTTTTAAGCTTGTTTAAATGATAATATACCCATCCCAATGACTCGATATCTAGCAGAATCTTGCCATAGTTAAAGCTGCAGAAAAGCACCTGGAAAAAGTATTTTACAGCAGTGTTTTGTGACCCAGGTCTAAAATTGGGCTCTGAGTTTAGGCATTTTTATGACTATCACATCTCACCAAGCGTAACACTCAGTGATGTACAGGAATGGAAATTCCTACCACAGTACTTCAGGCATCCAATTGCTATCTGTGGAAGTAATGTTTTGATGCACAACCTGCTTATCAGGTGCTCAGAGCCAGCCCTGAGAAAACCTGTTGCAAAATGAGTTTAATGTCTAGCTGAATTTAGAACTGACATAAATGTCAGGATTAAGTGTGTAACAGCTTCCAAATGTATTCTTAATTACTGTTGCATATTGTAATGTGTTCAAAGAGGGTGTTCCCTAAAGGCATCTGGCTATTAATGAGTTTTATTGTGGGTCACTGAGCAGAGAGAAAAAAACAAATAGAGACAAGCACAAACTCTGGGTTGGGAAGTGACTATTAAATAATTAGCAGTGCAGTAAAAGTATCAGATACTCAGCCATCCTTCAATCACATGGAAAAAACCTACTTGATGCATAGGCTGCCTAAAAGAAGCAAGTGGCAAAAGAATTTAAATTTGCCCGTGAGAGATAGCTCAACATAAGCTTAATGTGAGATGAAGGAATAATCAGTCAAAAGAGACATGACCCTGGTTCACAGTGAGCTTCTAACGATCAAGGAAAACCACAAGTGATGTCATGTTGATTCCCACCACTGTTAGCAGCACTAATCTGCCCTTCTGTAAAGCAGTGCAAGAGAAACACTTGGAGACAAATAAAGGAAATTAGTGTGTTGATAAGATGAGTGAATAATAAACCTGATGTCTCTGACATCTCCATTTCCCCACTGAGCAGAAAAAGCCTTTATGGAACACTGTTCTGCTTCTCAATGTCTCTTTTCAAGGATTTGTAAATGCTGAAATTCAAGGCAAGGTTTTACAGGGAAACAGACTTTGGCTATGTGCATGGTATAGCATTTTGTAATCTTCTTCAAAACATGCAATCATATTTCCATTATTTTATCTTTCTTTTTGGTACTGGCAAGACCACTGTAATATGTCTGCCTAAGGCAAAAGAACTAGACTCTTAAAAAAAAAGGCATAAACTTTCAAATCTCCTTCTTTCCTCCTCCCCTCCTCCCCCCAAGCTGGACATAATTAGAATTTCCTTATTTTAAACTGTCTTTTAATTACTTTAATTAAAACTCAGTTGGTCTTGATGGAATATCCTTTAATCAAGACAAAATCTGTAACTGAATCAATGACCTAAATGTCTGATTCTTTGCATACACATTATACAGTGTATATGAAATGTTTTCATCCACTACAACATCAATGAACTTTGCAGCACAGAAATAACATTATGAGAACAATATCAGCCAACTGGTAAAGCCAGCTGTAAAATTATAACTGCCAGATACTTGATTTAATATTTCCATTGTTTTTTGAAGAATTCTGTGAATAAACTTTTTTCCTAGACACCGTGAATTCTTCTACAACATGATTAAATAAATTCCGTGGCTACTTCTGTTTTTGCCTTTTTTTGGCTTTTTTAGATATATCCACCACCCACACCCAACTACTCTCCCCACCCGACCCATTTTTAAGCATGGTTACAACTGCTCATGTGGCACACAGAAAAGTGCTTTGATATGTGGATACCAAAATCAGCATCCATATTCCACAGTGGCTGCATAAGTACATAACACAAAGAACAGTGCTTTGTTATTTTCTTTGAGATTTTCAGTGCATGATTCCAAAGCTCTGCCTGTCCTAAACCTAGTGGCAAGTTGAAATTGTATGTCTAACTGATTATCCCATGAACTCACCAAAATCTTCTCTTCACTTCTGTCACTGAGTTCTGCTCCTGTAATCCTTACCTGAAAGATGGCAAATGCATATATTCCTCTTCTGGATTAGTTAATCAGCATGAATCTTTCTCACATGTTTCAGCAGAAAAGCAGAATAACCCCATCACACACAACAGTTACTTGGGAAGCCCACCACTCCAAATGTCCTCTCCTTCCTCCTTTCTTCTTCTCCCCACTTTATATATTGAGCCTGACACCATATGGTATGAAATATTGCTTTTTCACTTGGGATCAGTTGTCCCAGCTATGTCTCCTCACAATTTCCCATGTCCCAGCATGACAGTATGAAAAACAGAAAATTACTTAGCTTTGTGTAAGCTCTGCTCAGCAATAACAAAAATATCTCCATACTATCAACCCTGTGTTCAAAACACAGCCTGGTACCAGCCACTGTGAAGATAATTAACTCTACTCCAGCCAAAACCAGCACGTGTGTACCAGGCTAAGAACAGAAACAAATGAAATCTGAAAAGTGCCATGAAACAGACCACTTTTGCATGAAGTTTTTTTACAAACCTCATACAGCACACATCAGTAACAATTACAATCAGTTTTCTCTTCACAATATTTCTTAACAGTTTTTACACAGAGAATTTTCAGATTTGGTTATATGGTCTGCAGCTGAATTTTCTCCCTTGGTCTCAGGACCCAGAACTTAGATGTGGTCAAAGGCTATATCTTTAATTCTGAACAAAAAAAATCCCAACAGCTGTTATTTACTGGCTTTAAAGCCAGTTGCATGGCACAGTTTGCATTGCAAAGCCCACAGAATTAGCTTAATCTTTTCTGGGAATAGGCATTATAACATGCTACTTGAGCAAACCTTATTTGGGCATTGAATGGGGAAGTGCTTATGTATTTAGGCAAAATAGCATGTAAGGAATTGGACCTGCTATTAAACAGTGTGGGTTATCATGTGTGTACTGGGTTTCTGGGGCAAGATCTTGGTAGTGGGGCAGCCACAGGTGTGTTTTTTCTGAGAAGCTGCTAAAAGCTCCCCCTGCATCCAACAAAGGCAGTATCAGTTGGACCCAAGCTGGCCCCAAATTGGCTCCAGGCTGGACATGCCTCTTCCAGAAATGAGCTCTTCAGTGGCAGCATAATGCATCTGTGGCAACATATTTAAGAAGGAAAATAAAGTTATTGCATGAAAACAATGACCAGAGAAGAGAGGAGTGAGAAGAGGTAAGAGTAACAGCTCTGCAGGCAACAAGGTCACTGAAGAAGGAGGAGGATTTGGTGCTCCAGGCATCAGAGCTGAGGCTCCCCTGCAGCCTGTGATGAAAACCATGGTGAGGGGTGAGGGAGCTGTGCCCCTGTAGTGCAGGGAGGTCCACAGTAAAGCAGATATCCACCCTGAGAGCTGGCTGATGCCCCAAGGGGGCTGTGATCCCATGGCAAGGTCATGCTAGAGCAGGATCCTGGCAGGACCTGTGGCTCTATGAAGAGAGGTTCCCATACTGGCAGGACCTGTGACCCTGTGGTGGACCAATGCTGGAGCTGTCTGTTCCTGAAGGACTGCACCTCATGGAGGAGACCCACACTGGGGCAGTTTGGAATGACTGTAGCCTGTGGGAAGGAGCTGCACTGGAGCAAGGCAACAGTGTGAGAAGTCCTTTCCCTGAGAAGGAAGCAGAGGCAGGAACAATGTGATGAACTGACTGCAATCCCCATTTCCTGTCCCCCTGCAGCCCTGAGGGGAGGAGGTGGAGAATCAGGAATTAAGTTCAGACCATGAAGGAGAGAGGGATTGGGGAAACACGTTTTTAAGATTTGGGTATGCTTTTCTTTATTCTACTATGATTTTATTGGCAACAAATTCAATAATTTCCCTGAATTTAGTCTGTTTTGGCCCTGATTGTAATGGCTGAGTGTTGTCTACATGCCCTTATTTCAAAGTATGAGCCTTTTGTTACAAAATCTTTCCTCTATTCAAGTCAGGAGGGGAATGACAAGGAGGCTTTGGTGGGCACTTGGCATCTTGCCATGGTCATCCCACCATAATATGATCTTTGGTGTGAAGCTTCCCCTGAGCTGTTTGCCAGTATAAACAGAGCAGGAGGGCCATGGCTTCCTTGGAGAACCAGTAGTCAGTACAAGGATTTTACGGCATGTCCTATTTGTCCTCTGGGTGAGAGGGTGACTGGCATTTCTCTCTGTGTCACTTTTGTCTGGAAACAAAAATAATTTATTTCTGTAGGGTAGCTCAGTTTGTGGCTTTTGTGGCTGTACCTGCAAAACACCTAGAAAATTCCTAAGATGGAGGGGATACATTTTGCTTTGCTACTGTAACTCTGATTCTAGAAATCAATAGAAAATAACGAACCGCACTACTTATGCATTATTTCTCTTAAGAAGAAAAAGTGAATGTGATGTTACTAAATTTTCAAATGCAATCAACTTCGCATGCTGTCCAAAGTATAAACTGAGTATTAGACAATTTAACAATATTATAAAAATCTGTGCTTTGGAAAAGAATAACATGGATACATTATAGGAATCTGAAAAGAAAACCTTTGGGAGATGAGCTAATGGTAGCAATTATACAATATGTAGCAGGATAAAAGTTCAGCAGCATAAATATTGATGGCAATTAGCTAAGAATTAAATGCACATTTAAAAAGGTAAGTGCTCTATGAGAACTGAATGCTTCAGCAGAAATCTTGTTTGGAAAATGCAGTGGGAGATTATTTCACAACATTGTGTTGTATCGTAAACACACCACTACTAGAGGTTTTTGATTAAGTGGAAGAGATGAGATTTGTTTCTCTTAAACTTAAAAGCCTCACACAAGCATGCAAAATGAGAAGCAGCTTTGAATTAGATTGCAGCAAAGAAGACTTGGTTTTATTCCTATAACAAAGTCGCAGTAAGCCACCCCAAAACTTACTGCATCCTCAGCTGATAACACCTGTGTCTAATCTCAATAATATATATATAGATATACAGATGGATATAGATGATGATATAGACATATAGATATAGATATGGATGATGATATAGGTAGAGATATAAATAGAGATATAGAAAAATAGATATCTCCTGTCTAGACATTTGCATGGTAGTTTATATAAGGATTGATATAAGATATATTTCAGGTAATTAAGTTGCATCACATGGGTATCTGCATCCTAATGCCACAGTTTCACAGTCAGTTCAGGCAGGCATAAATAGGTCTTCTTCTGAACCACCCATTTCACCCTCCCCTCTCCCTGGCTGCACCACTCTATCCCTATAGAGCACTGCCTCTTCCATTTTGGCACAATTTGCTGTAATTTCAGTCTCTTTTTCTTGGTTGATTCTCTGATTCAGACCAGAATTGTGCAAGCACAGAGGAAGGGCAAGGCCAAGGTGAGGATGGGCAGACGTGAGTGGGGGGTTGGTGTTAAGTTCCAGCAGCGATGCCAGCATATTCTGGTTTGGACTGTTTGGGGAATCATGCCATCTCTAAGGAGAATTAAGGTGAGACAAAGACTGATCTGTCAAATTGAGGAGACAACAGCTGGTCTAACAAAGCAACAGATGGTTTTCTAAGAAAGAGCAGTAATACTTATTTTATTAACCCACTCCTGAAATAGAAAGGCATTCTGGGCAGAAAGATGGTAGGAAGATTTATAGGCTATTTCTGTTCTCAAAGTGAAAACAAAGTGAATCATCAATTGTTCCTCTGCCTCTTCTGGAAAAGGAAAAAAAGGTTTCAGTAACTCTAGAAGGGGAAACGTCTTTGTAAACCTGGGCTTTTTTTACCTTTTAGAACCATGGGAGGTAGACAGATACTAATTCACTGGTGGCAAGAAGAGTTGACAAAGCTCATGGTGCAGATAACCCTTGGTAATTCATATACCCAAGAAATCAAGAAGAAATTTTGGATGGAGTAACAGAATTGTCCAGGTATTGCTCAAGTTGGTGGTTTCTTCATAGCACCAGCAGGTAGAAAAAGCAGAGCCAATATAATGAAAACCAAAATCAATTCCTATCTTGTGGCCTCCACAAAGTGGGATATCTAGAGCCTAGCCCTCAGACATAAGAGATATAAAAACATGCTCCTAAATCCTGAGCTGTCACTAAAAATCAGACCAAAGCCAACACTCTTCACATGGTTCTGGAAGTTGCCCTCACAGAGGAAAAGATCATTCAAGATCCTAATGGATCAGGGACATAGGGATTCATGGCTGAAACGGCAACAAAATAAGATAATACCTATCACTTACTATAATATATGCAATGTATAATAACTATAAATGAAATGAGGTAATATCTATAGACACTGGATTATAAATAATGGGCTCCAAAATCTCTGAACTAAATAATTCATTCTTTGGAGAAAAACCTTCTTCTAGCTAGTATTTCTAGATCCCCTCAGTGTTTTCTTAGGCCCCTGCCTTGCAACACCTTAAATGGTCCTATTAAAATAAGTGGTATAGTTTCATGTGCAAAACAATAATTATGTATTTATCTGAAAGACTGAAGTTCGAGCAGCCAAATTACTTGATTTGTGCATGCTCTCAGGCAGCTAGAATTCTTAATGGACAATATTATGGATGAACCCAGTGAAGATAAAAATAACACCCACAGCTTTCAAGAGCTCTGTTAGAAGTGTGAGCCACCAAATAAATTAACATCTACAGATTTAGATAAATTGAAATATGAAAGTATCATTCTTCAGACATTCTGAATGCCACTAGAGCAAGAAATTATTTACTTGAAGCATAAAATGTGCTGTTGCTGGATTCAGAAAAACACTTTGTCCTTGTTGATCAATACTATATAAAGGTTCAGAATCCCAGCACAGTCCTGAAAGTTTACCAAAATTATTTGGAATGAATAACAGTGGCATTCAAATATTACTTCAAGTATTTGTCTGCTAGTAAATGTAGAAAAAATTTTGTATTCTGTGATGAAAGGGAAATGCAAAATCAAATAGTATTTAAAATTTATCTAAAAACAACAGCAAGCTCTCCAAGGTAGTTAACAACAGAGGAGATAGTTCACTTACTTAACATGGACCTAGATTCTTGCTGAGATTGAGCAAATGTTTTTATTTTAAAAATAAATTATTTTTATTTTAAAAATGTGGGGGTTTGAGAATGGAATTCAATAAACTTGGATACTGTGTTATCTCCTTTCATGAGAATCTAAGGGATAAATAAAAATCTCAGCTAAAATGATCATCAAATTCACTGAGTAAAGTTCTGTTTTGGTAAATGCCCAGATGTTTCTTTTTCCAACAGCAGATCTGCTTGAAATATGGTCTAAAAGTTCAATAGAGTCCTCATTATTATTGCTTGATATCATATGGGTCTTCCAGATAGGAACAGGATGAAGGAAAAATTTTTCTGCTTCTTCGGTGTCTTTAGCCCAGTTTCCTACTAGTCTCAACAGAGTAATCAACAAGACTGTAGAGTCAGGCAAGGGAGTTGGGTCTGTCTGTTTCAGCCAGTAAAAGTAGTAAAATATATGTATATTGTGGATGATAAATTTTTATCAGACTTAGCAGTTTAAACGGTTGCATGTTAAAAATGAAGCAGAAAGGAAAATAAAAAAAGCATGATTAATCAACAAATCAAAATAGTTATTCAAGACAGGAAGACTGAAACCCAGTCTTGGTGAAGTAGAGGGGAAAATAAAATTCTGTTAGATAAAAAAGAAATTAAGTGGCTTCAGAGGCAATCTGAAGTGCAAATGTTGAAAGCTTACAGAGAGAGCAGGAAAATAGTCTCACTGCTATAAAGAGAAAGACCTAGTCAGAAAGAAACAACTTTATATGCATCATTTTTTTCATCTGATTCAAATTAACGTCACGGAACCAAGCTTATGTGTAGAAATTTAAAATGGATCCCAGGTTTCTGGTTTCCTCCCATTTCATTTTGCTGCTTTCTACAGCCTTAGATGATGGGTGGCTCTTAGTCACACCCACTCTGCCATATAAATTCAAAGTTAAATTGCTAAGAGAAACACATAGCTTCTCAGGTGGCAGATGTTTTTTAAGGAGCTCAGAGCCTTAGTTCTTAGTACCTCAGAAAAGGGCTGAAAGTATTACAGGTTTGTCCACAGCACACTAAGCCATCCTCAGAGGGATGTCAGACTGCCAGCCCGGTGAGCTGCAGATGGGCCAAAGACTTTGACTTTGGCAAACAGATGATCTGGAATTCATTCTGCTTAGATTTACAAGGAGCACAGGAAAACTGGCAGACCATGTGGTGCTGGGGACTGGCAACTACATTACATATGTTTCAGGAGGGCTTTAGGATCATACTCAGCTCTGCTCTTCTCTGCTCTGCCTTGGGAAAAGAATGTCTATTATGACTTAGAGGGTATTAGATACTGGATACCCAGACCATATTTGCTACTTTAGTTTCATCTGAAAGAAACATATTTTTTTTTATACTTTGTTACCACTTTGATAAGGAAGCCAAAAAAATCCCAGAAAATGGAGGTTATTGAGAGGTTTATGTAAAAATTGCACCCTTGATCTCAAATAAAAAGCTTGTGCAGAGACTCACTCACTGATGATTAAATTGAAGAGAAGCATCTGGTCAGATTCAGATTGCTTTTGTGGGCAGCAATGAAAATGGATTTTTGGCATGTTGAAAACATGGAAGGAAAGATCTGAGCTTGTGGAGTTCTCTCTGCATTTTTTCTTGATCAACTTTTAATTAAGGAATCAATTTTAAACTAGATTGCCAGGGAGTAAGAAGACCAGTTTTTCTTCCTGAATACTACAGAAAAGGGAGATGAGTTCTTTTCATCCCTCTTTACCAGACTTGGCAGATATATACCTGCCCTAAAGCTATTCTTGGCTACTAATGAAGATGAGGCACTGTCAAAAATTGAGATGAAAGAAAGATTAAGAAGCTGATGCCAAAACAAAGGGGGAATTTAAATTAGAATAACTGGTCAGAACTAAATAGTAGAATTAGAATGAATTAAAATATCAAGTTGCTAGCAAAAAAAATCAAACCAAAGCAAAACCAAAAAGAAAAAAAAAATCCAAAACCAACCAACCAACCAAAAAAAACAAAAAATAAATCAAAAACCCCAACTAAACAAAAAATCAAAACCAAACCCCTCAGTCTTTGTTGGACATCTATCATTACAAGAGAGGATGCTGTTACCTGCTAACCATTAATGTTCACTCCATTACAAGGTAAATTAATTTGAAAAAGAGGTAAAGTTCTTATTAGATGAGCCTAGTAAATAATGCTGAACTCTCATGGATTCTTTGCAGGGCAACACGCTTCACTGAAGTCCTGAAGTCCTTTGAAACCTTAAAATACAGCAGATAAAATTTTTGGGGTAGAATTTGAACACACCACAATTGTTTTGTGCTTTAAAAAAAAAAACCAAACTTTCAGTCTTTTCTCAGGCTATGAAGCTTGCAGTTTGTAAAGTGCAGTTCTTCTTTGGATTACAAACACAGCTGTACCATTTGTCATGGACTGATTGAGACTGTACTGGAGCACAGCAAAGCAGAACACCTGCAACACATCAATGATATCATCGTATGGACCAACAGCACAGAATAAGTTTTCAGAAGAAAGAAAAAAGGAAAAAACTAGTCAGAATCCTCAACACCAATTTTGCTATAAAACAAAGGTGAGGGGGCCTGCTCAAGAAGTCCCATTTTTAGGAATAAAATGGTAATATGGATGTCAACAGATCCCAATGGATGCAATTGACAAAATTACAGCTGTCTCCCTACCAATGGACAAAATAAAACACAAGCTTTCTTAAGCATTATGGGGTTATGGAAAATGGACTTTTCAAACTAGAGACTGACTGTAAGCCCTCTCTGTCAAGTGATCTGGAAGAAGAACAATTTAAAATGAGGTTTTAAATAATGACAGGCTTTTAAAAAAAATAGCCAGGAAGTATTTCATGCAGTAATTATCCAGCTGGTCCAGGCAGGACAAAATATTAAAAATGTGCTCTACGTGGCAGTCAGGGAGAATGGCCCTATCAAAACTCTGGCAGGAAGCACCAGGGAAAACTTCAGGTTGGTCTTTGAGTATTGGAGTTGGGAATACAAGAGATCCAAGGCCAATTATATTCCAACTGAAAAAGAAAAATGGGCAATGTATGAAGGGGTTTGATCAGGGGTTTGAGCTGCTTCAGAATTTAATGGTCCTGAAAAAACAGCTTCTCCTGACATTAGAGTAGTTGCTGTTCAAAGGGACAGTTTATTCTACACATTTTTCAACTTATGCTACATGGAATAAGTGTGTCACACTGATCACACAATAGGCTCCAATAGGAAAACCCAAGAATTTTGAAAATTATCATGGACTGGCCAAAAGGCAAAGATTTTGGAGAATTACCAGAGGAGGACATGATGATTTTTGAAGAAGCCACACTGTACCATGAACTGCATATTGCTGCTCAGGTAGAGAAACTGGTTTTAAAAGCATGTCACAAGAGTGGAGCACTGAAGAGCATGACCAGCAGATGAATCAGGCTGTTAGTATTGAAGTAACCCAGATGGGTCTGGGCTGGCAGCATAAGGATTAATTGGAGGGCCCCATGACACCTCAGGCCATCAAGGAAGAGATGCAACATGGAATGGGCTCACGATCAAGTTGTGGATTCAACCATGGACACTATTGCACAGGTTCTCCACAAATGTGAAACATGCATTGAAATCGAGCAGGTGAAGCAGTTCAAGCCTCTCTGGTATGGAGGAGGATGGCTGAAATATAAATGGGGAGGCCTGGCAGATCAATTATTTCACACTCCCACAAACCTGCCTGGGCCAGCGCCTCATGATTACAGTGGCAGAAGCAAACACCAGATGGCTGGAAACATATCCCACACCCCATGCCACTGCCTGGAATACAATCCTGGCCTTTGAAAAGGAGCTCTTATGGAAACATGAGTCATACAACAGGATTCATTTCTGAAACAACCTCATAGACACCTGGGCCAAAGAGCATGGCACTGAGTGGGTATGTCACAGAGCTTATCATGCACCAGCCTCTGGGAATGGCAAGTGTTACAATGGTCTGTTAAAGACCATACTGACAGCAATGTGTGCTTGTGCTGGGATGTTCAAACATTAGGATACATACATAGCAAAAGCTGCCTTGTTAGTGGCCCCATCCAACCAGAACTGCCTTCATTAAACAATAATTAAACACACCAATACACCTCTCCTGCCTCAAGTAACTACTGTGACATGTGGAATTCAATATCATTTTATAAAGCAAAAACAATGGATATTTTCAAGAAATGGCCCATAAATTTAGGGAATGATATCTGTGTGTGCATATAGAACACACAGGAAAGGATGTCTTGAAAAATGTGAGACCTGGTCATGATATAGGTAGTGTAGAATAAGGAGTGGGTATTGCCCTCTTTTTGGCTAGGAGGGAATTAATTTTCTTCCTATTGGCTGGTATAGTGCTGTGTTTTGGATGTAGAATATGAATAATGTCAATAACACACCAATGTTCTAGTTGCTGTTAAGCAGTATTTGCACTAAGTCAAAGATTTTTCAGCTTTTAACACTATCCAATCAGCAAGCAGCCTCAAAGGCACGGGTTGGGAAGAGAGAAAGGCAGGACAGGTGACCCCAACTGGCCAAAGGTTTATTCCATACCATGTGGTGTCAAGCTCAGTGTATAAACTGCAGGAAAAGCTGGTCCTGGAACCCTGTTTGAGAACTGTCTTGGCATTGGTGGGCAAATGGTGAGAAAGTGCAATGTGCCACAGTGTTTTCTATATCTGGCCATTATTATAATTCTTATTATTATTATTTCCTTCTGTTTCTGTCTTATTAAAACATCTTTATCTCAAACTAAAAATTTCTTCCCAATCCCACTGAGTGAGAGGATGGAACAAGCTGGGTGCTGTTTAGCTACATGCTGAGTTAAGTTACTACATCACTGGGTGCAAACTGTTAAAATCCATGATAGGAAAGAGCAGAAAGTGTGCATACCATGAGCAACTTCTTAGTGATATCTCTTAATTTCTAGTTTTGAACATTCTTAGTTTTCTGCTTGTGCAATTTTTATAAGTACATCATTACTGTAAAAGTAGCTGTCTTGAAATACATTTGAGAAATAAAACTTTAGATTTCAGAAAAGAAAAAGAAATAGGAATTCCAAACAATAGGAATCACAATTGCCTTGCCAAGGATTAAAAACATGCTTGTGATGTTGTTCTTCATGCTTTGCAACACAAGACCTAACAGTAAGTGCCTAGGGTTAGGAAGAGAAGTTCCTTTTGTAAAAAGGATCTTATATTTAATTCTGAATTCTTCAGCATCACAACAACACCATGTCCAACCATTTGTTTGTTTCAGCATCTCATTTTCTGTGTTCCCTGCCTCTGTGTCATTCATCCAAGGCAGAAACTCTGCTGTATTACCCAGCAATAAGAAAACTCTTAATTCTAATAGCTGTGCCTTAAAGGAAACCAGCCATGAAAGAGCATGCCAACTCTTGATTAGTAGCATGTGCAATTTCCCTTCCAGGCCTCCAAGCAGAGGATTTGGCAAGTGTGTATAATTGTTATGATAAGAGAAACACATACTGCATATTAGAAAATTACACAGCAATGAGACATGAAAACTCAGGTAGAACTGGAGCATTATCATAGAATCAACTGAAAGAAATAATCTGTACAATTATAAAAGTTGTACTTAGGAGATAACAAGGTAAAAGAAGAAATCCAGATATTACAATACAAAAGACAAGCAAACAAATGGAGATCTAAGTTTATTGAATAAACTGTACAGAGAGATCAATAAAGATTTGCCAGGGCCGACCTCCAGAGAAGCAAGGTCAATTATTATAAGAAACTAGCTCTTTCACTCAAATAACTGAAATATTTTCCACTGTATTTTTAGCAGGAGTAGATAATAAAGACTTTATCTTGCAACATGAAAGAAATGTTATAAAAATAAAACCATTTTTACCATTTTAATCTCTAAAATGTCACTGAAAACTTAAAAATACATTTGACTCTGTACTTAAGATATTGTTCAAACTAGTATTTTTACTATATTCCAAATCTTCTGAATGTTGTGTTGAAATCTTCAGAAACAGTAGTTGAAATGACAATGCTCTCTCTGACATGGAAATGTTTTAGCATTTTAACAGCCTTATAATCTTCTACAGGATACAATGTCCCAGTTCCATGGGCACTGTAGGGAGATATTCCTATCTGCTCCCGTTCTGCTGTTCTGCATGGGCACAAAAAGGCAGACAAATCACCCTTTACAGTACTTAGCCCAAAGTGTGCCTTTTCCTACACATTTCCCATATCCAAACCTGTTTTGGATTCCTCTCTGATGCCTGTCATCTAAGAGATAAATTACTAACTTTTAGATGCAAATTTCTAACTTTAGGTAAACTCTGAGTTTCCCAGATTGGATACAGTTTGGAGTCTCTCTTTTCCCTGGTATTAGGTCATTTCTATTTCCCCAAGATCCAAAACTGGTAAATTTTCTGAATACAGATAGTCCCTCATGACTATCCATTCAAGAGCTGAGTACAGCTCAGCCATTTTTGTGTGTGTGTTTTCTTAAAAGGCAGCTGGTAATCCAAATCACACTCTAGTTATGTGACAGATCTACTTCATGTAAAATCTTGTGGAATTTCACAGTTCAAGCCCCAAGAAACTTAACCCATTTGTCTAGCCCCAAAGGAGGAAAAAGTCTCTGGTATATAACATAGGGGTTTTTATTGTCTGGTAAGATTTGGCTTTCCCCCATAGAAGGACTCAAAGGTCATGTATTGCACATTTTTTTTACTCATGTGCTAGTGAATATTGAGTTACTAACATAAATGTTCAGATAGTACATACCTCTCTACAGGAGACATCAGCAAATACATACAAAAGAATAGTTCTGTGCAGCCACATTTTAATATGAATGGAATTTTGCCTTCTTAAGATGACACTGCGCCGAAAACTTTAATAAAATTTTGCAGTTTTACGAGAACATGTAAGAGGTTAATTTTTCATACTGATTAGCACCTACAGTCTAATAATCAGGACACTTCCTGTTGGAAATGTAAAATCACTAGCAAATCATAAAAAATTATCTTCCTTCCCAGCATGAGCTGAGTTACAAAAAATGAAACTGTTTCTGTCATAGTTACCGTTATAGGATGGTAGCTGTGTAAAATATTAAGAAAGAGTTTGATCATACTTTTGATTTTTAATTTATCTTAGGCCTCTTAACCTTCTGTAACACATTGTGCTTGAGGATTAATACCATTAGTCTAATAACTATAATTAGTCATAATTATCCTAATAGGGGATATTAATTAATGAAATCTCATTTCAGTGTTCTTAATAGATTTAATTAATACAATATTTATGTCAGCTGGAGAAACAGCGGCTTTTTGCAATTTACCTAATTTTTTATGACTTACCAAGAAGTATTAATTTAATGGCAGTTGCCAAAATACAATCAAAGGTGAATTCTCATTGTGCCATGAATTTACCTTGCATCAATCAGAGTAAAATGAAGATCTTTACACCTCTTCCCCTTACTTTTTCTGAAACAATTTTTAAACATCCATGACTGGTACTTTTCTAATAGTTTGTCTTTCTTCCAAACTTCTTGGTTTTATTACTGCTCTACCAAGGAGTTCAAATGTCATTCAGTCACTAATGTACTTTTCTCACCTATGGCCCCTTTTCCCCTTTGTGGGAGATGCTCAATAAAGCCAAACAAGTTGAAAAATTTCCAATAACAGCAATAGATCACAAAGTGGAAAGGACCCCTATATCACTATTGCTTCCCAACAGCTCTGGACTTTGGAAATTCATATTCACATTTAAGAAACACACAGTTAAAACAAACCACCACACGTTGAATTGCGCTGTCATAGCTCAGGGCCTCAAGCACTGTAAAGAAAGCTGCTTTAGATTTACAGAAATACCCTCCCCTGGGGACAGAGGCAGCTCTAACTTTGGGGAAAGTGAGGAACATCCATTCTCAGCTATAATTATCATTAAATTCCTATTCCCCATCTGTGTTAATCTTGATGATGCCCAGCCATAGTGGCACCAAGCCTGTCACCACAGCATGTTGGAAGTGCACCTTGCCTGTGTATCTGCCCTCAGGTGCATATTCACCAGCAGCTAAAAGGCCTGAGTCCTCTGTTAAAGTATATTTGGTCGAAAGAAGACAAAAGTTGGAAAAACTTGATAGATTGCCCAGGAAAATTAAACATTCCAGAGAAAAAGAAAAGGAATTTTTCGTTGTTTTGAGTAACAGATTGAAGACTCTTGTGAGGTTTGCTTTTTCACTAAGAAAAATTGATAGGAGTCTTTCATCCTTTCAGCCTCACTGCCAAAGAGCCACGGATGCTCAGTCTGCCTGTCCCTGCTGAAAGCAGCAAATGATCCAGGAACTTGGACCATTCATGTAAAAATTGAAACTGAGAGCAGTCTTCTAGGTGAGCAACCAGGGACCCATCATTTGCAATCTTTCCACCATAAAAAACACTTCCTTAGAGGAAAAAAAAAAAAAAAAAAAAAAAAAAAAAAAAAAAAAGATATTTCTTACCAGAAATTGATTTTCACACAAAATTATCAACTACCTCTAAGCTTATAACACTTATGCATGAACTCTGCACTAAGTAAATTTCATCTCCAAGTCAAATGTTAGCACACCATCTAGCACACAGAATTTCTAAAACCATGTACCTAGGTTAGAAGGCAAATTTTGTTATCAGCAATGACTTAAACATTTATGATTTAAACACTTTGGAAATTTTAAGTCTAGGCTTTTCAAATATTTCTCACAAGAGATAAAATATAAAAGTGGAAGTTAAAGGACAAAAAAGCAACCACTTAACTGAGAGTTGAGGCTTTTAAACCTTCTAAAAAGACTGTTATATAAAAAGTGCCATTTTAAGACTCTGAATTCTCCATAGGAAAGGGCTGACAATTTCTATATATTTGATAACTTTTGCTTTGCTTGTGTTTTTTTTCGTATCCTGCGAAAATTTTTAGAGGGAATCTAGTGAGCTCTTAGTTCCTACTTCTCCCCAGCCACACATTCCCTTCCATCCCCTTATGCCAGCCTTTGAGCTCCAATGGTTGCATCATTTATTCAAGCGGGGAGCCAATGTACTGGGACCTGATCATTTATTGCCTTTTTTTTTGTTTTGTTTTGTTTGATTAGTTTTAAGCAGTGTCAGCTCATTAAGGACATGAGAATAGAACCATGACAGGATGAGAAGTGGGATCTGCACTGGCTGCCCCATTTTATGCACTGGAAATAAGATGGGTAAGGGAAAGAAGTGTAAATCTACTGAAACTCAGAATAAAATTTCACAACTGGCTTATTTTTTTAGGCTGCTTCTCTGCACACTGACTGTTCTAAAAATTGAAAGATTTGGACTCTCCGAAGAAGTAGATTTATCTTGATGTAAATCATGCTTATAACACCTTTTCTTCCATGTCTATAATTTTGTCACCTTGTATGCCTGAAAGTCACTGTGGGAGAAAAAAACCAGGTAAAGTCTATAAGCCACTTTTGCCTTATCTTACCTAAGCAAAGCATGTCTAAAATCCAAGGTAGTATGTAAGGCAACATAAGTAGTCAAAAGGCAGCCCATGCTACCAACATTAACATACTGAAGAGACATAATTTGAATTTTTTTATGTCTCTCAAAATGTTCCCCTGAATAAGGTTAAGTGTGATAGTATTATACATCTCATTCTTATGAAAAATTAAAAATTCCAGTGGGTTTTCAAGTGCAAGTGTTCTCTGCTACACAGTTTGAGGGTTTTTTTTCAGTTACTGAACAAGTAAACATAGAATTACATAGAATTCACTAAGGCCTCCTTGAGCTTTCTTCACCAATCACAAATCTAACAACAACATGCACAGAGGAACTGTGCTAGTTACCATCCAGAGATTCAGGAAAAAATGAAGTTTGTCTTAAATGCTTATTTCTTGAGGTTTTGTACTTACATCAAGCCTACTGTTGAAATTTACACTATAAGGAAAGCAATCTCCAAGCTAACATATGGTAAAACATTCTAACTCAAATTTTGAGGATTTTGGGGGGACTTCAGAAGCATTTAGCTTTGGGCTATCCTTCCATTGGGAAGAGAACCTTGCCCAAAGAGAAGCTTTACAGTAATTATCATCATCCTGGAATTTTACAAACAATGCACATGATAATTAAGAATTCTTTAAAATATCACCCTAATCATTATTAATTCCTTTGGTATTTATGGTAATAATGGTAATTGTGACTAACTCATTTTGCATTAATGTGAGTGCTTCTGGAACTCCACATTAATTTGCAGCACTATATTGAAGTGTTATTCAAGATACATATTACACAATTTATTTTTAAATGTTTGCAAACTCTTTAAAATCAAAGACCTCCTGGGAAAAGCAGGTTTTTCCCAACTGAAGAATTTTTTTTTTTGTTATACTCATAGTTTCTGCTGAGATTTAACAGTGATGAAAACTGACAAGGTTGAAGGGAATAAGGTGAGGCTCACATAATGGAAAATACATACAGAGAGAAGAAAAATCTTGTACTTTTCAAAGGCACTTACTTAAATAATTTTTGTTTTCATTTTACACCTAATGACAACTGCCAGATTTATGCCGCTGGAAATTAAAAACAGTAAGTTTATTCAGTATATAAAGAATGTCTGCTTCTGCTAATGTTGACTGTATCTGATTGAAAGGCTGACTTATAATGAGACTTGGCTGATTCAGTCTGTGTATCTGTTCCAGTGTACCATACCACTGCAGTATCTTTAATGATTGGAGTGTTAAAGATATCTTAGTCCACTATGTTCACAGTATGTCAATTTTTCTTAAATTAATAATTTAAACTGTAATCCTTCAAACTCTTGAAGTTAGCTGCCTATGGGATTTATTTTTCCACTTGAACTGCCTGTTGCACTTAGGACTGAGCATCCTTCACACAGCTGAAAGGCCAAATCTAAAGGAGATGTGTGATTTGCTCTGCATTTTTCAAAGCTTCTTTCAAAATCTTAGCAGGTGTTGAGGTTTACTTTTCACACACCATAAGCACAGGACTATTGCTCCATATTATTTCCCCTGGCAGCAAGGCTGACATAAGTGGCCTCTAAATCCTGCCACTCCTTCTCCCTTAAGAACTGCATGGCAAAATCATATTATTTAAAGCTCCTCCTTCATTTTTGCAGTGCTGTCAGTGCAGCTGACAGGAAGTCACAGGGGGTGGAAATCATTGGCAAGGGGAGAAAAAGATGCTTAAGTCAACTTTGCTTCCCAGGGAAAATGGAATGACTGGCCTTAGGTTTCTGTATTAGTAAAATTCACTAAGGGCTTAAACTAAATGTCACTTAAGTAGTGCATAGGCTGCTCTTCACACGTGTTTGTGCCCTGCCAAGGAAAAACTGGTAAGGATTCATTCAGATTCAAGAACAACGTCACTACTTTCACCACCTTTTCATTTTCACATTTTGTAAACACTAAAGTTTGTGAACTCTTTTATGCTAAAATGCACATGAAAATCAATGAGCAAAATCAAATGAGCTTTGTTAAGCTCTCACTCTCTGTTATTCAAGACAGGCCACAGCTGGAAATCCTCTGAGCTTTGCTGCCTATTCCTCTGGAATTGAGAATGTGTAACCCCTTCACTCTCACAGATATTGCTATGAGCCTCTGATTGCTGGACAGTAGCTTCTCTCCTCTGAGCAGCGGGTAGGCAGGCAGATCCCAATGCAGCCTAGATACTGCTGGCATCACAGTGCTGAAAAAGGTACCTTTACACTCCCTTTTCCCCCAAACCTTTCTTCATACACTGCTTACTTCACTGGCAGCTGAGGATACCTGTCACATTAATAGAATTGTGTAAGGAAAAGCAGACATGAGATGTACGGGGGGAAAAAAATGAGATGGAAGATTTCCTGTGAAAAGACAGATTCCTTCATATCTTTCATGTGTTCAGTGGTACTAAAATGTTTCCCTGTAAAGGAAACCTTTGCTTTGACCCATAAGTATATAATTCAAAAAAAGACAAAAGCAGAAACAACAAAAAATCTTTAACCTGAGTTAGGCAGCTGTCCAGAGACAGACATACAAAAATACGCTCACAAAAGTGAAAGTGAGCAAAAGATGGTCGGCATTTCTCAAAGGACAGGTCTCCTGTATTGTCCATTTTTCCACATGTTTTTATGTCCAGGTCTACAACAAAATTTGCAGGAGGAAAGAAAACTTTCCACAAGGTGTTGGATAACAGTGGTTTGTAATCTCTGATGTTGTTGATCATCATATCTGCCAAAATGGCAAAAGACTACATTTTACAGAAACTGAACACTCATCCTTTAGTACAATTTTTTGATACTGGGAAGAAATCAAAAGATTCCTGATCTCGATATCTTCAACATCTGCACTTTCCAAAATGCAAAGTGAATTTCCCTGAACAAATGCAGTCAACTAAAATGAGCTGAGGATGTATTTTTTAATAGCTTTATAAATTGTATATATGGTATGAAGTTTTATATATATGGGTGCATAAAACTATTTTCTTTCATACAAATGCATGCAAAACCCATGATAAAGAAATGACAAAGAAGAAAACAGACTAGAAAAGCAGAAAATTTTATATAAATAAAAGAAGCTCAAAAACTCAATTAATAACAGTAGTAGGTTTTTTAGAACTTCCTACATTTGTAATTTTTTCTACAAATATATGATCTTATTCTAACTCTCAGAAAAAGAAAAATGTATCTAGATTAAATTCTAATCCAAAGAAATATTGTATGTACAGTGACAGAAGAAGTTTGCACCTAAAAATGGAAGAAAAAAATCCTAATTGCTAATATTCTGGTATATTCTTTCTTAAAATATAGCCTTCTAAAGTGAATATGATTATTGTTGCTTGTTGCAAAAGATGTTTTTTTCCCACAACACTAGTGAGATTTTTGATTCCCATATTCTTTTCACACTTCCCAATGGCTGCTTTGGTTATCTCTGCATTAACTCTCTTTCCATCATTTTTTTATTCTTAGTGTTGTTTGATAAGCTTTACATTTCAGCATCTTTTGCATTTGTATTGCCATTTTTTGTTTGTAAACAAAATGGATTTTACAGTACCTTGCATTTTAATTTAAAATACCATGAGAGCCTATCAAACTTTAAAGATTTGCTTTGAAAGTATGTTGAAATTAGCATTTGTATTTACCACTTCACTGTGCTGGTAATAATCAGTGGAACGAAATGTTAAACCACAGAAATTCATCTTTTATGGCTGGATAATCCCATCAAGAGGGAACAAGAGTAGGCCGTTCTCTTCTTTAATAAGCTTTGAGATGCATCTGTCTTACAATAGACAACAAACCCCATCAGTCATATTAAAAAGTATTTATATTGACATGATTTAGTTACTTGAAATAAGACTTATAAAGACCAAAACCTTATTTATTGTTTTTGCTCAGTAAATTTAGAGCCTTTTATTTAAAGGACTGCATAAGAATATGATTTAAATATAAGAAATGCAAAGAGAAATTTGTACTCGTTGGTTTCATTGAATCATATTAACACTATAACCATAAAATTAGAAGAAAAGTAGCAGAGATAATCCCATTGAAAAAAAAAAAAAGTGATTGAATAGTGCAAACAGGTTAAAATTACTTAAATTTGACTAAATAAAGGACAGTTGGAGTGTTTAGGACCATATAACTATCATGAACAGATTTTTTAAAACAGCCTATTATCTGTCACTAATACTGTTTTTGCCTCCAGGTGAAGTATCTCAGAATTGAAATCTTTCAGGTGTTTATATAAAGTTAGCATTATACTCTAGCATCTTTAGAACAATTGTACCTCTGCATATTGATCACTGCTCTAGATCCCATCTGTGAAATGCAGGTTTGATATAGTGCCATCAGTGAAGTCCGAGGTCAGAAGCACATTTTATCTGGTATTTTTCAATTTAAAAAATGAGAAAATGAAATTTAAAAAGTCAAATGACAGTGACAGAGGGTAGAGACAAGATTTTTACATGAAAAGAAAAGACACATGGGAGTGAAACTTGCTTGAAGAGGTATTGACTAGCCCCACTCAGCTCCTTACTGAAATCTGTCACCTCACCAGACCTAATCTGAGTTACAGATGGGATGAAATTCTCAAGATGTTTTCAGATGTCCAGTGTACCTTTTGACTCAAGACTACAATGAGTGATTTTTCATAACCAATTTCAAACTCTGTAGCTAGTTTATAATCCTAGCTGTGCATGAGATGTAAAGAATTATATGGGAACATGGCAAAAGATTTGGCATTAAATTCATAGCATCCCAAACCTGGGCTTTGAGGTGGCAATTTTTATCTGGGGAGAGGAAAAAGGTATTGCTTCCTCAGCATGGCCCACATGTTAATTACCCACATGGGTAGCTGGGTACCACCCACAACTTCAGCAACTCTGCCAGCTGTTGAAGAGCAGGCAGTGAATATCCTTGCTGATCCAGGAAAAGCAGGGGTCACCTGAGGATTTGCCCATGTCCTGGGTGCAACAGAAAACAGGTTGGTGGTAGCACAGGGTTCTGCTACAGTAAATCTGCTTCTGTTTGTCTGCCCTTTCCTCTTCCTCATATACACTGTTCCCAAACATCTTATTGCACATGCCAGCAGAGCTTGTTTAGTGATCCTCCAAATTCAGTTTGTCTGATAAATTCTTTTGCAAATTTGTTAAAACAGATGACTAGGTTAGATAAGAGCCCTTTCATGCAAAGGTCTCCTTGATTACACACATCTTAAATATTTGTTATAAAATATTAGCAAATATTACATCTGATGCCAGGTACTCTGTGACATTTCATTGCTAGTGTTCAAGAGAAACACTGCTTTAGTTGGAATCAAATGAAAGCATACATAATAACTGTTAAAACAAACAAAAAAAAACCAAGAAAACAAAAACAAAAACATTTTTCTCCAAAACAGACTGATCTGTATCCAGTTCAAGCAGGATGTTTTCAGATATTGGTTTTTTTGTGTCTGAAATGCAAGGAAAAGCAGTATGCAAAATCCATCAGTAGCTTCGCTACCTTTCAGGTACAAAAGACTGAATACTTTTTAAATGGAATAATTCATCACTTTGTAAGGACCAGTCAACAATACAGAGTGGAGACTTTGGCTGCAGGAAACTATTTTAGAGTAAATGCCAAAGTATGAAATTAACCAATGCACATTTTAGAAGAGAATCTGCATACAATTTTTTAATATAATTGACCAGCCGAGAACTCAATGTGGGGGCCATTTTTAATACTGAATTCATGACTCTAAAAGATATATTCTCTTATATATTTTGATTATGTTAAAATACAGTGTATGTAAGAAGGATATTTCTTTTGTAAACATGAATAACTGCATGTGACATATGAGAAGCCAAGAGGTTATACCTGACCTCATACCTATATATGAACTCATTTAATGCCACTGAGATGTATGCACAATCAGCTAAAGGACTTTTAAAAATTGCTAGTAATTTGTTTGATAACTTGCATGAGTTCCCTAAGATTAATTTCTTTAAAGGGAAGTATCCATTTTCTTCTTCCCAGAAAATTAGATCGTTTTCAAAAAAACTAATTTAGAAAACAGAATTTTTCTCAAACTAAAATAATTATATTACAAAAATATTTTTCCTTATGTGCTTAGTAAATTTAGTAATACTGAGGTATAAGCATGTTTTTAAGAAGAAATAAAACTTATATTTGCCTACATAAAAAATCTGTTTAAGATCACACCTACTGCCTTAGTACTGAAGCAAATCAAAGAAAACTACTTACAAGAGAAGCCATGGCTTCAACTATGTATCAAGTATCTTCCTAACTAATACAATACTCTCATATTGAAAAGTTTTTGTGGTTTTTTTTTGGTTTTGGTTTTGGGGTTTTTTTTGTGGGGTTTTTTTTTTTTGTTTTTTTTTTGTTTTTTTGTTTTTTTTTTGAAAGTTACTATTTCTTTATTCTAGGTTCTCTTTGTTGTAGCTTACTGCACTTGGTTGTTACTGTCAAGGGACCTGGCTATCCTATAGGAGAAAACTGCACACCTTTTGAGCTTTTCCATGCATCAATATTCTATTGGCTCAGAAATTAAACATGACACTGGATTTCTGAAACTCCTTCACCTTCTTTGACCAACATAAATGTGACTTGTAAATAAATTCAGGGGAAATTTATTTATTAGAGATATCACTGCCATGTGAGTTTGAGTCATAATATGAAATTCTAATATTTCTAATAAAAAATAAGTGGAAAACATTTGTTGTATTCAATTTAGCATTTTGGAGTGTGTTGCAACTGCTGATAGTGGTTTAAATTGACTTCCAGCTAATGACATTGGAAAACTACTTAATTCTGATTACAAAATGAGAGACTTTACAGTCTAATGAATTTTTAATAAAGTTTCTGTGTATCATTGTATGGGCCTGCTCCTTAGCGCATGAGATGGAGATAACATTCCTCATATTCCATTTGTTTCCCTGTTTCAGGGAAATTATAATAAATCATCTGAATATTTGCAGTTCCACCTTACCCTCCTAAGAAAAATCTCTCTTGAACACACAGGATGAAATTCTTTCCATAGTTAAACCTCTATATTTGAAAAATTGGTGCTTGAAAGCTTGATTTGTTCTTCAGAAAAAACATGTTCATTTCTTAAATCACACATACAAAATGCCACAAAGTGCCAACCATGTAGAGTGGACTCAGATATCCCAACATTATCTGCCTTGGAGAAAGGCATGTAGTTTGTTTTAGCTGACTCAATTATTTGCATTATCAAAAAAAGAGATAAGATTTTACAAAGAGCAATTACCTGTTGAGTATCTTTTATCTGTACATCTGTCATACACCACACCTAATTCTCCAGTTAAGTTTTGAATGGCACTACATGAAACAGGGTATCTATTTCCAGATATTGAAAGTAGCAGAGGTGAGATGTTACCTGTGAAAAATGCAGACCATAAATTTTCATATCTTCTCCTTACTCAAGTACCTATGGGGAAACTAGGCACAATATGATGTTTGGGATATTTGGGACTTTTTGGAAGAGTAGAGGAAAGGATAGCTAGTATTTGATTGAATTATTTCCCCACACCTGTTTTAGAAGGTAAATACCAGAACTGCAATTGCCAAGAGCGTTGGCAGCCACAAGTGTTGAAGTACAAAATTGTATCTCGATGACATTGATCTGTGGGAGATGTTTATTTATTACCTGAACCCATTGTTATTTGTGTTGTAACCACAAGAAAACCATAAGATCTGCTCATTATTTACTTAAAGGTGATAAAGTCATATGAAGACTTTATCATTATATGAAGACTTTTTGCCCTTGTTTGATGAGCACTGGGCCCTTGCATTAATATTCCAAAACCATTTTAGATATGAATGTACTCAATGAGCTGCAAAGAAAAGGAAGTTAAGGGGACATCACTACAGCTGGTGTTTCTTCCCTCCTTTTCCTATTTTGCCCTACTGAATTCTTGTCTTGTCTGTGTTTCAAGATGCTGACAATGTTTGTGGAATCTGTTGTTGGATACTCAGAGATTCCAGTTTCATGTTATGGAGTTACTTTTATGAAACACTTTCTTTTTTTGTGTTAATGTCCACCTAACAAAAATTTATTATATGTAATAGAATGACACAAAATCTCTTTTTCTACAGTAGAGAGAATATAATAGGAGAACATAATAGCTGAAGGCTGAGGTTTTCTCTATGCCTGCTGTAAAGGAGGTTAGAATAATGTAAAATTACTTAAGTAGTTATTAGGAAAGGACATTAGAGAAGGGATGAAAAGGCATAGAGAATGGTGTGGGAAGAAAACAAGAAAAATACAGAAAGGCTTTCCCTAGTGATGGAGATGAGCATTCTCCAAGAACAAAAAAAAAAAAAAAAAAAAAAACAAAAAAAAANAATCTAAAAAAAAAAAAAAAAAAAAAAAAAAAAAAAAAAAAAGAAAAAAAAAAAATCAACAGTTATTCAGAGTATGTACAATAGAAAATGCAGGAGGAGATTCTTGCATAATTGAAAATAACTGAGGACCTGTCCCTGGATCAAGAATTAAGAGAAAGGTGTAACAAGACAGTGTTGAAGTTAAAAAATTTCTTATGATAGAAAGTAAAAAATGAAGATTTAAATTTTACTGTTTACGTTCCTGCTGTTCCTTTCAAATACCCTTTAAAACCGAGTTTTAGATGTGGGTCTGGAAATCTGTCACAATGTGTCCCAATGTCAGTTAGCATGCATCAGTAATTCTGGCTGCCAGGGTTACACATCCAATGAAGAAGTAACAGACGGAGTGCCCATGCCTAGGAAACATGCTGGAGAAGACAAGAAGTGAATGACTTCCAAAACCTGCTGATCACAGTGTTGCAAGCAGGGCTCTAAGCCATGGAGTATCCTTATCACTCAGATGAAATAAACTGACCAGTCTTTGTGTCAAACTCACAGAAACAGAAGGGAGAACTTAGTGCAAAAGTAAAAAGGGAAAAATCCCTCTCTCCTGGCCTTTCTGTTGAGTAATAGAATAATTCAATCATTCTGGAGACACCAGCTCTGGAAATTTAGTCAAGAATTTTGAGGAATGTCTTTTATGTTTTCTCCACCTCATAAAGGAGAAAGACAAAAATGACAAAAAAGATTTTAAGTAAAAAAAAAAATTTAAAAATCCAACCTTTTTGAACAGAACACTATTTAGGCCTGTCAGGAGGAATCAGGTCATTCTGTTTGCTTCTAGAAGTCCTGTAAGAGGAAGTATGACCTCTTATTACCCAAATCTGAGTTCAGCCAAATATGTGATCAGTGATTATTGTAGCTCAACTTGAATTTTAAATTGGTGAGTCTGCTGAACTTCCTAGCAAAACTTGTAGAAAGAGAGAATATATTTTATTCCGGGACCAATACACTTGATGAAAAACTGGAACATTTCATTGCATGCTAGTGGTTCAGATTTGGAATAGAAATATCTAACTTCTATGTAGAAGAAAATCTTATAAACAGACTTCAAGAACAAAAGATCTGAATTAAATGTGAACTTGCTATTCAGAACTAATGTGAAAATAAATAAAAGCACTACCAGACTAGTAGGAATATGCAATAAAATGTTTAGGTCTTGTGCAATCTGGAGAGATTTCCACGTCCCAGGGAAAAACTTATAACATGTATTTCCATTGAAGTCTATGGTTTTTGATGTCTAGTGAGTGATGAAATTTAGTTCCCAGGCTTCAATTTTGAATTTATTATATAGATATTCCTTTAGACATCCTGGACTGAGAGGTCAAGTATAAAGTATTTCTTGTGAAAGATGCTCTTCCAGCTGTGACTGGGTGTCTCCACTGTTTATTAATTATGTGTTTTTATTTTGGTCCATTGTGTTTGATAGAGTTTGTCCACTTAATTTCTAGAAAAGCTTTTAATTAACTAGATATGATAGATTGTATTTTGGAATGTGTATATGTATATGTAGGATCATGGATTTTCATCCTCCAGCTTCTTCAAGGCATTTGGAGATTCTCAACAAGATTTTTTTTTTTTCTGCTGATGGGTTTAACAAATGTGGAACAGGGGAATTATAGGTTGTAGTTTATTAAATGATTTTCCATGTAGGTTTCAGTGCACCATTGCAGTAAGGTCCCTGTAGTCATGAATTTAAGAGAAAAAATTTATGCTACAAAAACACACAATCTACTGTACACTCTAATTTGATTAGAGGTATAGTTGCTGTAAAGACTGGTATTAGATTGAGACAGTGAATACTAACAGAAAAAAATAATTCAACATTTAAGAGAGATTCTTTATTTATTGTTAAAAGCATCAGAAATGTCAAGAAAACAGAACTTTGCTATCTGAGATGTGGTGATCCAAAGACAAGAGTTTTGGTCTTTGGTGTTTAAGACCATGATAACATGAGCTTTCTTGATTTCTGTCAGATGTTGTATCTCTGGAATTTTAGTTTTCTTTCTTGCATTCAGAAACTGCACGTGAATTGCAATAAGTCATATCTATTTTAAAGCTAAGGTTCATATTGCTTCCTGGAGTGTCACCCATTGCTCCTCTTAACTTAGTTCCAGAAAAACAAAGTTATGGAGACTGTGTGCTCTAATGCAGTATTTTAATGGATGTTGCTACAGTGCTAGAAACTTTTTTTAAACAAAATTTATACTTTCAGATTAAAGCTAATGGCCATTTGTGCACTCAACATATGGTTTTCACAAAGTGCTGACAAAACTCTCCTCCCACTAAAGGAAATAGGAGTGTTTCTGCAGACTTCAGCAGAAGCACACTAAGACAAAGAAGACTACTACAGCAGTAACTAAGGTACTATCCTACTTAGTAGATGAGACACAGTGATATGACAAAGAAAATCCATTCTGCAGAATTACAGTACAAATTAGGCTTGTGCTTAGGGCTTATAAAAATAATGCTCTCAGCAGGTGATTTAGAGCAGGTGAAGTCAAGGTGGGGATATAAGCAAGGCTGAATCCTTTCTGCATGAAAGCCATGAACACAGTCCAAGTTTTTTATTCACCTGACAGCTGTTCCATGTTGTAGAACAGTGATGTCATTTTTTTCTCTTGTAGCTGTAAGTAAAAATTAGAATACCAGCAAAAACAAGTGCTATTACTGCTGCCAGTATGGTTGTAAGTCTTGTCAAAAAAAGAGGAAAACAAGTGAAACTGCATGTAGGCAGCAAAATTTGTACCAGCATTTCATAATAAACATGGAGAAATGGTTGTATAGAAACAGAGGCTTACAAGAGATGCACTGCTTTAGTGTAAAATGTCTATTTGCTGCTCTGTACCCTATGAAAAACAGAAAATAATTTAGTAAGTCTACACAGAGAGCTCTTTTCCTTTTATCTGGCTCTTCTAGAAATCTGTGGACCCACTCAGGCAGTACTAAACACAAAAAACCCTATGCTCATCTGTAAGAACTGCCTGGACATGGAGCCATTGGAAAAGTCAGTCTGTGGCCCATGCTCACTGTGGTCAGTTGCACTCCTTGTCCTTTTTCCTAAAGAAATTAGGCTGCTGCTTCTCCTTTTTCCCCTCCTTCCTTTCCTTCTCCTCTTCCTTCTTCCTGAGTCAAAAACACCTTCTGTTCACAGCTACTGCTCCTTTCTCACTTGACTTGAAGAGTCGCCTTTTTTACTCGAAGAGAGCAGGGAAAAACCCTATGTATTTATCAGGGTCTGTGCTCCTTTTATAATATGATCTACTATTAATAATACATGGAGGGCTTATTTAAAATATCAACTCATCTACTGGAGAAAGAAAACAGCAGCTTCAAACTGCTCCCCAGCTGAAACTAGGAATTTAACTACAGCAATAAACTGCGTGAAAATAATTCTCACAAGTCAAAGGGGTTATTCACAAGGCAGAGGCTAATCACGCCTCAGTACCAAAACAGAGACACTAATTGCCTGATTTTCAGTGTCACTGGATACCTGCACCTCCTACTGAAGTGTACATTGTGGGCAGAGGAACAGGATAATAAGAATGTATAGGTTATTTTTCTGTTAGGATGCAGAAGGCAAGGAAAAACGTAAAACAGCAGATAACAGTAGCAGAAATAGTTTATCCCCAGTGTACTCTGAGTTTGCCATTTTAATTCCTGTTTGCAAAAGCGGTTAAAATTTATAATGTTTAATGTCCAATTCTCATTGTTGGTACAGTGGGCTCAGCAAAACAATGTTGAAATTAAAGCTGAAACCAACATAATGTGAGCTATAAGTCATATATAAGAAAATGACAAATAACTCAGCTCAGATTTTGAGAATGCCCTGTGATAAGCTGCATAAAAATTTCCATGGAAACACAGACAGCTGGCCTTATAACAAATAATCTGTTTGTTGAAATATCAGCATGTCATTTTTTTTTTTTAATGGACAAATGAATGAAGGTTATGTTCAGTTTGTGTACAATAAAATAGAATTGCCCTGGATTCCACAAACAAATTGTTTGCTGCGAGTAATTCATTGTTGTTTCCTTCTGTACTATAAAATTCTAATAATTTCCAGTCATTTCAATAAAGCAATAGTTCCAAAAATTTTTATTGTAATGTCCTTTTGCAGTGATAGCTACTGAAATATGGGTTTATTTTAATTAAAAACTGGCTTGAGCAATATTTTTTTATTATTTATGCAGAAAAGTCTGGCTTAGTTTGTTGGATACCTTTAGATATAAATATGTTTCAAGGCAAATGAAAAGCATTATTCAGTCCAATTGCAGTAAACAGTTTTAATGTTTAAAGAAATTGTTAAACCACAATACTGAATGGCACTGTATTAACCTACAGGTACCTGAATTATGCCAAAAGTAAGGTGCTGGAGAATAAATAAAGAAAAAAAATCGAGTTTCCAGACATTAAGAACCTCAGCTACTTTTTAAACACCCTCACCTGCCTCCTGGTTTGTGACAATGTATTTGTGCTCTATCTGGAGGTGCTAAATTTTGCCTGATCTACATAAACAATTTTCTTTTGCTAATGCTGATTTTAAGGAAGGGGTAGCAATTTAAACCAGTATTTATTATTATTAAGCAGTTTTTGAAATTCTGGAAAAGGAAGAGAAGGGAAAGGAAGGGAAGGGAATAGGAAAGTGGGAAGAAGGAAAGAGGAAGGTTGAAGAAAAACAGGAAAAGAGACAGTAAAAATAATTTTGCATTCCAATACCATCTAAATATTGTTCATAGCCCACCACCTGTAGAGAAATGTTGCAATTTGTTCAAGATTATATCTGAACAGTTATGCTAACAAAACTTTTTTTCTTTTTTTGCATTGCTCAATTTAAAAATCATAGAGAATTAAGAGACCCTTACATTCTGTCAAATCTACATACCTGGTAACACAGAAAACAGGGAAAGAAACTAAAGATGCTAGCAAAGGAGAACTATGTCTAATTCATGCATTCTATGAGTGAATTTATAACATTTTTGCAAAAGATTGGAAAATTACATATATCACACTTTCAAAAAAAGTGCTGCCTCTTTTCCCACACAGTGAATTCTGTGAATGCATCAGAATTGAATATAGTCTTTGTCCCTTCCGTGCTGCAGACTTTACTGGAAATTCTCTACATTCTTTCTTGCAGCTTCTCTCATCCATGGACATAAGATGGCTACAGAGAAACTATCTAATCCTATCACAAGGTTACACAATTCTTCTCGGTCTGTTTATTTACTGCTGGAATTAGATGATTTTGTGAGCAGAGACTGTGAATCTGGTTAGAAAGGATTTGAATAAAACACAGATATCTGTTGAAAAACAAATGTATGAAACAACCTTCTGTGTAGATGACCTGAAGGCAACATGCTTCTGAATAAAGTACTTATGACTAAAAACATACATTGTTTGCTATTTTTCAGGTGCAGAGGATAAAATTTTGAAAGAACTGAGGTTTTTCATAGTGCACACTCTACTATTGTTGTCCCTAATTCAAAAAAAATTTATTCAAACTTACCACTCTAAGCACAAAACTTCTTTGGAATGGTGACTAATAGCATTTGTTTTCAACAAAAGCATCAGCATATATTAGGAAGTCAAGAAAGCCATCTTTTAGTGTTGCCATAAATAATGAGCAAAAAGAGCTAAAGGTAATGAAGTTATAATTCATGGGTTTGGTGGGTTTTATTTTTTAAACCCCTGAAAATTTAGTCTGCTATAAAGCAGAAATATTCATTGTGGGAAGAAACAATATTATCTGTTTTGCCCTAGTTACAGCCCTGAAGTGGACATATGTGACATATTCTTAGGCAAGTAAACTGAGTAGCTCAAAGGTTTGTTTAAACGTGTAGTGCTAATATGAGTGATAAGTACAGAACTTTTGTGGTTTTTACAGAAACACAGATTTTTGGTGTATTGCAAAAATATTCATATTAGGGAAAAAAACCCAGGTTTTCAGAACATTGCTACCCACTTTAAACTGTTTTTTAAGTTGAAATACAGAACAAAAGATTTATGTCTTTTTAAGGCTTTGAAAGTTTGAGGGGTTTTATGGTAAAACAGAACAATTGGTGATTTTGCTATCTAGGTTCAAAAACTTCTGCTATTATTTTCCATCAAGCTTAATTTTTAATTTAATTTTATCACACATGATTAATATACATCAAGGAGTAATTGCTTAATCTCTTTCAAAGAGAACATATTAGAAAAGAAGTTGACTGAAGCCATCCAGAACAGGCTGTATGAGTTAATCGTAGGAGAGATCACTCCAAGGGTTCCAGAGGGACTATTTGGGTTTTGTCTGCTAATAGTGCTGTTATTGTTCTGTGGATCCTACTCTACAAGGAAAAGTGAAAATTAAGCTGAGGGCATCTTAGCCTTGATCACTTTTTCCTTCCCCATCTACATCTCCAGACTGTGGAGGCAGGGAAATCCACTGAAAAGAAGGAGATGCAACCTGTAGGGATGGCCTTCCCATCACCTCACCATTGACAGTTTTCAACATATCTCAAGTGGAAGATTGGCAGGACTTTCACTCTACAAAGAAAGCAAACTTTGCCCTTTCTCCTTACTTTACAGTCTAAAAATCTATGCTGTAACTCCACAACTAATTTCATTCCCAGAAAAGGAAAACAATTTGGCATACCTATTTTTTTAATCAGTGTTTAGCCTTCAGCAAAGCTCTGAGCAGTAAAATTTCATGCATTTTCAAAAAACCCACCAAAAATTACTCTAAATTAGCATCATGCAATACCTCATGTATGAAAAATGTGTTTTAAAGAAGCTCTCAGAGTTATACAATGTGCTCATTGTAACCAAAGCAGAAAGAGCTACTTGACCTCCCACTATCACTTTTAACTTATCAATAGAATTGCCTTGGCCAGCCTTGCTGAACAAATAACCTGAGAAATGTTTCAGCTCTAAGGCGGGCTCTTTCTTGTGATTGAGACATTCCATGTGAGGCTGACAAAAAGTGCATCACCATCACCCATCCTGGCCACTTGGACTGTCTTGGCTTACTGGACAGTAGACCAGGAGCAAATGGCTTTGCAAGGAAAGCTTCAAGAAGACTAGGAACAATCTACCACAAAAGAATTGTACTATTGACATTGATACCTATTTATCAGGTCTGTCAATGACTGATCAGTGCAGTTTGTAAACCTGATTTTCATTTAATCTTTGCTTCAGTAAAAGCTTCCAAGCAACATAATTTTTTTCTCCAGAAATTAGAAGTCAAATATCTCAAAATTTGCTTTAGCAGAGTCAGGATTCTTTTTTGCCAGTGGTTAAAGGAAAATTTTGCAGATGAAGTCTGCACTGAAACTGTAGCAGTTTTAGGAATTCAGGCCAGGAGCCTCGCACCAGGCTTATTCAATTATTTATTTATTTAGTCCCAGAAAGAAAGGAGAAGCAGCTTTCTATTATATATTTCTGCTTATTTAATAAATAAGATGCCTGAGCAGAAGTACATAGAGTTTCCAATTTGTCTGTCTTTAGCCAGGCAGAGTTCAAAATAAATCTTCTGCATCTGAGATTTCCCCAAAATACTTGCCTTTCTGCACCTCAGGGTAAAGGGAAAATGAAAAATTGGAACATTATTTTCTCTGTGTTTCTTGTGAACCTAGTTCCACTGTTCAGAAGAGACATTTTGGGTTACAGGCAGCATGTACAAGCTGAACCATAACTTTTAACTGAATTATTTGTTTTCTGATACCTGCATTTGAGGAAATTTCTGCCATTATTTTAAAAAGTCATCAAATACTATGTTATGTTGCATCATCACAGTAGTATGTATGAATTGTTTTATTTCTTAAGAAACTTCAGCATAGAGTTGCCATTGAGTTATGCTAATTTAAAAACAAACAAACAAAAACCAAAACCAAAAAAACCACATTCCAAACAAGTAAAATGCCCTTTCACTAATTTGGGTACTTGGTTTATTATGTAAGCAGCCAGATTCTTTAGGATGGTTAAGAACTACTGTAATCTGTGTTTTGTTTGGCCTGTTCTCCATTNGTAAAAGCTTCCAAGCAACATAATTTTTTCTCCAGAAATTAGAAGTCAAATATCTCAAAATTTGCTTTAGCAGAGTCAGGATTCTTTTTTGCCAGTGGTTAAAGGAAAATTTTGCAGATGAAGTCTGCACTGAAACTGTAGCAGTTTTAGGAATTCAGGCCAGGAGCCTCGCACCAGGCTTATTCAATTATTTATTTATTTAGTCCCAGAAAGAAAGGAGAAGCAGCTTTCTATTATATATTTCTGCTTATTTAATAAATAAGATGCCTGAGCAGAAGTACATAGAGTTTCCAATTTGTCTGTCTTTAGCCAGGCAGAGTTCAAAATAAATCTTCTGCATCTGAGATTTCCCCAAAATACTTGCCTTTCTGCACCTCAGGGTAAAGGGAAAATGAAAAATTGGAACATTATTTTCTCTGTGTTTCTTGTGAACCTAGTTCCACTGTTCAGAAGAGACATTTTGGGTTACAGGCAGCATGTACAAGCTGAACCATAACTTTTAACTGAATTATTTGTTTTCTGATACCTGCATTTGAGGAAATTTCTGCCATTATTTTAAAAAGTCATCAAATACTATGTTATGTTACATCATCACAGTAGTATGTATGAATTGTTTTATTTCTTAAGAAACTTCAGCATAGAGTTGCCATTGAGTTATGCTAATTTAAAAACAAACAAACAAAAACCAAAACCAAAAAAACCACATTCCAAACAAGTAAAATGCCCTTTCACTAATTTGGGTACTTGGTTTATTATGTAAGCAGCCAGATTCTTTAGGATGGTTAAGAACTACTGTAATCTGTGTTTTGTTTGGCACTTCTGTAATGGAGAACAGAAATGCTGAGAAAAAGTGTATTTTTATCTAGTCATTGTACTCACATAAGAAGGACAATCCAGTTTGAGTAAAAAATCAAAGCATGTTGTATCTTACTTCCCAGTAAAATTATTGAGAACCTTGACCTCAATGTCAACACAAACAAAATGTCATTGATTTTTTCCATGGATGACATCTATAGGTCTGTGTACAAAATGTCATGACAGCAGGCATGGAGCAGGGTAGACTGGCTGTGAGATTGCCACTGTTTTCCTGTGGCAAAGATCTAAATGAAATTTGGGAAAATTCTTTTATATTTCATCAGTTTTTAATGTGATACACTGTCCCTCTTCATCCACACTGCAGACAGAATTAAGATTTTGTAATAGCTTCAGAAGACTGAATGTTAAAGTCAACTTTTACTTCATTTCTGTAACTGAAGTTGATGAAAATTATTACTTTTTCCAACACAGAATAAATCACAAATAACTCTAGTCTCTAGGCAAATATTTCTTATATATCAGAAACAGACAGCTTACTGTAGAAATTTCCCTTAATTTTTGTAAGACAATATGTGCTGTACCCTCAACTTAACCTCTTTTTTTTCAGTTTGGCTTTGTCAGAAAGAATTATTGACATTCTTTGAGACAGGCAATATTCACAGAATATACAGTAGTGTTTACTTTAAAAAATGAGACTGTTCAATCAAAGAAGGTAGACAGCTAGGACTTTCATCTAAGCCAAAGTCATCTCAACGGGAACTTTCCTGCCGTGCAATGCTCTATATTCTAAATTGTTACCATGCTGTGCCTGTCTTCTTATTTTTAGGTAACAGATGCAGCTCATTGCTTGGAATACAATTTACAGATTTTTATAATAGAGGTATGAATTATTAATCTGCCTTTCAATTGTAACTTTTTGTGTATTGTAGCTTAGTAAATAATGATAAGCAAGAAATCAACAAGAACACTACGGTGTGCTTCCTAAAATCAAACAGGTACAAGAACAGAGTTAACAGAGATAGTCGCTCGACAGGGTGTAGGCTTAGTGACCACTGTAAATATATGTACCTGCTGCCTCTTATGAGCAAAGTATTTTGCTGAAATAAAAAAAAAATTTAGTCTGAAAACCTTCAACATATCTAGAAGATTCAGAATAATTCAAGCAGTGTATAGTGCAATACTTATGTAGTGTTTTATTGATCTGTTCAGCATGGAGAAGAGGAGACTGAGGGGAGATCTCATTGCAGTTACAACTTCCTTGTGAGGGACAGAGGAAGGGCAGGCACTGATCTCTGCTCTGTGGGGACCAGTGACAGGGCCCGAGGGAATGGCCTGAACCTGTGTCAGGGCAGGTTTAGGATGGGTATAGGAAAAGGTTCTTCACCCAGAGGGTGGTTGGGCACAAGAACAGCACCCCAGAGAAGTGGTCACAGCACCAAGCCTGACAGAGTTCAGGGAGTTTTTGGACGATGCACGGAGGCACACGGTGTGATTCTTGGGGATGACCTTGTGCAGGGCCAGGTGTCAGACTGCACAATCCTTGTGTGCCCCTTCCAATTCAGCTTCTTCTGTGACACTGTGGTTTTGAAAAAACATTAGACCATGTCCTTAAAACCTTTTGAAGAGATTTTATTGTGAAAGATTTTTAATTCTATCAAGATTTNAAAAGTGTCATAATGTATGAAAAGAAATATGGCTGGATGTTTTTTTTGGCACCAGAGCTCATTTCCAAAAACAAGGAGAGGAAAGAAACAAAGACTCATCTGTGATTTTCTCTCAGTATCTTAGGCCTCGCTATTAAATAAACAGTTGAATATATTTTTTATCTGAAAAAAATTTAGTTAATATAGCTTAAGGCTAATATTTGCTTTCTGTTCTGTAGCACTTAAGATTCCAGAATTCACCACAGTGGTATTTTGTCATTTGAAATTCATTTTCTATTTCCATTAAATCTACTCCATTTTCTGTAATAGGTAAGGTCAAAATAACAAAGAAAAATTTTTATTGACCTCAATATGAATGGAAGCAAGGTAATTGTCTCACTATTTTAGCTATTGAGCAGATAATTGCTATTTTTCATATTTTATAGAATTTTTAAATATCCTTTAATAATCTCTTGGCACATAACAACATTATAATTTTGTAGTATTTTTATAGACTACGATATTAATCTAGGCTGATGAGTAATGCAACTTTTGTGCAATTGAGCACACCCACCCTATCTTTCAAGCATGGTTGTCTAACTTTAGTAGACAGCATTTTCATAGAGGTTGTGGTCATATTTTTAAAACATTGATTATTGGACTAAATTTTAACTGGTCAGCCCTAAATTAATTGTAACTTCTATTGTATGCCTAACACCATATGGGAATAAAAATCATTATTAAATGAACAGAATGAAAATTGGTACATTCAACTGGCTCTTATTGAAGCCAAATTTTCAATAATTATGGGCACAAATTTTCAAAAATTATAAGCACAAAATTTCTATACCAACAGGACAGAAAATATAGTCATGGTGACAAGATATGATGACAGAACTATATCCAGCTATATATTTACAGATTAAGGCTTATAAAATAATGCATATTAAACACTAACTAAAGTGGTGCTACAGTCCTTAAAACCTCATCTGTCTATTTTCCAGTCTTATACTACTGGTATATTAACAAAAAAAGGATAACATTGTTCTTAATGACCTTGAAAATATCTGGTGTTTAGAGAACTTCAGCTCTTATGTATCCCCATAGCAAATAAATACTCATTCTTAGATTTCTGTCTTCAGGCAAGGACCTTTCAAAGCTGTTTTGCATTTTATTCATTTCACACCAAATGCATCTGGTATTCTTTTCTATTATATGGGGTTAGAAGTGCTTGAACACTGCTGTAACTAAAATTCAGACATGCACGCGTGAGTTTGGGTACAAAGTTTGCATACAATCCTCTCAGGATGTGTGTATGAATTTCAGTGTGTTAGAAATGCTCAGAGCCAGGTATGGATTTTCTGCATGATGCTTCCCTACTTTCTCTGCAAACCTTTACTAACAAATTTTATACCCTCATTAAGCACTAACAGTAGCAAACTGTGGATATAGAAGGAACTAACTGAATTTAATTATCATGGTAGTGGATACATTGAAATCCTTGAAATCTCTCTCTTCCATAGTTGCTGTTTTCCCTTGTCAGCATTAGCTTAAGGTTTTGTCTCAGTAGAGAATTGTCCAGATTCTTCAACAAATACAGATCCACAAAGACAGCAGCACTATGCCTTCACCAGTATCGTTTGGCAGATTGTGCCACATGCTTTGTCATAAAATGGAATTAAGTCTTGGGATAGCTGCTCATCTCGACTCTCTGTACTCAAAGACTGTCTTTTTCTAAAAGTGATCCACAAACATTGCAGACCCAGAGGCAGAGAGTCACAGACAGGGTAAGGTTGGAAGGGACCACAGGGAGTCATCTGGTCCAACCTCCCTGCTCAAGCAGGGCCACCCTAGACCACGTTGCACAGGGTTGGGCCCAGATGGTTCAGGAATACCAACAGAGAGGGAGACTCCAAAACCTCTCAGGACAATCTGTTCTAGTGCTTGATCAGTTATACAATAGTGAAGTTCTTCCTCGTGTTCAGGTGGAACTTCCTGTGCATCATTTTCTGCCCATTGCCTCTTGTCCTATTGCCAGCACCACTGAGCAGAGCCTGGCTCCATCCTCTTGGCACCCTCCCTTCAGATACTGACAGACACTGATGAGGTCCTCTAGCAGTTGTTTCTTCTCAAGGCTGAACAGCTTCAACTCAGCCTTTCTTAGTAAGGGAGATACTCCAGTCCCCTCATCACCTTCATTGCCTTCTGCTGGACCCTCTCCAGGTTCTCCATGTCTCTCTTGTCCTGAGGAGCCCAGACCTGGACACAGAACTCCAGATGTGGCCTCACTAGAACCATCTAGAGGTGCAGGATCACCTGTCCCACCCTGCTGGAATGCTCTTCCTAATGCACCCCAGGACACCATTGGCCTTCTTGGCCCCAAGGACACTCTGCTGGCTCGTGGACAGCTTGGTGTCCACCAGAAGCCCCACACTGCTCTCTGCAGAGCTGCTTCCTACTAGCTCAGGTCCAGCCTGCACTGGAGCCTGGGGTTATTCTTCCCCAGGTAAAGGACTCTGCATTTGTCCTCATTGAATTTCAGCTGGTTCCTCTCTGCCCATCTCTCCAACCTGCCAAGGTCCCTCTGAAGGGCTGCACAGCCTCTGAGGTATTGGCCACTCCTCCCAGCTTTGTGTCATCAGTCAGCTTGCTGAGGAGGCATCTGCCCCTTCATCTGTCAAGGATAAGCTAAGTACTGGGCCCAGCATTCAACCTTGGAGGACATCCTCATCAGTAACAGGCCTTCAGCTAGAACCTGTACCACTGATTATGACCCTGTGGGATTCAACCAAATTTCAACCCATCTCACTGTTCACTCATACAGTCCACATTTTCTGAGTTTGCCCCTGACAATTTTGTGAGAGCTGAAAATCTTGAATCTTCAGCTGGCCACCATCTGAAGTTTATTTTGTGGTGATGAAGTGCTATAAGATAGATTTAATGAATAATTAAAACACAGAACTCTGATTATTCACAAGCAAGCATTGCATTCATATGGATTCTGCAAGCAGGAGAATGATACTCTAAGTTAAATAAAGACACTAGACTATGCCCTCGAACCAGTTCCCCACAGAATCTGACTAAAAACGCCCTTGAGAAATGCCCTTGAATCTGGTTAGGAGTATCCTTGAGAATCTGGTTACAAATGCCCTTGCACCAAGGTTTCAGTTTAGAGCTGCCTTCACTTAAATCATCACAGCAAGCAGCAGCAATACAGACTTCCTTCTGACAGAGCATCACCTTCACAAACATGTGAAAATACCCTAAAAATACAGAAGCACCTTTTTTTCTTTTTTTTTTTTTCCTCCTAGAGCATTGTTTTTCAATGAAGTTTAGTACTTGTCATGAAACACAGGATTTCCTAACCAAGTGAAAGAGCCCTAAGACCTTTCTAATCAAGACCTAATAGTTACCTTCAGCTCAGAAAAGGAGCTCTTCAATTTATCTATTGATCTACCTGCATTAAACAAAGAAAGAATATTTTTCCATAATCATCTCCTTCACTGGAATCATTATGCTTAGCCTCATCAAGATTCTTTGCAAGATTTTGTGAATTTGCAGATAGATGTGACAATATCAGGTGTCCAACCAGATATTTCATTAAAAACATACATAAATATAAACAAAAATTGCCTTAAAATCTACACCAAAAAAGTAAAAAAAAAGATGAAGAGAAGCTTCTAATTACTATCATCTTCAGCAGACTGCAGATGAAAACAGCAGCAGCCTCTGTTTGTGATACATAACTGCTCTGCTCCTGATCTTTCCTTTGAGAAAATCTTAGCTCTCAGATTGAATATACCAGCCAACCAAGTACCTACCAAATATTGCTTTTTTAGACCAGCTTTTTTTGCTTTCTTAATTGTCCACAATATTTCACCTATCAATGCCCTGAATTTCCTCAGAGATAAAAAGAAACAATCTAGACAGCCTCTTCCCCCACAGTAAAAATAGCAACCACACTATGCCATTAAGAAACCAGAGCTCTATTTATTCATTTCACACTTGGTTTCTGGAGGAGACTGGTTTGTTTCTGTCCCTGGAGGAAGTGCCTGGTATGAGGTTTGAAACGTCAGGGATAATTAAGACAAACTGTGCTTTTTTGCCCCAACAAAGGAAATATATCCCTTAAAATAACTCCCTACTGAAATCTCTGAACAAAAACCAGCCCAGCACTGTTGAGATAGCTTACAATGCTAAATCAATTGTCAGCATTAGCAAGGCTCTGAACTGGAGCATCTTGCAGTTTCATTGCAATCCAGCAGCTACTGTGTTATCAGCAGGTAAAAGTACAAATACAATGCTGAATAGTCAGATATGAAAGCATCAGTATGGGGATCAAATAAAAAGACATATAACAAAGATGTTTATGTCTCAAAGAATGAAAATATAATTACTGTAAGGTCAAAGTTTAGCGATCAGAGACATTCAATAACATTTTTCATTCAGCCATTTTAGTGTCAGTAGTCTTTAAGCAGCGTTGGAGTTCATGTTCACTTAAGAATTGAAATTACTGTATTCTGTATGGCTGGTTTCCCACTGCACTGTAAAAACATCTCTAAGAAACACTGAGCAAATTTCTCTGCCAATGCAAGGTGAACTGGTGTTAGACCTTGGTTTCATGTCTGCTCATCAAGTTTTAAGGCAGGAAGGCAGTAATTTTTGTCATATTCTTGTTTACTAATACATCTTCAGGACACTGAATAGCCCAAACGTAATTTATTTTTGAAAAAAAATTTTCCATCACACTGGGTTATTACAGTGACTTTAATTTGTCAGTGCTTTATTTTCCAGCAATAATTTGATAGGTCTTGGATTCTAGGTTTTGAAATATTTTGGGTGCAATGTTAATTCCCTAACATTTTCTGAAATGATTGTGCTATGTTTTCTTTTTTCTTTTTTTTTCTTTTTTCTTTTTTTTCTTTTTTCTTTTTTTCTTTTTTCTTTCTTTTCTTTTTTCTTTTTTTCTTTTTTTCTTTTTTTTTCTTTTTTCATGTTTTAGATTTCTTTTTTTAAATAAAAATAACACAGTAAAGAGTTTTAGAGTTTTTCTTGCTCTGGTGCCTTTTCTTATGAACTAATACTGTTTAGCCCAAATAAGAAATTGATGATAGATTGCTTTGTAAAAATGTTTTTTCTATGATATAACACAATGTTTAATATCATGGAAAACGTAATTTTAAATGCTAGAAAAACAAGTCTGCTTTTCAGTACTTGTAAGATGTATGACAGGATAGCATGCAAAGACCATATATAAGATGATAAAAACATGTGAATATTACATGTACACTAGAATTTCATAATTTTGGGATCTATCTCATCAGACCACTCTCATGCAAAATGTATGAAAACTGGGTGGAAACCTCTGTTCAATTATTGTAGTGAAACCATGTCAACATATTTTGTAATAGCACTGGCATAAAGGATTTTTAAAAAGGTATTCATAGTGTACTTGCTCTGTTGAATGTTTTCTTCTTGCAGCTTTGGTTCCTGCTGAGGATGATGAAACTCCCTCTGAGATGGAGGGACTCAGGGGTGTTAGGTAGGAACCACATCAGCAACAGCACTGTGCTTAGGCACTAACCTAGAAAAAGCTGGTAGGAAAATAATGAAAAAAGGTCTAGCCTCTCTCTTTTCTTTTCTTTTTTCTCTTTTTACTATCTCTTTTCTTTCTTTAAAACACAGGTGTTCTGCCAGGAATGCTGACAGAGCTATCTCGTCTCCACCTTTTTTGATTGTACTATAAAATAAGGGAACCAGGGTTCAGTACACTTTGCTAATGTTATTTAGCAAAAAAGACAGTGACATGAAAGGAAAGTGCCATTTTGTCCTTTAAGAGTCTCATATAACTCGTGCAACTGACATACACAATCTTTGGAGCTGGAACTGGAACTGGATACTTCCTGTATCCACATAAGGCTCTCTGATTCTTATGACATCTTCTAATTCCACACAAGTTTTCAAATATTTCATGTAAAGCAGAAACACTTCATTATGAAGATTTAGAGATGTTCCCTGCCTCACATGCCTTAGAATAGCCTTCATTTTTAAGGTGGGTGGTATGGCTCCCATTTCTTTCAAGTGGGAAGGACGGGTGATGAAGAGAGCTGATCCTGACTCTTCACATCCTGCCAGGCTGTTTTACTCTTGCCTTTATAGAAAGACTGGGACATTACAACCTCCACTCTACTTTCCTTCAGCAGTTATGTTTTAAGAAGAGTGGATCTGTTTCTCTGACAGTTCTCTCAGGGCAGATATGTTCTGAGGATACCATGTGGAACAGGCTCTTTCTCTTGTACAGAGACATCCAAATTGTGAATGCTAGTGAGATTTGGACATGCTCAATATTCAACTGCTGAATTAGGTAAAGCTTCAGGTTTTTCAAGACTTCTCCTAAAGTAGAACTGTAGGACATAAAACACCCAAACATCTTTGGACATTAAATCCTTTCAGTGGGATGGCAGCTGTATGAGCTTTGAGGTTTTTTCCATTAATTGCATTCCAGTATTATATGAGGTATCTTAGCCCATCAGTTTATTTGGCCTCAAATAACTTTGTACATGATGTCTTCAATCCTAAAACTCTTATAATGCACAGTTGCTGGCATCAGAAAAGTTTATTGTGGAGCTAAAGACTTTAAAGCATCCTACTACCATTGTAGCAAGAATTGCCTTAGGTAATGGAATAGTGCCAGGACCTGAAACTGTCTTAAGTGTCTTAGGACTCTTCAGACTTCATATATTTACCTACTTTCCTTATCAGAAACACTTCCAAATCATGTCTTCTTTAAGAAATTAAAATCATGGCAGCTCTACAAATTCATATTCATACTTCCCCCTGAAATACCTTAGCTGATATAGTGGCACACTCACACATACTGCCATAGCTGTTCTAGGATGGGTCAGATACCACTGAGTGATGTGGGGGCACTAAAAAGTGAAAAACTCTTTAAATTAACAAGTGTTTCTTTCATGTCTGACCATCCTCATTTGTCTGTGTGTTAGCACCTACAAATTGTGCTGGAAAGAGAAGTAGTTAGGAATCTGACTCTGCATGAGGAATAGCAATGATCATCTAAGATATGAAGTCTGAATTCAATGCTCGTGTTGGTGTTAGCAATAAGTAATCTTTTCAGCAATATAAGGGGGAAAATATTAGTACAGCCCTGGGAGTCATAAGCTCTGGAACCATGATGAGGTCTCCACCACCATCCTGCTGAATACAGCAGAGATTTGCCAGATATGAGTAGACAAAATTTTAAAAATACCTTAAAAAAGGCAAGGAAAGGAAATTGGTTATGCAGAAACACCTTTAGGGAAGAAAATCTTTTGTGACATTGTCTTACTCAGAGAAATTCCTGATTCTAAAACACAAGAGCCAGTGAACAAACAGCCAGCATCTTTGGAACAGATACTTACAAGCAGTAGCTGCAAACATCTGCCAGTCTCCACCATAGACTTAAGGACAGAATTTCTTATATCTGACACAAAAAGGAGAAAACACTGGTAAAAGAATGGACTAATTGACACATGACTGTATTAAGAATGGCCACAGTTCAACTACTGGTCGTGAGTACTGCTCTTCAAAGAGGACAGCAGGAAGAAAATGGTGCCTCAGAGGAAGAGATGTCTCTGTGGGAAAGCCAGTAATTCTTTGAATTGTCAGACTTATCTTGCAAATTCCACACAGATTCAGATGAAGCTATGAATGCACCAGTGCTTGATGGATAATTCCGGGATAACACTGTTCTCTTTGCCAATGCATATTCTTTAATGTCTTGGAAGCTCACAATGGCTCTTTCTAGCAAGTCCTGCTTCACGTAGCTCACTCTCAGAAAATTCTTATGAAAATCTGCCTGCCAAGATACAAAATGTATTCTCTCTGGTATTATCATAACTTTATAGAACAGACTGTCTGATGGCACTGGAACAATTTATCCAAGCAGAGAACATGCCCAAAATTTACCCCCTGACAAAAATCTCATTTAGAGTATCTTATGGATGAAATTATTTATACCTTACCTGAGATGAAATAAATAATTAAGATATTGTCACTATCTTAAAATCAAATATTGTGAGCACAAAACTTCTTGATTTAAGACTAAACTTGAAAAATCTAGTGTAAGAATTGTATTGTGATAGTTGAAAATGCTAATTTTGCCATAATATCATTGCAGAATTTAAAAGATTTTTTTTTTTTTTTTGCTTTGGGAGTCAAAATTAAATTAAAGCATGCTATTGCCTCATTCTTCTGAATTAAATACAATCAGGGATTTTCTTTCACGGGAAAATCTTCCTGTATAGAACAAAATTCATCAATTTAAGTAATGAAAAATCGGTCCCTGGGACCATTGCTCCAAGCAGTTTCAATATGGTGGTCAAACTTTTTTAAGTGTGAACAAGTATGAAGTGCTTTTTATTTCACAGCATTTTCATACACAGTTCCAAATACATATATAAACAGTTGGTCTCATAAAAGTGCAAAAATATGTCTAAGTGCAAAGGTTTGGTACTTAATGGCCTGCAACTTCTTTTATGTAATGAGAAAAAAATGAACATATGGTTTAGTTTGAAGACTGATTGTAGTTTAATTGGGCACATGGGTTCTGCCTTTTAATCAAATGAACAAAGAATTAAAAAGTATGTATATCTCCTGAGGCCACAGAGAATTCAATGAAAGAGCAGAGGACAACTAAGTATTTTGAAGATGTCACCTATTAAAAAAAAATCTTGGCCTTCTATTCAAGTACACAATTAAGGTCTCTAGGAAAATTTGTCACAACCTTAGTTCAAGTTCTTATCATTGGCAAGCCAATCTTGACAGCAATTTATTATCTGTTTGATATGTTTGATCTGCATAAGTTTGCACATTTTTCATTGCAAAAAACAAGGCATGCCATTTGTGAACAGACAGAAGTCTTTTAACAGAAGGAATATCTGCAGAATAAAAATACAATCTTGCTGCCCAAAAACAATAGCAAATTATTCCAGAGAACAAAGTAGAGAAACGAATTCTGTTGAAGATTAAAGGGTATGCTGAAAAGGTTAGACATATGAGCTACTGACCCTATATCTGGCTTATATCTGGAGGTCTATAAGGGAATAAACCTAAGCATTCTGTTAAAGTGAAAATTCCTATGGTTTTCATGTTTAAAAGCACTCTTTATGAATGTTCATCTTCTTTTCAGAAATATTGTGATTGGAGTTGTCATAAGCAGATAACCATAAAATTGAAATGAAATCAGACACCAGCGTTTTGAATTTATTTTGGATTCAAATGGTCTTTAGCATGTGCAAATCATGAAAGTGCTAATCTATGCTTGAGGAGTATAAGGCTTGCTTCAATATTTTATAGGTTGGATTTTGATCTATGATTTATCAGTCAACAGACAGCACTAAAGACAAGGTGGGATTTTTTTTTTGGAATCTATTATCCTCTTGTAGATAATTTTTTTTTTTATTTCTATTTCTTTTACTGCCAAAATTTTAGTATGTGTCTGTCAAGTTGAATGACCACCCATGTAAGAAATATAAAATGCAGGTTTTCTTCTGAACAGAATAAAATATTTGTATGGCATTAACAGTTGGAAACAACACTTTTTTTTTATTTGCAAGTCCTGTTCAACCCTGTCACTCACCTTGACTTTTCCTCTCCTGTACCATTTAAGGCTGCTTTTCATTTTTTGTTTTCTTCTGTCTCTGATACCTGTAGATTACTAGCCAAGAATTTGACAAGTCCAGCAGTTTTCCTATTCTATTCTATTCTATTCTATTCTATTCTATTCTATTCTATTCTATTCTATTCTATTCTATTCTATTCTATTCTTGATTAATATCTCCATCTTTTGCATGTAAATGCTGAGGGCTTTCTGAGAGTTCTTTGCTATTGAGTTAGACCCAAATGTCTTTTTCTGACAAGAGGCCACAACCTTAACGAGGGTTTCCCTGGACAAATTTTGCTAAAGTCATTTCAGGTATGGAATTATTATCTTGTCATCTGATGTTCAAATGGCCTAAAAGAGACAGAAAAGAAAAAACGTAAAAGACAAACATTTTGTTCATCTTGAGAAAGGACACATAAGAATTAGGAACATGCTTTTAGTGAAGTGCTAGCTTCTCATAGCACTTCAGCCTGCCAGGAAGTTCACAGAATTCACACAATTCACTGAATGGCTAGGTTGGACGAGACCTTCAAGGTCATCGAGTCCAACCCATGCCCTAAGAGCTCAACTAAACCATGGCACCAAGTGCCATATCCAGTCTTTTTTTAAAGTTGTCTTCAGAAAAGTCAGGAAGAAGCTGTGATTTTCTAAAGACTAATGTCTCTAAAATCCAGCAGTAGCAGCCAGTAGTAACCATGAAATAAACACTTTAAATCTTTTAAAAAAATGCTGCACCCTGAGATATTTGATGTAAGACTCTGCAGTGATAGTGACTGGCTTACTTCAGATGAAACAAATATTGGTTTGGAAATTTTCTTGTCTATATACAGCCCAAAGCATCAGGTATCCTAAAATAATTTTCTTCCTTTGGACTATGCAAGCAATACAAGGATTGCAGAATATACGTCTCCAAAATACTGTTTGAGGCAATGTAGTCTAAAGTGAACTTTAACCCGGTTCCTCACATGTATTTCATATTTCTGTAGTGTTTCTGAGAAGTCTCTACCAGGAGCTGAGACTACAGCCTGACTGCCCTGGTTGATGGTTGTTGTGGTCTGCCTACAACAGCAGTTTTGACACAGGTGGTGCAGCTCTACTAAGGCTCACAACTCTGTGTGTGACATAAAGGCACAGAATTGGACACATTGTCCTCTCCTAAGCTGTGCTCTTGTTATGCAACAGCCAACCTGATTACAGAACATAATTTCTTTATGTGATGTACTGTTTATATGAGGACTCTCCCTAGACAAATTTCTAATTTAAAAATTCCAATATTAAGAAAGGGTTTGGGTTCATGTGTTTGCTTTCAGTGACAACAACATGCTAGCTGTTTGTATTATCCCTATGACAAATTGTATGTAGCAATAAACATAGTTCTTTCTAGAGATAAGAATCTTGCAATGCAAGATCCACAGTTTCTTCAACAGCTCTGTGTAAACTGAAAGTGATTAATAGCATAGAGAAACTCAAGTTCTAATTCACCTATGGATAAAGTTACTGAAAAACCTCTTGTGGTCACAGAAATGCTAGTACACTAAGATGTTAACATCACAAACCCTGAAAGAAAAAGAAATCTCTGTTCAGTCAATTTTTTCATGCATATATGCTTTTCCAGGAAGCTGAAATAGCAAGAAGAACAGCATTTATTTTGAAGCCTCACTACCAAAAAGTTGATAGCAAATTGTTCAGTGAGGTTCTTATTAAGAAGTAGATTAAATATACACATATGCAAGGTAGCTAGAGTTTGTGTAAATAGAGTTTTTTCATATGGATTTCACACACATTTTGCTTATGTGAACATCTGTTGTGATCTGGCTTTCACCATAGGATAATCTGGCTTTACACATAAATTAGGAGGACCAGTTTCTGTTTTATGAGAACTATAAATTTAACACATTGCAAAATATTATGAAGAAAGGCAGGAGGCATAAAAGAAAAGGGCTAGCTGCAATGGTAAGAGTCCAACATATTACTCTGAACATACCTTGATATGAATTTGTGTAATGATCATGCTGATTTGCTCAAGATCTGAAATGCAATGTTGATGGTGTTGCTGCTGAGTATGCCCTAATTTGTATTTTTATGGTCTTAACCACAGCTTTCAGCATGCAACTTTGTACATTTCTGTAATGGCATTGAGCTTTTAAACATATTTTATAAATATCAGTGCACTGTTATGTATTCTTAGAAAACTAAAGCAGGTTTTCTGGGTGCTGTGATATATATCTGCTACTGATGCTAGCTTTTTGCTTCTACTCTTGTTCCCTTGGCTCAAATAAAATTCACTTTCATTTAGTTCCCAATCCATTTTTGTTAATTACAAACACCTTTCATCAGAAATTATTTGAATTTAAAGTGAGAGGAAACATAACGATACTTCTGAAAGCAACACTTTGTGGAATGCATTCCTAAAGCTTTTATGAACCCCAGATGTGTATTTACATGTATGCAATTTATCTTGTGGAAGCATCATAGAAAATGTTAGGAAATTATGCTTCATCGTTAGAAATTCTGTTATATGCATCTATTGACTTTTCACAGGATCTTGATGAGAAACATTCAAAACTGAGTACGTGGAACTAAGTCTGGAGCTGCATTAAAAAGGGATGATTCAGGTATGAAGGTATGAATAAACCCACATCCTAAAATATATCCTCATGCAGCTTTCATTTTGCCAACACCGTGTCTTGACATAACAAACACAATTAGCCTCACTTTCTTACCCAAAACACACATTAACAATGAATTCCTCCCCGTGGTACACTATGGCTGCAAAGATTTCCAGCACTGTTCTCTAGAGCCTGAGGGGGATTCTAGCACAGCACCTGCTCCTCTCTTTGATTAGGCATCACCAGCAGCTCCCATGCCTTTAGGCTGCATCTCTTATTGCAGCAGTACACCTGGAAACTTCTTGGTAAGACAGGATTCGTGTGTTTGGGGGTTCAGTTAGTTTCCTCACCCACAGCTCAATGCATCCTTAACAGCTTCACTCTTTTGATGGTTTTCTGTGCTTTAGTCCTCTTCGTTTTTCTGATTGATTTATGACAGAACTTTATAATGCTGTTTATCTTCTTCAATATCAGTATTTCAGACAGTTCTGATAAATACAGAGTAGGACAAGGTGAATGTAGGAATGTGCTTCACTTTATGAAAAAGGATTAAACTGCTTCTGAATTTGGGACCTAGAGCCATGAGTCTCTTGACTCTGCTCTTTAGGGCTTTGTATATACTCTTTGTATTCTGAATAAAAACAGAAAGTCTCTACTTCTAGAAGATACTTTAATGAATTGAAGGGATAAACCTGCAGTTGCATACTTTCCACAGACTTCTACTTTTGAATGATGGGTCTCAAGTAGATATTAATTTTGGTGGTAGAAAGGAACTTGCATCACTGCACACACTTTTCTGAGAGGCACATATTTTCTTTCTACTAACAATCTAATTGACAGCAAGTAGTTTTTCATGGATAGCAAAAACAATTTTTACAAAATAACCTATTATAATATTTTGGACAAGGTGTCCCCCTCTTCTTGGAAATAAACTTCAAACTTACTGAATCATTATTTTCTTTTTTTTTTTTAATCATAAACAGGTATTATTTTCTATACATTTTTGATTAAAAGACTGCAAAGTGGTTTGTCAGGATTCCAGAGTTCTTCTTGGATCCAGTTGACACCTTGCTGTATGATGATGGAACATGCATCTGGAGTTACATTTCCAGGCTCAAATAAATGAGCTGGAATCAGATTTACCACTTTTCACAGCTATAGAGAAACAAATGAATGAACTGTGGATTGAAAGACAAATTAATAGGTAATAGCTACTCTAGCAAAATAGAAAATAAGTAGAGGTATTGGCTTAGGGATCTGAAGAAAATCTTTCAAAAAAAGCTCACCAATTCTTTCATTTATCTCAGGCTTTCTCAGCTGGTCTAACAAAAGTTAACAAAAGCTGGTCTAACTTTTCTGTACACACCTCTCATTTAAGGACATTCTGACCATCATAGCTATAACTACAACATTATTAATACCTAAACAACATAAATATGAGCAGTTTGATTTTCTTGTTAACCAGATGTTTATGGCATGATAATAATCAGTAAAAATATCTATATTCTTGCAAATTATGGCAATTTCCCATTAGTTTACATTACTTTTTGGTACTCTGATGATGAGATGCTCTGTTCACCATAGTATATGTAAAAAATTGAAAGGACACAAAGTGAATCTATTTACAGTGATGTTGACATTTTTAACTTTTGCTCAACTTTATTTTTCTGATAGTAATTGAAAAAAAACCATATTTTTTGTTTGAAAAATACCTTAGGGAGTTCTTGTAAAGGAAGCCCAGGCTTCCATAGAGGCTAATGCAATGTAAAATGATTATCAAAACTCATTGATTACTCTATACCTATGCAACTTATTTCTTATTGAATACTTGGAGAGACAATTCAGTAACAGACAACATGAATCCTGCAAATGGTCTTAAGACCCATCCTGCCATCATTTGCTAGTAGATTATATGTTTGTTGTCATGAATAATCCATTACCCTTTGAGTAGTGAGCACAATGCCAGGTAGTAACTGCTTATAAAAATAGACCTATTGGCTGCAGTTCATAAATTGTCTCACTGACCTGAGTAAGCACATGCATAAATATTGGAAGGATTGCATGTACATGTTTTTGCCTACAAGTAATCAGATTGTATTCATCTTTAGTACTCAAATTCAGTATCACCGAAATATGGCAAAAATATACAAACTTGCCTTTGTGTTCATGCTATTCTTAGCATTTTATTGTCATAACTGTTTTAACCCATCCCCTCACAAATGTTTACAAAAATGGAAACCACATTATACTACAAAATACAACATCTCTAATAGATTTCCAATGATTTTTTTTTTTTGCTTTGTTTTGTATATGTAAGTGCCATTTTATGTTTCACAAAGAAAAAAGCTGCTGTGCTCTTCTAAGAAAATCATCTATAGGGAGAAATATGGTTCATAGCATTTTACTCTCACAATAAACTCTCAAATAATATTAAGAGTGCTTGGCCAGATACTTCAGCCACAAATAATGAGCTATCTCCATCAAATAGACCAGTGGTGTCTATAATGACTGTTTGGCGACATCTACATTTATTGACTGCAAAAATTATGTCCCTGCTATCATTCTATGGTTTCAGGAGCCATAAAAGTACTTAATAGAGACCATCCATATTCAAAGCCCAAGTTATTCCTAAAGCAGTCCTGCTTTTACAAAGCATAATTAGTGGACAGAAGTAGTGATTGAGAAAGTAGAACATCTGGGTTCAAACCAAGATAAACAGAAGAAAAAATTTATTATAAAACTGTGTGGTTTTCCTTAATATGTTATTAAATACATGAAATACCATTTTCTGAGGTTGACTGCCTTCCTCTAGGAAACCCCCAGGCTAGAGCTTCATCTTCACTATCAGGTTCCAGAGCCTCATACCTTCTGTTCTGTAAGGGCATCTGCAAAGGTACTGGAGGCCAGAAGGAACTTCTCCTGCTGCTCCAAGCAGGAACCTGTTTTCATTTCCCCCTGTCTTTTAGCTTGTCTCCTTCCACCTGATGACAAGAGGTTCCAAATTCCTCTGACTCTTGCAAAGCTTCTCTCTGCTGCATTTCCCAGGGATGGAAGAGTGTGATTCCACACCCTGATACTCCTCAGGCTCTCCACTCCAAGCTCTGCCACCAGGCTGAGCTAATCACCCACCTGGTCACACTGCACACAGGTGTCACTTCTGCTGCCCTCTGGTACTAATGTCAGGCTCAACTACTCCCTACAGCAGAGACCAGGGCAGCTGCATGTTTCTAATGGAGCTCTGGGTCTCCATGCTCCTTCTAAGTGATGGCATTCGACTGTGTGGAAACCACCCCTGGGTCTGTTCTAGCTGAACAGGCAAAAGCCACCAGATGAGCTTGCCCCAGGAGCTGGGAGAGTGGCTGTGCTATCCTATACAGACTGTCACACAAAGGGCCACGTCACATACTTCTAACACACCACGTCCTGTTTGCCTGCCCTATTTGTTATGTTCCTGGTCACTCGTGTTCCCTAGAGCCATTTCCATCTCTGGCAGTTGCTCTGTCAACATCCTCATGATGTCAGCCTCACTCGTAGAGCTGCTGGGGCTTGCCACATCTCTGCTGACTCTGGGAACTCTGTGTGTAGTGTTTTGCACCAGAATTTAACAGAGTTGGTGCTGCTGTTGCTGCTGTCACTGCTTATCTGGCTGACTGAACTGAACATGATATTTCACATTTTTTTGTACAAAGCATTTGAAACAAGGCATAATATTACATCCTTAGTGTTGTGACCCTTACTGTCCTGATAACTGTCTTTGTCTGTCCCATTACTCCATGTTGCGATTCTGAGCCAGCTGTTGTCACCAGCTCTTTCCATGAAGTGACAAGTTTGTAGGGTGCTCTGAGAAAGCTGAGGTGTAGCCTCATCACAGCCTACAGCTCTGAAAGCTAACAGTGGAGAGGGTCATGCTGGTATCTACCCTCTGGTGACCAACAACAGGATACAAGAAAATGGAATGAAGCCGTATCAGGGAAAGCTCAGGTTGGTCATTCGGAAAGCGTTCTTCACTGGGAAGGTGGTTGGTCACTGGCACAGGCTAGCCAGGGAAGTGGTGGCAGCACCAAGCCTGACAGAGTTCAATCAGCAGCTGCATGATGTTCTCAGTCATACAGTTTAGTCTGAGGCACTCCTGTGAGGAACAGGAAGTTGGTCTCTTAAGGCTCTCTTCCAACTTGAGATATTCTATGATGCTATGGCCTGCAGCATGTACTAGAATTTTCATGCTATCTGTCTTCCAGGGTTTAATCCTTGTCTTAATCCTTCATTTATCTAACAGCCTTTCAATACTCCCTTTCTCAATCTCACTCAAATGTCACTTTTATGCAGATGTTTCCAGGATTTAAATTCCTTTCACTGTTCTGAATACAGAGGCTTCACCTAATGGCCTGAATATCATAATTTTTTCCCCATTTTTCCTTCAGCATAATTTGGATGGTTTTGGTAACACTAAAATATAAATAGTGCGTCTAGATGCCGTGCTAACCAAGAATCAGAGAAATAAGTAACAAGATCATAAAAGGAGATGGATTGATTATCTGTCTGGCAGGAATATTGTGTTAAAGAGTTTAAACACTAGCAATTTTTTTAAAAATAGAATAATGAATAACCACAAAGAGTATAGATTTTCCCTGCATATACAATTTTAACATAATGATATTTGCATTTTTTTTGCATTTCTTTGTGACCATTGAAGTCATTTCAGATTTAGAAGTGTTAAAGGACAGTTAAATAATTCACCTAGAATTTTCTGGTTTACCCTGTAGATACATAGAAGCAGGCTCTATTTTTCCTCTAGCAAACAATAGAGGCCCCTGCAAGTGTTTGTATGATTAAAAGTTAATGACTGAAACAAACTTAGAAGTTCAACTGAATGCTCCTTTATTTATTAAAATACAAGTGTGAAAAGTACATACAATAAGTAATTATTCTAGCAATATTCCTTTCTAATTTCTCCATTTATGTTCATACTCAGGATTTAATGTATACCCAAAGCACTGAAACTGACATAAATTTTTACAAATATATTATTAATTCTGTGAATACCTTTAAAACTTTTTGTATATTCTACATGTGTTATACATACAAATATGCATACAAATAGATGTGATACAAACATATAAATATTATTTATATTCTACAAATACTCTAGTGGACTTTATATAGATTTCTTCATCTTCATTCTCTTAGTAAATAATTTTAAATGCAAACCTTTAGCAATGTGACCAAGATGGCAGATTTACTGTGAAACACACATAACTCATTCAGAATGCTTTTTTCTTATTTACTTCCTTTATTTACTTATTACTTTTCTTTACTTACTTACTGCAATAGTATTATGTAACACGTATCACATGGATGCTTTTGAGAAGAATGACATCGTAATATTTCTTCTCTAAACACTTCAGGATTCTTTCAGAAAGCTGTATGCCTGAGGTTTTCAGCAGCTAGCAGAAATCCAGTCCTTCAGATAATATTTAACTTGCCTCATTTTCCACCAAATAAGGAATCAATATCTTATAAGGAGACTGTATAAGAGAAGTCTATTTTTTTGAGGTTCTGACTTCAAAAGACCTTATTTCCTCATGTTCAGAAAAGTCAATTAAAAATGCATATGCCGTCTTTCTTCATGTCTGCTTTGATCTCTTCTTAACAGTGGCTAAATTCTAATTTAAAGCAACTAGCTTGTTGCTTTAATAAAAATTCTGCAAGTCACAAGAATGGGGTACTTGGGATAATACCAGCTTTTCTCCCCAAAATTTTAACTATATTAATTTGGAACAACATTCTTTCTATGAAGCATTTCCTTACTCAATGAAGATGATTAAAATCAGTAACACTGCTAGTATATCCCATATTTTACATGTCACAAGTGCTTATCTCAGCCTTTAGTATTACCAGCTTGCTTGATCCTGCAAGGTGGGAAGAACTGTCCTTTACCCTTCTCACTCAAGCTCTCATGGCATTGCTTGAGGTGGTAAATGTCTGTGAGATAAACATAATTGCTGCCTGTGTACAAGAACTCTCTGCTATATGGCTTAAATAATATGCAGTGTGCTTCACAAAGCAAATTCCAGAGTTATTGCAAACTACTATCCAAACTACTTTTGGATGCTCCTGAGAGGAAACACTCTACTTTACGTTCTGCATAAGGAAAGACATGAAATATTAGGCAGAAAAACTTGGTGTCTTCTGCATTCATATCTTCAGAAAAAAAAAAATAAACAAATCACATGGGGAGTAATACAGAAGTGGATTACAACAGCAGCAAAACATTTCTATTATTGTTGGAACATTAACAAACAATTATTGAGAAGGTAATAGTTTAAACTGAACTGAAGCATTACATAATCAACACTTAGTTTAATATAAGAATCAGGAAAAAATGTCATTATTCTAAAGATGGGACTAGAAACAGTGATTTAATGTATTTTTTTTTTATCATAGTAACTTTTTTCCTCTTCTTTTTTCCTTCTCAATCCTTCACCTGTCTCTCATAATTCTCACTAAAGACATTTGCCGTGATTCCTACAAGAATCAACAAACATAAAATATGGGAATCCTTTCTGGTGCCATTTTGTATATTCAGCTTTATATACGACCTGCCTGAATGCAAGCTACTTTTGCCATGTATTTTATCCTATTTATAATTCTTGTGTTCTGGCTGATCTATAATTGCATACTCTTCCTATATCTCAGTAAAATAATCTTTTTAAAGATGACTTTTACTTTCTGTTTTGAAAAGTTTAGTCAGCTTATATCAGATTTTTTTCTGTAAAAGTGTATAAAAAAGTATACCTATAATATAGGATATGACAATAATATAGTTCTGCTATAGTGTATTATACCATAACATACAGAGAACCTCATGTCATTCCCTGCTGAACCATCTGCTTCCCTTCCTTCTCTATTTTAACCACTTCTTCCTTAATTTTCTTATCCTCATCCTCTGCTGTACCTTCTGCCTTCTTCGTTTTTGTTTCAAATTGGTTTTATTAACATCCATTTCTTTTTTGTTTTTCAATTCCCATTCTTCCTACCTTACAAAAAAAAAAAAAAAAAAAAAAAGTGAAAACAGAGCTCCTTTATCTTTCACTTCATGTGTGTGTGGTCCACCTGGGATATGGTCTGTCTACTGCTTTTTATTATTCATTTATGCCATTGGGGTATCCTAGCAAAAAGCTACCTGAACAAAGCTGATGCCCTAAGGCAACTTTGAGGAAGTTTGCTTGTTTATTTGTTTGTTCATTTAGTTGTATTTTTATTTGGCATGGATTAACACCCTAAAGTGCACATTTTGTTGGCTGTAACTGAGGGCTTTAATACAATTATCTGACTCAATATGAGAGTTCAAGTCCAATGGCCTCCCAGTTTTCCTAAAGATATCCCTTCTTTCTGTTTTCTCAAAGACAGTTTTCTAAAACTGTGTTAGTCTGATGCCCTAAGCTTTTTTGCACCAAGGGCACCTTGTCAGCTGAAACTTAAGGAACCAAAGCGATGTTCTGATATTATTTGAATTGCATGGCCTTGGGGCTTCCTAAGGCAAAGATGGCTGCAAAAAAGATAAATTTATGTACCAAAGGCATTTTTTTCTGTTGGACAAACTAATGTGTTCATTGAACAGACTTCTACATGGGCCTTGAAAGACAAGTAAGAGAAATTCTTTAAAACTGAATGCCCTTGGAAATGCATATGTCCTGATATAAAACAATGCCCCAAAGACATTAGGAATATCTTTCACTAACCATGTCCACAAAAGTAGCAAAAAGAGTTTTCCTGAAATTGGATGAGATATAATTTCTGTATTCTGGTTATAAAAATTTTATATTATTAAATGGTATTTATTAATTATGTTGGTTTTAGCTCTACAAAATTAATTTAAAGTAAAAAAAAAAAATAAGACACTTTGTATTCTTTCAAATAGCTCTTCAGCATCTAGAAGACATCTTCTAAAAATAAAGGTTTATTGAGTTCTGTCAAAGAAACTCAATGCTGAGGGGAAGAATCTTGCAGAAATTTAGGTAAGAAGGCTACTGACAAGCAATAGTATGTCAGTACTGGGCTCACTATCTTTTAACTTGTTCATCAGTGACTTGGATGAAGGGGCAGATGCCTCCTCAGCAAGTTGACTGATAACACAAAGCTGGGAGGAGTGGCCAATACCCCAGAGAGCTGTGCAGCCCTTCAGAGGGACCTTGGTTGGAGAGATGGGCAGAGAGGAACCAGCTGAAATCCAACAAAGGCAACTGCAGGGTCCTGCACCTGGGGAAGAATAAACCCAGGCACCAGCACAGGCTGGGGCTGATCCGCTGGAAGGCAGCTCTGTGGAGAAGGACCTGGGGGTCCTGGTGGACAGCAGGCTGTCCATGAGCCAGCAGTGTGACCTTGTGGCCAAGAGGCCAATGGTGACCTGGCGTGCATTAGGAAAAGCTTTGGACTGTGCAGAAGGTTTCACAGAGAGGTTGTGAAGTCTCTTCCCTTGGAGATATTCAAGAATGGTCTGGATGCAATCCTGTGCCGTGTGTTCTGAGATGACACTGCTTGAGCAGTGAGGCTGGACCAGATGATTCAGTGTGGTCCCATCCAAATTTACCCATTCTGTGACTCTCTGATTCTGTGAAACACAAAGTTCTTCAACATACTTCTATATTCAGTTGAAGAAAATCCTTGGTTTTGTCAGTCCAAGTCTGTGACTTTACACTAGTTTATTAGAGGAATCCACAAAAGATTCTCTTATATACTCTAGGATATTATTTGTAATTCTTCCCCTAAAAAAAGTATGAGATATAAACTTTAATTTGAATAAAAGGAAAATAGTTTGAAGATAATTTTTAGTAAATTATACATATCCTAAAACTTTACTACCAATGCACATTATTTATTTATAAAAATTTGATTTATTCAAATATCAATGTTTTATACTACAATTAATATCTAGAGTATTTTTGTAAGCAATCACTTACACAAAAGGGTTTTTTCTTCTTTATTTTAGAAGCACAACTTTTGAGTAATAAAGGATTCAAAAGAATACAGAAGATCTTAAGGGGAGTGTTTCTTTTTTAATGTTTTAGAAAGTGATGAAAGAGCTTTTCATGCCTCATTATAAGCTCAGTTTGCCTTTATACTGATGCAACCTGACTGATTTTTGTAGGCAATTTCATGTGATAAGTATTAATAGGAATGAAGAACAATATACTTGTTCATAAGTGAGAAGAAAAAGTATTATTTCTTTTGTCTTTTCACAGCCATAACACGTACATCATATTTGCTTAATGTCCATAGCATAAATATTTTAGTGCATTTTAAAAATTATTTCAGGGAGATTATTGCATAACATCAAACAAAAATTTATCTTAAAAGTTTGCCACATTAATTGAAATTTTTGAGTTTGTGCAAACACTTTTGGTAGCATTCTAATTCTCTATAATTTTTTATCTAGCCAATCCTGAGGATTTTTTTCCTGTTCTTTAAAAATGAATCCAGAAAGTGTCTCTAAAGCCAATGGAGAAAGCCAAAGCAAAGGATGCTACTCATCCAATGGAGAAAGCCAAAGCAATTTTTTTTTGTATATACATATATAATTCTAAATTATGGTTTTTTACTGCTAAGAAGCATTCATATGTAAATTCAATTTTAAATTATGAGAGCCTGCATGAAGGAACAGTATATTCTGTGCCTTCTACATTTCCAAATGTACTTTTGGCATTTTGACATTTTGGCATGGTAGAAAATTATACGAGCTTTTGTGCTTATTACACTGGCTGATACTGCTGTAGTCCATCTAATATATTTGTTTATATGTGATGTAAATAGTTATTCATAGGAAATTTAGTAAAATATCTATACCATGCGTTATCATGGTTTTCAGTGTTTGAATACCAGACATAAGAACCAGAAACTTTAATAATATAAAAAGTATATTCAGCACAGAAATCTATGACTGGTGCCCTAATATAAGTTCTAACCTCTCTGAGTGTTTGGCTACACTGAAAGAGACTGTGCTGTCCATGAAAACCCCCTACAATGAATGTTTGCCTCATTGCCTGCCACTTAAAGCACAGAGACTTCTGTAATATTCAAGGAAACTTCTGTAGTATCTGTATCATATGATATCAATCTATTATTTTTACCTTCACAGTTTAGTTTAAAGAAAAAAATAATCCCTGAAAATATTGAAAGCACAGACACAAATATAAAAAATGTGTGTGTGTGCATATCTATGCATTTTCAGCTTCTTTGCATAAAAGCTTTAATCAGTATTCCTATATAGTAAGTTCAAATATATCTACATTTTATTCCTATGTATTTGAATGAAGTGAGCTGGAACTTGATGTAAACGCTTTAAATTTTTCAGGGTAGTATTTCAATAAAAAAAATAGTTTTTCTAAATATTTCCTCATATTTTGCTATATTTTTTGCTTCACAAAACTTTTGTTGTAGTTTTCTCTTGTGGATCCAGTCACAGAGACCTGTTATCTCAGAGCTCCTAAGCTTACAGAAAACTAAAATGCAGATATTTGTGTTCAGAAATGAGGTCTCCGAGGAAGAGTGTAAAGGAAGGAGTGAGTTTCACAACCCCTCAGAAAATGTTTAGCTGAATTTTAAATGGCCAGAATACTTTTGGCAACATATAATCTGTCAAAATACATGGTTTTTCAAGTTCAAGTTGTTCTGCAGTGATTTATTGATTTTTATGAAGATTTCTGTTACAAGATTTTTGACAGTTTTTTGTTTCTGACCTGAGGGACTAACTTGAAACCTGAGAATCAAATAATCTGAGTCTGTTTCACTCAGAATCACAAAATGTTTTGCTTTCATTCTGAGATAAAATTAATTACTTTGAAAGCTGTTAAATGCACACAAAATCCATAGCAGTGCTATGCTAATGAGCGTCTCTCACACAAGCAGAACCCACATCACTTGAGGCTTAGGGATTTGGACCAATATAATAAAATTCAACCAAAACCCAATAAGCAGCCCTTGAGTTTCCAGCTATTTTCTGTGTTTGAAGGAAGATATTCCATTTGCTAAGTCAGATGCTTTTGTTCTGCCCTGTGTTGAAAGAGAATCCTGTACTGCATAATCCTGCTAGTCTCTGCTTCTTTGGGACTTTCCTATTACATTTTTCCTTTCTTCTTGAAATTTTCTTTGTCAAAGTGATATCTCAGGGTCTCCACTAATTTTGGCCCTGCTTATGTATCCTTTCATTTCTAATAGCCTTTCTCATTTACCTTTTCTCTTTAATTAGATGTCTACACCTTTTTTTTCATCTTGTGCCAATCTGCAAATCTCCACTTTACTAGCTTTTAAATCTTCACTATTTTCATCTAGAATGCAGAAAAAGTTTGAGTGCTTGGAGGTACAAATGGTATGCAAGTTGTTAGTGCAGAAATTATTGCTGCTAGTAGTAGAATTAATGAGACCTCTTTTGCTAAAGGAGAGATTACTGTTTTCTCCAAAACAGTATTATTCAAGAAGTAAAGGCCTGTGTTACCACTGACAAATCTTGAGATAGGTTAAGGAATTCAAATATAAAAACTTGATAGATAGTACCGTTGTTTTTGTACATTTCCCAAAATATTTGAGCAAGTCATAAATTGTAGAAGGAAGTTGGAAGAATGATTAGTCTTATTTGTAGATATGTGTTGGAAAAATCAGTGGTGCTATGAAATCTTCTGCATTGTTGTGGCTGGAAAAGGATTAAACCATCTTTAGAAGAAAAGCAAAACAATATTTCTTTTCAGTAAAAATAAAAAACGTAGTAAGTATATGTAACTAGCACTATACAAGTTAGAAAAAATTCAGTGATTTTTGACACTTCCCTTCATAAATGACACCCAAAGAACCATGCTAATTTACCTCCCAGCTTGTCAGGTGAGATTCAAGAAGTAGTGATAACTGAAGAATGGAAAGCAAATTGGTTTACTTTACAAAAAACAAACAAACAAAAAAACAAAAAAAACAAAAACAAAAACAAAAACAAAAAAAAAANNTTTTTTTAAAAAAAAAAAAAAAAAAAAAAAAAAAAAAAAAAAAAAAAAAAAAAAAAAAAAAAAAAAAAAAAAAAAAAAAAAAAAAAAAAAAAAAACACCCCAGAAACAAACCAACCAACCAACCAAACATCTAACAAATAACCAGATAATTACTTTTATGATAACGATGAAGGGTATCAAAAAATACAGAAAAGTTCGAAAAATGCCTAAATACACATGATAGGATCAGAGCATGGAGAACTCAATAGTTAAAAACAGAATAAATTTGCCAAAATTTTCTGTTTATATGTTCTGCAGCATGTGAAGAAATCAAAAGCTACTGGAGAAATTGTGATACCAAAGGTAATTGCTATGTTGTTATTTAAATTTTTTCACCACATATGTTTACTGATACAATTTTTTGGTTACAGATTAAAAGAAAAATTCTGTTAAATAACAATATGACTCTTTAGGATAATAGTAATTATTTCCTTCCTAACTTGCCTGACAATTTCATATATGCAAATGTTCAGAATCAGACACAATGGCCAGAATATTCATCATAAAGTCCAACCTCATTCACAGCCTCAGGATGTGGTATTCCAGTTAAACAAATGTTATTCAGTCACTACTTGCAGATCAGAGTGCAATCAGCCATGCAAACCACAAGCACATACAGTACCTGGCTTTGGAAACATTAACTGACCAACGTCTGAACATACCTCTGTTAAAATGTGTTTTAAATCAGTCTGTATGCTCCTAACACACTCTAAACTTGTTTATAGTCAATGTTCAAAATGCAGAAGTCCTTTTTGTATAGTTCATATTCAAGTGAAAAATACCATCTTGAAACAAAAAAAAAAAAAAAAAAGGAATAATTTATATTGAGAACAAACCTAAAAGACTTTGTTGCAACTATTTCACAGAAAATTACAAATGCCTTAAGCAGGTGCTTAATTAGAAAAAACTGTCAACTAAAAGTTAGACTCATCAACATTAAAAATAAATGTTTGTGTTAGTTCATTGAATTGTGCTAAAATATTTACTGGGAAGTCTATTAGTACAGTTATTGCTAATAGAGATGTTTATTCCTCTAATTGAACTTTAAAAACATTACAGTGTTGTAGATTTATAAAACTGGTAGTTTTATTAAGAACTTGCTTAGTACATTTACTTTAAAAATCTATATACATAAAACTGACAGCAGAGGAAGAAATAATGAATATATGAAGCATCTTCATCTCTATGCAGATGAAGTATGTGTTCATGTCCTTGATTTAACATTCACAGAAAATCAACAAACTTAAAGAGTAATATGAAAAAATATTTGTGTCAGCACTTTTAGAGTAATCATGTATTTCAATATAGCAGTACACAGTTTAATGAGAATGCCTTCAAAATAAATCGAATCACTGCTGTTCTTTTTGATAGGTTCACTCATCACTGAAATATTCCAAAGAATAAAAGTAATTCCTGGCAAACAATAAGGATATCTTCAAAGAAGAATGAAATGTGAACATAGGAAGATTTGTTTAGTGTTTCTATTTAATAATGTATTTACAATTAACAATATTTACATAGTTAATAAATTCTAGACTGAAGCACGAGTTCTGAAATCTATTGACATTAAACAAAGCAGCTTTTGATTTAGTACTCAGTTGAAACAGATTGTTGTAAACAATCTACAAAGTGTCCAAGGTGATTTATCTTTTTTCTTCATTTATGTGTAATTTTGTTTCTATATTTATGAAGGAACCCAATTGTCTATAAATAAAAATGAATGGAAAACAAATATTGCAAGATCCATCTGGGAATAGTGTGTTACCTTCCAACTTATTTCTTGGTTTTATTTGCCTTTTGGGGGCTGCTGCTTTCTTATTTTCTTTAATACATGCATTGACTAGTGCAATTTCTCTCCCTCTCAGATGTGGCAGGAAATTTCATGTGTTTTGATAATAAGTGAGTAGACACTCAAACTCAAATCCCCACAAGCTTACTTCTGACATTCTTTAATATTACTATGATTTATCAAGTATTTCCACAGTTCCCTCCTGGCTGCTTTAAAAGATATTTTAAATGGCTTTACAATAAATCTGTTTAGTGGCTGTCTAATTTGACACACATTTTGACATAGTCAATTGTCACATGTTTAACATATCATATGGTAAGAAAAGAAGTTTATGAACAGTTGAAATTTTGGTCTGTATGAAAAACACAGTGTTATTACAGTACTAGGATTGTAAGCAGTGATTGGATGATTAAAGAATCCAATTTATAGTTAAGTATCTTTTAAATACCATTACTCTATCTTAAAAACCAATTACTTCTATTCCTGTCATTATCTGGCTGTCAGACTAAATGTTCTCTTGATGCATAATCTAATTTGCCTAAAAAAAGTGAGAATTGTATTTAAGATCAAGAATATATAAATTGGTTCATAAATATATTATGAAAATAATTGAAGGAAGTATCAGACAATTAGTACATCGAAAATACTGGATACAAAAAAAATATTTACAGAATATAGAAGTATGAGCACCATATCTAACAATGTGTTGCCTACCAACTTCATGCTCCACTGATCTGAATTTTAGCTAAGAATTTTTAGAGTTTGGTTTTAGAGTTGGTTTAAAAATTATCATTTAATGAGACTTTAAAACTAATTTCCATAATCCTCAAAGAAAATATTGTTCAACATTCAAAAGAGCTATCAGTATTCTTTTTCAAAGCTCATATTAATGCCAGCTTCAAAAAGGGGGATGTTTATGATACCAAGATAAGAAAATACAAATACAATTGTTAATCACTGTGTAATTGCAAAATAGACTTTTCCTAAAGTCATAGCAGAGATACCCTGCAAGTGTTTATTTCACATTCATCTACTCACTTGATTCTTTCTTATTTAGCTGTTGTGCAGGAAATTCATGACAATCTACAGCAAATAAACTTTATAAAACTGGAAAAACAACTCAGTGAAAGCAAACAAACTACCTTCTTAAAAGATTTTGTTGAAGTTAATGTTTTCATGTTCTACATGTTCTTGTGATGTATGGTAATTCTTCCAGGAACCTTTGCTCAGAAAGATCCCAGGCCCTAAACAGACCCTTGAAATGCAGTCACTGCACTCATGGATGCAAATTCATAATGTAAAAGTGACTTTAATTAGAAAAAAAATATATTTAACAGTTAAGTATTATTTCTGTATAAAAACCAAGTGGGAAGATTTTTCATTCACATTAAAACAAGGTGCTTTCACTACAAGCTGTTTCATTGGGTTGCCTTCCTGTCTCATGACCCATTATGGGGGACAAGGCCCTGAACTGTAATGCTGCATCTGTGAAGAGCCAAAATGATAATCTTCAATGCCTTTATCTTCATGTGAGAACATTCCTAACACCTGCTGGAGTGCTTTGCTGCTTTCTCCAGAGATGCTCACCAGTCTTCCTGAGAAAAGATCTGCAAAGGGATGAATCTGCCAGAATATACAGACAGCAAGTTACAAATACAGCCATGGGTTAGGTGTCAGCAGACTGTAGCTGGCTAAAAGTGAATCATATTTTATAACTTCATATAAGTGGAAAGGCTAATATATCTTCCTTCCTTTTTTTTTCTGCTGACACATTTGAAGGAGAACATCAAGCCAGACATATAGATCCTGAGAGGGACTCTCAGCCCTGGGCCCAAATCAATGGCTAAGCAACAACTGTAACTTATCAAACTCATTCCTGTTACTGATGTCTCAGGCAGGCATATTTCCTCTCGATTTCTTTCCTGCTTTTTCAAAGAAGCAAGGGGAGACAAAACCAGTCCTTAAGGTAGGGTAAGCACATAGAAATGATCTTCTGCTACTGACTTACCTTTTGGCAAAAAGGCTAAAAATACAAAAAAGAAAACATCAGCTGAGAATAAGAGTTAGAATACCAATGTATAAATAGGGTGAATGATGTCACTGTTTCCCCCACAAATATTTTTATGAATGAATTGAACATGAAAGATTAAATTACTTCCCCAATTTGTTTAGACTTTAGCAGACAATCAGGCCACAACATTGCATTGAGCAGGGCAAAAAGGAACTTATTTAATTTATTTTAAATAGTCTATTTAAAAGACTATTTTAAGAAACCTTTTTTACCTGTAGAAACCTTTTTAACTATAGTATTTTCCAAGCCTGAGTGATGCCTTACAATTAGATAAAAAATATGGAATTGTTTGACTACAGAAGGCCACATGTTGGCATAAAAATGACCCCAGAAAATCTATTTCAGGAACTCCTGAAGGAATAAAGTAGCTTTATATATGCTGACTTTTCAGTTTCATTCTGTCATGGAGTGCCCTTGTCACCATACATTTCCTTTATGCTTATTGTTAGACATATGTGCAAATGCTGATGAAAAACCAGATGTTTGGCTTTTTGAAGCATTTGTACTATTCAAACTTTTTTGAAAGTATTTGAGTTTTCATTTTCCTTGTTTGACAGACTGCTGAACATTCCTATGAGGTAAAGTCTGGAATGGAGAGATTTTAGAGGTGATATATGTGGCATTTCAAGATTCAAGGGATATCTTCTGTGCCAAGAAAGAGGGAGAGCACATGTGAGGGCTATTAGAAGTGTGAAATGTTATTTTGAGAGTCAGCCAAAGACCACTGTATAATAACCTGGATTCTAGGATTTATTACATTGGATGACATGACTTGATGTTTGCCCACAGGCTGAAGCTGGGTGAAATAGGTCATGAAAGGGAGTCAGAGAGACCACTGCTTGAAAGAAGTAAAAAAGGGGACATGATCCATTCTGTATGTAAAGGAAGTCAGAGCAAATTGCAGATTTACTGGAGAGAACATGTTCCTGCCCATGCCCCCTAGGTATAGCAATTTGGTATGTGATGCAGTTTGACAAGCTGGCACATGTGATTGCAAATTAGAAGCAGCCCATTCACCTGAAGTTCAGGCTGCTGAAACATTCCTGTGACAACTGACATCTAAAATTCCTTGTCCCAGTGAGACACCTTTCTCGTGTCCTCAGTAAACTCACCAGAATACTCTAATAAATAGTTTCAGTACAAAACTGTGTGTGAGATTTAACCCTCTCAGCTTCTTATTATCCTGGAATAATCTGACAACTAACTTTTGAGGTGCATTGCTCAGATTGGGATGCATGAGGCAAGGGAAGAAAATGTGTGAGGTACAATGTATAATACATATTTGCACCCTGGTATCTTCTTAATCCTAGAAAGACTTGTTAGACTGCATCAAAAGAAGTATGTGCTCCTAGTGCTGCATGTGTTAGGCACTAGGGCCAGTATCATGGTGGGACTTCTGCCTCCACTTACAGAAAACAGAATAAAGCACCTGTCTTAGTCACTGCCTGTCCCAACAACCACAGCAGACATCATTTCTGTGTGGATACTCAGAGAAAAATGCCTTCTCCTCACAGATGACATGCTGCAGGCTTATCTAGTAGCCTTAATGAGTAAGGTCAGGCATACTCACTAACTAGTGTGAGTAGCAAAGGATTTGGGTATGTTTGGCAAGTCCCAGGTATTTCCTGCTGAGGGCTGGTATGGGTGTGACTGGGAGCAATCACATGAACATTGGGTCCTACTGACACAAAATTTGGCTTGAGAATAGAAACCTAAACTCAAGCACATTTACCAAAATCAGGTTTGAAACACCTAGTAGAAAAAACCTGAAATTTATTTATTTTCTTACAAATCAGCCAACTTGTGACTTCTACCTTTATCATTAGTGCACATTAGAAAGGTTTTTTTTCACACACGCTTTACTCTTTTTAATCTGAAACCATCAAGTTTTTTACACTTAAGTGCCTGAACTCTCATCCTTTCATGACAAAATATGTGGATTTTTAATTTTTTTACTTGACTCTCATTTCAAAACTAATCAGTTTTAGAAATAAATTACTAATCTACTCAAACAGTACTAATTGCAATATTATGTGCCATTTGCAGTGGATAATTTTACAGGTTTAGGTAAAGACTTGGATGCCATGATAACAGTATGTCAAGTAGTATGTCTTTAACTGTTAGGATAAAACCGCTTATTATTTTCCTGAGAATTACTGGGACTAGATTTTGCCCTCTTCTAGTCTTTGAAGCCCACTGATTTTTAACTTTTGTATTTTTTTATATAATTTAGTTTTAAATTAAACCATCAGGGGCTTTACTGTCTTTTGCAGATGTTGTCTAATAAGCATACTAAGTTAAGAAATCAATATACACAATAAATGTCACACATCTGTAGCCTCCAGAGACATTTGCCAAAGAATTAAATACCAATTACAAGGTATTCTTCACAGAGATTTTTTATAAAAATCCCTGAAGGTGCCAGTGGTGAATAAATGCCTTAGGTTGAATATTTAGGAAAGCAAGCATCTCAAAGAACAAGTGCATCATGCTCTAGACAAGAATAAGCCCAAATGAATAGATTTAGCACAAATTGGTTCAAGATTTGATCTGGCACTAAAAAAATGTAAACATAATTTTTCATGAGAGGAGGAGAGCAATGCCACCAATTCAAATTAAATTGCTGAGGTTTTTTCACTGTAAACTGTACACAAAAAATGCAGTTAAGATTTCATACAAAACATGCATGTGCTTTCTCAAAAGGTTGTGGTTTTTTTTTTGGCATCTATAAGTTAACATTATCCATTTAGCTGTCTGTTAAATTTTAATGCCATTTTCTTCAAAATTAGTCTGCCAAATAATGTAGATATAAGATAGATGTGAATGTGGGTAATGAAATTAAAAAGCACAGTTTTGGGGGCTTGGGAAATAAAAGATGAAAATAAGAATGATTTTTGATGCTTATATTTGTTTCCAATAACCTGCAGTCACAAAATGGAAGGATGTAACAGATGCTAATTAACCAAGAAGACAACAACAACAACACAAATATTGATGGCTGTCTATGCAAGTGTAAGCTCAGCTGAGATGACAGAATTTACCAAGAGTAGCCACCTATTTCTGTTTTGTGTTCGGACAGAAAATATATACCTCATGAAAACAATATTTCCTATCATTGTTAAAATGTCAAAAACTCTGTGGCACTTTGATGCCTCCTTTTCCAAATGTCTCTTACGTTAATTTTTCTATAGGTAAGAGAACAGTACTGCAAGTAAGCTGACAATTTTATTCAACTTTTTACATGTACTACATAAAATTATACTTGAACTTGGTTTTTGCTTTAACAGAGAGAAAATTGCTCAAGGTTTAAGAGATATCTGTGCATAGTTAACGGAATATAATTTTATTGCACCGAGTAAGTTACGTCTGAGAATGCTAAGGTTCTCTCTTACCAACTCCCACTCTGACTGAGTCCTTCAATGTATTAGGAAGAATAGCATTCTTAACTTCTGGGTATTAATGTGAGAAGTGGATTTATAAAAAAGTTACTTCATCTCAAAATTTCCTGAAGTTGCCTAAAAAAGCACACATGTTTTTTATAAGGAACATATATTTGTTTTTAGAGGGTGAACAGAAATCATATGTTCACATTTTCCAAACTATTTAATAATTTAGAAAATATGTCTAACATACAGCTTCTCAGTTATATCTGTAGGGATGAGTTCCAAGGATTTTTGATGCGTTGTTAGGAAACATCATACTGTTAGTTCCTTTCTGTCTAACAGGGCTTTTTAAAGCTATGATGAGAGGTTAAGTAGTATCAAAAATCTATTTTTCTTAGTCCTTATTGTAGGCTTACAGTTTTTATTACTTATATAGGGGTCTAACTGAAACAGTTTCAATCATTTTATTTTTGTCTCACAATGGGATTTTTATATGTTTACTATTTTTTTCTTATGATCCCCTGCATGTTCATTTGCCTGACAGGGATCAGTACCCCATCAATAACATGGAAGGAAAAAGGCAGGCACAGCTGCAGGAAAAAAAATCTTCATTGATCATAACAAGGTGCCAGAGTTACAGGCTGAGAAGTTTGGGTTTACCTGGAAAAAGCCTGACTGCCCATTCTCTCCCCTGAGGCTGTGGTAATACAACCAGCTGCTCACAAGCCTTGGGTTTTTTATCTCCACATCAAGGCATCATTTTAGAGCCAGAACTGATCAGACCAGCTTTTATATTTTTACTTTATTTACTGAGTTTTAGTATGTTTAGCATTGATAGCTGCAAACATTTTGTTTGTACAGCTGTCTTCATTATTACTACCATGAGAGAAATTTGCCCATAAAGAATAGAAACTCTTAAAACTTAAGGAATATATAGACTGTTGCCAGGTTATATAAAAACTCTCTTTTCCATGATAACGCTGTTGGTGGTGAAGGGGGCTGCTGGTGTTCAACCTGTACTTTAAGGTATTTCCACCACCTACCTAGCAGTTTGCAGAATTCAGAATTTGGATTCCAGATCTAAATATTTGATCAGATTACTGAAATATGCTATGTTCAGAGAAATTATGTCTATAAATAAAATACTGATAGCAGCTACCATACTTGAAACAATTTAGAAAGTCAGTAAGGCTGATGTGAGAGTGCAGATCCAACGCAAATATCTCCCTGATTGACAAAAGCAGATCTACTGCAATTAACACAATACAATAGTTAACAGAGTCTGTGCCAAATTTCATTCAGACAGACATATAGGGCAAATTTGTGTACAACAGTCTCAGAATAATCTGGGTACCTTTTCAGTTCCTTATAGGCTTGTTTACTGAGTATTGTCATAATCCTCTTCTCCATTTCTCTGTAGATATAGCTGTTCAGTAAAAGCTGTTTTCCAAGGTGTTTTGTTTTTTTTTTTTTTTTTTTTTTTTTTTTTTTCTTGTTGGGTCTTCTGCTTTTGTCTACTTGTCTACTATATATAGTCTGAGAAAATGCACAATTATTTTCGTAATTACTGCCTCTGAGTCTTCTCCACAGAATAAAACATTAAGAAAGATCTACCTACCAGTAAATCAGTTTAGTTTCCAGACCTTTCGTTGCACTACAATTTTTTATTTTATATGTGTGTGAAATGTTGACTTATTGTCCTGAGGTGACTTTATGATGCTGATTGTACCCACATTCATATCTTTATCCCAGAAATAGGTTGTGCACCTTTAGAACTAGGTCAGAGAGTGAAGTGGGGGAGGAGAAGAAGCAGTGGAATGTCTGAGGCGGCTGTATTCAAAAATACAGAGATAAAAGCTTCAGCTCTCTTTCACAGACTGTGTTGTTTGCAGTAGCGACAGTGGGAGAGAGCTCTCCTTTGCTTTTAGTTCGTTTTTTTTTTTTTTAGCTAGCTGAGGCAGAGAAGTTCCCTGGACTGTGTTTTTTTCTTTTTCTTGGAAGGGATCGGCCCTGCTCCGCACTGAACAGCGCAGGAGCACCGGCAGCTCGCACCTGCGGCCCTCCAGGCCGGGCCTGGGCCGCGGCCTTTCCGGCGCCGCAGGGACTGCTAACAGCCTGAGGGGGCCGGGCTACAGCCCGGGCGGGGGCCTTCCTCAGTTTGCCATCTCTTCAGAGCAGCGAGAGGTTCTATTGGTTAATATTATTCAATTTTTATGCCTGTGAATACTTTGCTTGTTAAATAAACAAAGAAAAAAAAAAAAAAAAAAAAAAAAAAAAAAAAAAAAATGGAGAAATTTTTTTCCATTTTTTTCCTTTCC
>VZRH01003835.1:353338-551954 GCA_013397555.1 Urocynchramus pylzowi | reverse complement strand
ACCGCTTGAATCTGCTTTTTAAAGAGACCCCTTTGGAAGTTTCCTCCCAGATTTGCCCTAAACCAGGACAAATATGTTATCATTTTTTGTGGGTCTATCAAGCTTCTGTGCAAGTAGTACCAGTATTGAATCTGACTCCTAAAGTGATTAATGTAAGAGTAGTTCTTTGGCTTTGGGATTCCAGTCAGAAAATATTCTTCTGGTGTATCTTTTAATTCTACATTTTACTTAGGAAAAAAAAAATAGAATTAAAAGATACACCAAAAGAATATTTTCTACTTAGAAAAAGTTTTGAATCAAAATAGTATATTTTACCTAAACTGTCACCGCCCCCCCCACCCTAAACATGCAAAATAGTCCACTATTATAAAAGCCAGATAAAAAAATAAACCCAAACAGAAACATATTGCCCATTAACAAAGAAAAAATAATATTGGACCACTGCAGGCAGTTAACTTGCATTATAATAAGTTCTGCAGGTGAGAGTAAACGTGTTAGAGTGGATGTTTAAAATGTGTATTTATGGAATGACCAACGTTAAATATTTCAGAATAGCATCCACATTACCCTATACACTTGGAATAAGATGTCTCAAATAAATATGGAATGTCTAACAGAGAAGAATATATAACATATTTTCTGTTTATTGAACTTCCACTGTTAAGTAGCAGTTTTAATTGTGTATCCCTTTTTAAGTTTCTTCCTTTGCTTGTGCTAAAAATACTTCTTTCCTAATGCTCTTTGGCAAGATATCTGAAGAAAATAAAAGGACTGTGTCTATTTGTATGTATGATCCAAAGTGTTGATGCATTCCAGATTTGCTCTCATTCTCATCTCAAAGCTAAATCATTTTTTTATGCTCTTCATTTCTGGATGGACAAATATAAATGAGAATTTCCCAATACCCACTTTTCCATTCATATACCTATGGGTGTTTATGAAGGTGTCCAAGCATGCATGTATATGCAGACTGCATTTCATGACATGGATACTGTTCTGGGTTACATTAGATGTATGATTTTATTACTTGTTCATCATACAAATTCCATCATCTGTTTCATGGACAAGCATTTTGATAATTAGTTTCACATCCAAAGGTCAAAGCTCTTTCCTATCCATCTATCCCTGTTCTGGTTGTGGGGTGTAATTTATTAAATTTAAAAAGAGTAAGTTAAAAGCACTTGTCCCCATCTTTGATTTACCTGTGTGGATAAAGACCTCAATGAAAAGTGAATTTGAGTTCAAGGTATCTATGAGAAATTGTTAAATTACAGTTTGTGGTAAACCCAGTCTCAGATTTTCACATTCAAGCTTGCCATTTGTAAGCAAGATTCAAACAAAAGCTGTCTTGCTACATGTTAGCTTTTTTTCCTCCTGTCTGGATTCCTGCTATCACATGTTCTTTCTGCCAGTCCTTGCTCCTCAGTGGAAGGACTCCTCACACCTTTTCCCTGCTACATTGTGGGCTCCCTCCCATCGAAGTCAGTGCTCCACAAACTTCTCCTTCCCACAGGCTGCACTTATTCACAAACTACTCCAGCATGGGTGCCTTCCATGGCATGCAGGTCTTCAGGATCAAACTACTCCAGCATAGGTCCCCCCTAGGGTCACAATGTAGGTCCCTTTCCATGTGCTGCAGTCCTTCAAGGACAACCTGCTCCAGTGTGGGTCCCTTACAAGATGACAAATCCCATCAGGAAACCTGCTGTAGTATGCAAGTCCACAGGTCCTTGCCAGGAGCCTGCTCAGTGTGAGCCTCCCCCACAGGCTCCTGGTGGATCTCTGCATCCCTGTGCTCCTCCATGGGCTGCAGGGCCACAGCTGCCTGTCCATGGGCTGCACCACAGGCTGCAGGGAGTCTCAGCTCCTGTGTCTGGAGCGCCTCCTGCTCCTCCTCCACTGACCGTGGTGTCAGACATAAGCTGGCATATGCAGATATAGCTGCTCCTCTCACATATGCTCACTCATCTTTTCTGTCTGCAATTACTTCCGGGCAATAACTTTGTTTTTCTTCTTAAACATGTTATCCCAGAGGTGCTACTGTCTTTTCTGAATGACTCGCCCTTGGCCAGCAATGTCAGTCTCAGAGTCAGCTGGCATTGGCTCTGTTGGACACGGGGAAAGCTTCTGGCAGCTTCCCCCAGCAGTCATGTCTGCTGCAAAAACATTGAACCACAAGAACAGTACATTACAAAATGCACTTTATTCCACTGAAGAATTTTCTCTGTGATGACATGCAGAATAGTTTGGGTATAAGGAACAAACTGTCACAGAACATTTTCTCATAAAGTTGGTCAAAACATATTTTTCCTCTTACTCAAAATATTAGCTTGGTCAAGATATCTCATCAAGGTTTCGTCAGTCCATTATTTAAACACAGCATAACTGCAAAAGTTTTTTCATTTTAAGCTTAAAATCTCTCATGAATGTCCAGTAATTCCAATGCAAATCAGCATGTGTATTTGGTTTCAAAAACAGACTAAGCTATCCAGTGTATAGGTGAATTTACACTTGAGATTTTACCAGTGTAATTATTTAATCAAAAAACACATACCATCCAATTATTATTCTGCTAGTGAACATTTTCTATATAGATCAGACTTAATTCATTTTATTGGCAAGTAGAGCAAAGAAGTCAGCTCTCCCTGTTGCTATAGACTCATGGACTGCAGCCATAAAAGTCTATTTAATCATCCAGCATATTTTTTTTTGTGTAACATAAGATTCCAAATTAATTTCTGCTTGAGTTAGATCAGCATGGGGGAACCAACCAGCATGTAAGAATTTAAGGATAACAAATACTTATCACTTGATTGAAATATGTCTCATGCTACTCCTAAAACTATTTTATTTATAATTTGAATATATCTAGCTTCAACTACAAGCCATCTGACATTATTATGTAATTTTTCTGATAGAAGGAAGACACTTCTCTTGCCAATCAACTGTCCTCTTGCATTATAAAACCTATCAGCTAAGAAAGTTAGTTCTCCACTTCTTTCTCTGTTTCTGCTGTTTTTGTTTTAATCTGCTCCATTTAAGACATCTTTGATGAGAACTACAAAACTAGGTGTTACTAAGATAAAATTACAGCTGTTTAAGATAAGAAAGTTTGGAAATTTTTCCAGAAACAATAGGCCACAGTAATTTTATTTATGAATTCACATATTACATTATTTCTAGGAGTTACAGCATAACAGTCAATGTATATTCTCAACTAATTGTTCAAATTACTCAAAGTTATTTCTCAGATCTCTGCTTTACATGATAGTGCTCATCCTGCTGCAAATAAAGCCTAATTTTTTTTTGTATATTTTTACTGTATGTTTAGATGTAGTTAACTTTTTTTCATTGGGTAGACCAAAGCTTATTGAAAATAAAGCCTAATATTTTTTTTGTATATTTTTACTGTATGTTTAGATGTAGTTAACTTTTTTTCATTGGGTAGACCAAAGCTTACTTCAAAAAATCAGTAACTGGTCTCATTCAACTATTTCAACCATATTTCTTTTAGTATGCATAATGAGAAGTAATGCTTCCCTACCAGATATAGCATAGGTAACAAACAACAGCAAAACACCAAAAAATATCAAATCTGATAGGGTGCTGCTAGAAACCTAACTACTAAAAGTTTTCCAAATCTCAGTTGAAACTTTCTACCTAGACAGTTTTACATCTATTTATTGTGTGACTGATTTTGTGCCCTCATTTTTTTTATTAGACAGTGTGTGGTATAACATCAAGAGAAAAACATGCGGTACAGTGGGTGTATTTCATCAATCTCATTTTAATTGTTAATAAAAATTGTAGTGTTGAAAAAATTATCAAGTCAGTTTGATGAGATTTATTTTCCATAAACCCATTTTGACTGGCTTTAATTATATTTACCTCCTTTATCTCTTTATTAATCAAGTGTTCTCTCAGCCTCTTTCCATTACTTTGTCTAAGATCAATGTGAGACTGATAGGCCTCACATCACCCAGGTCAGCCAACTCACCTTTCTTGAATGTTATCACAATATCATCTTTCTTTCAGTCTCTGGAGAACTGCCCCAGTGTTCCAAAACGTAAAGAAAATCAATGTTAATAGAGCAGAATATTCATTGGTCAGATATTTGGCAGCAAGTTAAGTAAACTCTCTGATTAAAACCCATTAAATTTAAGCACAGGGAATGCAACATTAATCCAATAATCAAGGAAGAGTGTACCTTTTTTCAAGTTATCTAAATACATCTGGTATTTCTGTAAGAACAGGAAAACAAAAATGTGATTATTAATGGATAAAACTTATAATTGTTTCTGACACACACAAAACCTCCTCCTTTTTAGGCTTATATTGGCTACATTTCTCCATGTGTCATCCTAATTTTCTTTTAAATTCCTAGCTTCTGACTTATATTCTTCCATTTTTAACACAGAGATTCCATTGTAACATAAACGTCTTAATTCATAATTTAGCTGCATGTTTTGGAGTCTTCATATCTGGAGATATACAAAATAGCTGTCCATATATGCCTTCAAGCTCTAAGTGCCCCTGCTTGATCAAAGGGTTGGACCAGATGCCCTCTGGCAGTCCCCTCCCTACCTTAACCATTCTGTGATTCTATGGTTATGTGAAGATAAAACTTAACATATTTTCTTTAAGTGAAATCTAATAATGTTTTTAGTAAGGAAGTTGCCATTTATAATTTTTCTTGTTTCAATTAATATTTTAGTTTGATCTTTGAACTATATTCAGTATTTGAAATCTGCACTGAATTCCTCTTTCACAAGCAGAGGTTTTCCCGCCAAGTCCTGTAAATTAGCAGTTACAGTCAGTCACCCTGCTCAATAGAGCAATTTGATGGTCTCTGTCAGTTAAATATATTTCCAAATTCATAGACTAAATTCATTAGTTAATTGTTGCTTCTGAGCTGTAGCAAGGTACTTTTCAAAAGGGTACTATTTCAAAAGGGTACTATTTCTGCCTACTCAGGTTTCTTCTTCAGTACTGTGAAATTTATTCAAGGATGAGGCATGAAGATAAATTAACTTGAAAAGTTTGTGAAGTCATGTTTCTAGCTTTAATGCCCAGAAAAGTATGTCTATTGATACAGAGAATATTACATATAGACTATATATAAATATATGTTTAAATAAAACATACATAGGGTGTGTATTCAGTTCCTGATTAAGACAGTATATTTAAGTCCATACATATAGTTTTCTGCCTCTGTGCTGAATACATAGCTGTGTACTACCCCAAACAGCCCAGCAGGCTGATGTCAACGCTGTCTAAGAGCCTTCAGATTGCTCAAGCCATGCACACAGGTCTGACATGGCACTGGCAGGAAAACCATGATCTAGAAAACACATACTGAGCACGCAGTGTACTGGGGTTTTAGCTGCTGTAAGCAATGGAGTCTTGTTTCAACACATGCCCAGTGCTATCCAAGATGCTCTAAGCCACAGGATTTAGAAATCTATGTCTTGAAGTGTAGGGAAACAAAAAGTAGACTGAAGCTCTCAATCATCCAGGTTCTTCTTTTTTGGAGAGATGTTCTCCTTTTCTTCTGCATTCTTCCTTCATGGAAAAGCATTTTGAAACAGAGAAAACACTCACTTTTTTTATCTTAAATTAATATTTATATAGATTTACTCATAAGTATTTCTATGGAGCAATCATAACAATTTCTATGCAATTATCAACTCCTTAAATGAATAATTCTTCGTAACATATATGACTGATATTCTCTCCTTTAAACTCAAGGTGTTTCCTCTCTTGCAAATTTTCCCAGTACCCAAAAAAAGGTGATTTTGGTGGAAGAAAATTGTGCATCTTGACTGTGGCCTTTTTACTTAAATTGATGTATATATATACAAAAGTTATTTATATATTTAAATTTTCAACTAAAAGTTTTTGAGTAATGTAGCAGAGCCTTTGAAGCAGCAGTTCAAGATTAAGTCTAATTTCAGCTTCTCGGAGAAGTTACTTTTTTAGATAATGAAAACTGTCTTTTCTTATTATATGTCAATAGGGATTTTTTTCATATTATAATTTTGGCATTTCAGATTCAGAATTTTCTTCATATCTCCATGTTTGCATTTTAATTGGATGAGACTATCCAGCAGATTAGAACAAAAATGCCAACTTTTATTTCTAACCTTATTATTTAAAAACTCTGAGGAACCATATGACTTTGGCATTACTGCAGTACTGTTGTTTCACTGCATAACCAAGACAGACAGAGTGAATTTACGGCTATTTGGAGTATTTGACAAATACTAAAGGAAAATTGCTATATAAGCAAGGTATAAATACAGTCAAGCAATTTATTTCTCATTTTCTAAGAAGCAATTTGATAAGAAAATGTTTGCAGAATTAAGTGAATGGCTGCATTATACATGTTAGTAAACAGATTGGATTATTTCCTTCTTTCTCCTTGTGATAAGCAACTTTGCACTTCCCTAGGTGTGACTTTATTGGTGTATGAATAATTCAGCTTTTTCAACTAACTTATCTCAAGAATGAGTGCTATCCAACATTTTTCTTTCCCTTTCCTGATATGCCCTTTGTCAATTCTTCCTTATGAAGCAAATTGTTGAAATATAGACAAAAGGGAGATAAAAATTCCTCAAGGTGCAGTGAGTGAAACAAAAGAATATTCAGTTTGCAGAAGTTATTTTTGATTTATTCTTGACAGTTGTAATTGAATTAGATTTCTAGGGGAAATAGCAAATGTTGATTAGGGATGACAAGCAGCTTTTGACAGTTTTTGTAGCTTCAGCATACTGTATGAGTATATCAGTAATATATGAATGGATATTATATTACCAAATTCATTAGTTAAGGTCGACATTAATGCTTGCCAAGTAGTAAAAATTCAGGTTGAAATAATAACATTTCATATAAGCTATGGCTACATCATCCTTCATGGAATTTCAGTGTAGCAGAGACCTGGAATTTGGTTCATGTGCAAAAATAATTTTAATAGATTGAAGTATTTTCTGCAAAATGATAATTCAGGTCAACATTGGTATATGCAATAAAAAAGGTTAATAAATTGATTTCATGCTTAGATTTTCACACAATTTATTTTTATTTGAATGAGAAAAAAAAAGACTTTTTTCAACATTTCAATAGTATATTCAACAAATAAAAAAAGTCAGTAAGTCTCTCAGAGTTATTATTACTATGATATAAGGATTTCACTATGTGAAACCCTTATATCATAGTAATAATAGTTAATAGTTAATAATTTAGCTGGAAATTAGAGTTGCACTGGTCATTTTCCTCAACTTGTGAATTAAAAATGTGTGCTTCAGGATATCAAATGTGTTTGGACATATAAAGAAGCACACTGGTTTCCAGACATGTTTTAGATAACAGCTATATGAAGCTATACTTCTGAGAAATAAGTTACCTTCTTTGCAGTCATAATAAATTAGTCCCCTGTTTGTTAAAGCTCATTTGAAAACTCTTTTTTCTTAGCCTTGTCTGTTCTTTTGGTGATATTCTAGAACCAAAATGTCTTCATATAAAAAAACTGCTAGCATTCCTTGACTTCCAAAACTCTCAAGGCCTATGTTATATATATATATATATATCCGATGATGACTAATTATATACACCAATTTGGCATATATAATAGCATATTAAAAGTCAAATGAAAACATTCTGCAGCACAGACTCTCTAACGTCTTTGAACATGTTCACACATACATTTTACAATTCTTTCTGCATACTTCAACCACTTAAAAGTTGACCTTACAGAAAGCCTTTGGGGTAAAATATGTGAATGTTAATAATCCCCTAAACACTTATTTACATTATAAACTCTTAAAGCTTCAAAGGAACTGTCAGAGGCTCCTCTCCCAAACATTTCAGTCCCATGTCCATTCATCATTTGCTTTTATCATGCAAATTTTCAGACATAAAGAAAATTCCAGTCTGAATGAGACATTGGCACTTAGAACAAATATGGTTGGGTTTGTTTTTTTTTTCCAGTGAGTGAGTAATGTTCTTTAATTTCAGCCTTTGTCAAGATAATTTCAATCACAATCTTACAGATTCCAGTTATAAAAGCCATGGATTTTGTGTGAGTTGTGCAAAGTTAACATTTTCAATATAAGCATGACAGAGCTTTGCCAGGGACGCCATTCCGGAGGGAGCTCAGGGTTGCTTTGCACAAGACCAGTGGGCACAGTCCCTTCAATGAAAACTTCACAATGCAATTTAAATCACAAAGCTAGAGGTGAGTATAACAGATTGAAGGAGAAAAGTGCTGATGAAATCATGTTTAGATCTACTGAAGCTGTTTATCAGAACGTTTTTCATTGCTAAGTGCTGCTCCAATCACAGTGTTTGTGTATGTGAGATTATGCAGTCTTATTTTTTAAACTAAACTTCTCATTAAAAGCTCAAGTCAAGTAGTTTTTTATTCTATATTATACTTTATTTTGTAATTTTTTTTCATATTTTTACATTCTGCAGTATATTTATTTTATTAGCTCTATATTTTATGTGTTTAGTAATAATAATAGACAGTATTTAGTACCACTCCTAACTAGTATAATAAATAGCTTAAAAGTGTTACTGGCTTTTATGTAATCCTCTACATCTTCAATGCTACCTTAACTGAAATATCTGTTTTTCTAGATTAACTTATATTCTGTTCATGGAATGTCATATTGTTTCATTAAAGCACAAACAAAAAAGTTCTGCTCTAGAAAATAAGATAACATCTTCAGGTACAGACTGGAAGCATGGCTGTTTCAAGTAGCTGATGTACCAGTCCAAAATATTTTTGCAGGATATTAGAAATTTTGTCATGTTCACAACAGCTTTTCTGAACCTTGTTAAGAATTTGGTCTCAAACATAAAAGGTTCAAAGCTGTGGCAAAAGTACACACAAATTCTACTTATCTTTCTCTACAGATCTGTGAAAATCCTTGCTGTTCAGGTATGAGCTTCCTTTCAGAAACCTTTAGTAGAAAATAAAGAAGAAAGAGAAAAAATTCTAAGGGAAGAACTTTGCCATATGTTCTCTCCTTGTATTTCCATTTTTCTCTGATTGTCACACAGAAGAAGGTAATACTGTATTGTTTTATTTCTGTCTCTTAGAAGAGAAAAATGCAATTAAAACCTCTTCCAACTTATCAGAAAGTTGAAAACTAAGCAAAATTTAAAACACTGCATTACTTCACTGTATCATGCACTGCATAAGATATTGTTTTATAGAAATCTCACAGAAACAGACAACAGTCATATTATGCAACAAGAAATAAAAACCAAACATACTTGGTTTTACATTCTCCTAATTCACAAACGATTTTCAATCAAAGACATAAATCACACAGCATATCTAGAAAATAAAAAAAAAACACTTTTAAAGGAAGTTCTTTAAAGTGAAACTTATCACAGATAGAAAATTTAGCATTATAGGTTAAAAATAAATAAATTAATTAATCAACCTACTCTGACTGCCTCTGAGCTGCAAGTTCCTTGCAAGCATCTAGTCACAAAACTCAGTCTTTGGAGCATTCTTTGAAGTGTAGATGGTGTGTGTGAGCACGTAGATGTGAATTGTAATCTCTGTAGGAAACTCTCCTTGCAGTGGTTTAGCATAAATTTTCTAAAATTCCAGATTGTGAGAAAATAGTATAGCTATTTTAAATAGCTTTTTATTCCCGATTTAGAAAATATCTAAAAGAATACTTTGATTTAGAACATCTTTGCTAAGACTATAAGGTTGGTCCATTTTCAACTAATATAGAAAAAAACATGTTACAGCTTGTGACATGAGCAGTATCATTTCAGTGTTACCACTTTTTATGGTTTCTGTACTCTATACTGGAGAAGAACATTTAGTGTACCTTTAAATCTGTTTTATCATCTTGTATTCAGTGATTGCTGAAACAGAATTCTAAGTTTTTCAAATTTTTTTTTAAGGTCTAAACTTATGTTACTTTCAATTGCTAGAATACTCCACTGAAGGGAGTGATTGAAAAGATGAAATAGCTCTCTGAAAATGAAAATTGAAAAAAAAAGTAAAGAGGTCTAAAAGGTGAGGTTATAAGAGCAAACAACTCTGAACTACAAACATTTTTGAATAAAGAGATCTGCAGAAGAGCAGTGTGCATGCTGAAGCCCAATATCAAAGAAAAATGTGTGTGCTCCTTCTGAGCACATTCAGTGCCTGACTTTGCCTGACTACTGGATGAAAAGAGAAATGGGCAGTTTTATAAAGTGCAAATATAGCTGTATTGCAGCTTTGAACTTATTGACCATTGTGCCTATTGTGAGATACTACTCATTGATTAATGAAGTTTGTTGGAAAATATTCAGTTAATAACAAATAATTAGTGGAAGGAAATTATCAAGTTCTTCTGTATCTCTGCACTCTCCATTCATTTAGTCAAGTTTAAATGCCTCTTAATTTAGCCCTGGCTCTCAAAACTATTGCCACAATCATTGTAAGTTTACTTTCCTGGGTAGTACATGTCATTCATCAGATTTCAGATATGGCATGTCCTGATGACAATTGTTCTTATTTTTGAAAAGTATTTTGAGGTCAATGAGCCATATCATGTTCACGATGGGCAGATTAATCATTTCTGTCACTGAGAAATACTGGTTCTGAATATTGTAATTTATTTGTCTCTCTTGCAGGATATATTCCTCGAGCAAATTAATTTGTGATGTTTGTTTTTATTTTAGGTGTTAAAACTAAAGATGTGAAAGGAGATCTCATGTGAAGAATTCAAATTAAATTCTCCCTTCCAATCAGAGCTCCAGATGTGCAGTTAGCAGGGCAGCAGAGAGAACAGTGACAGTGACAGAAGACAATACAAAAAGTGGAATTGAAAAGAGACCTCATATTAGGAGTACCCTTCTACAGCACCAGGACTACAAGTTAGAGTAAAGGGGATGCTACAGTACCTCTAAACATTAGAATGTGATGCTGGACTTATAAGGTAGATCCCTTTCCAATTGATTTATGTCACCTTTTTCCCAATGAAATTCAAATAATGTTTGTTTAAGGCTCATGCAGACCTGGACTGTCACCAGAAGCTGACTCTCCACCTGTTTGCTGTACTATCACTTAAGGCAATAAACATTATTTTTCTGCAAGACTTCTCCAATGTGAGAATTGATTCAGTTATCACATTCACATAATGGAATCAAGAAAAGAAAATAAATTGAAATTAAAAAAAAAAAAAAACTCATATGCTTTAGCCTGAAAAATATTGGAAATTCCTGATAAAAAAAAGTTTTATGCTGCAGTGGGTGAAAAAATGTTAGAACACATCTTCAGAAAGTTAACACATGCAAGAAGTTTCTGTCTTCATACCCTGTAATTTAAAAATTATTTCCACTACACTTGGAATTGAAGTAATGGCACTTGAATTGAGTGTGGGCAAACTAACTGGAAAAAACATTGACAGATAGAGGAAAACTGCATACAACCTCTTCAGCAGTGTGGCACAATGTCAAATTTTGACTCATAGGTTGACTATATAGAACAGTAATTGTTAAACAGTTCCACAATGTTTGATAACTTTGTCTACCCTATTTCACTTATTTTGAATCAATTATATAATTATATAGCAGCTATTGAAAAGGAAGTTTGTCTCAGTATTTGTAATTTTTTCTTCCTCCAAGACATTTTTGATTGGATTTATAATAATTAGATAAATTTAATTTTCAAGTGAAGTTATTATAAAAGAGTAATTAGTAACTGATAAATATCTCTGCTACTGTTTCTGGACTTTTAACACTTGGAGTACCCACAATATCTGAGGCTCTGTTTTGCAAAGCTTTAGCAAACAATTAACTATCAGAATTAATTAGCTCACTATTTTAGATAAACTCTGAAAGCTTCACAGCAAAACACATCTGGCTTTCCATACTCCTACAGACAGCTTCAATTAATACAATTCTACCTACAGCTCCCAAAATTTTGCTGCCCTGCTTCCTGGTTCATTTCTTAGTTACATCTTTACTGCTCTTATGAGCACAGATCCTTGATTTACACCTCAAGTTGTGAAAGCTGGGCAGTTTAGTTTAGCCAAGCTATCTGTAGCTGTTCAGCATAAACATGAATTTCCCTGCCAAGGCAAATCACTGTTTCTCTCAAGCACAGGGAACACCCTGGCTGAGAAGCCAGACTAGAGAAAAACACACATGGGGTATGGACCTCAGGCCTGACCCCTCAAGTCAGCCCAAACTAAAATGGCCATTGGGATGCTGAATATAAAAAATACCAGATGAGTAGAATCTTTTCCTGATTTTTTTTTTTTTTTATTCTCACCATGTGAGAAAACTCTTAAAAGTTGCTTACGAGTTTTAATTGTTTATTTGGACTCCTCAACTTCTGATCTTTGCAGTGCTGCCTAGATTCAAAAGATAAAAACTTTCCAAACAATATTGGGTGGTAAGATAAAAAGCAGTCCTTTAATGAAAGCTTTCAGATGAACAAATAGGGCTATGCACACACATGATACAGGATTTCTACAATTTTTAGAAGGTAAATTAATGAGTATATCTAGCAGGTGCATCCAATAAGAGATCAGTTGCCCCAGCAACACACCCTTGGGTCACCCCTTTGGAGCTAGTCCAAGGGGTTCTTTGTCCTATATCTTGTTATGTCTTTCAAATTCTGGTGAAAAACAAGATGTCTTTGTTAGAAATTCTCTTCTTGGGAATAAGACTAAACAGAAAGTGTTAGAAAGCGTTAGCTTTTTTATTGTTCTAAAATGTGAAAAAAGGACAGGAAAGGTATTAAAAACTATATCACTGTACATTAAAAATCTACAAAGCTACAAATATATGAAAAAGCTAAAAAATCTAGGCATCATCAGGGATGAAAAAAATAAAAATCATGTAAAATGGAACATATTGAGAAAATCGTAACAAATGTTATATGCATGAATAGTTAATAACTATAGATGCCTTTTTTGCCTCAGACTGGTGCATCTGTCCTCTACAGTAAAATGTTGAAGGTGTTCTGCTGTGGAACAGAGTTCCCACCTCTAAAACCAATATAATCAGACTTTCAGGTAAAAACCCCCAGTAGTTTATTCCTATGTAGGTACCTGCTGAAAGAGCTTGTACATCCCTTCTTTGATTCATTATTTATATGGGTTATTTCAAGGCACTAACATTACTGGCTCAAGAGGCTTTAATAATATACCACATTCACTTTCAAAATCAAGTTATGTTCTTACCTAGAAATCATTCTTCTGCTTTCTCTGTAAGGGAAATTTATAAGATTCTGGAAGAACAGCTCAAAACACCACACTAGGATTGCAGAATGAGGAATTAATATGTCAAACTTTGGGGGGACAGGGGAAGAGATTGGGGAATGTCTTTCTCACCATGTGCCTATTACAAGCTAACACAACTTAAAAGACATAAAAAATAGTTACAGGCTTTTCAAAAATCCACTGTGAACCAGTAGTCTGCTGAAAAGACAAAGAAAAGCAGATTTTCACAACAGTAGTGTGGGCTGATTTTGGCAGATATGTGTTCATCACAACTTCAGATGAAGACACTGAATACCTACAGAAAAGAAGGGAGTTACCAACTTTTGTGGGGGAAAAATGCAGCTCTTATAGGGCTTCTTTGCCTGGAACAGAAAGGTATAACAAGAATCAATGCTGAAGTGAGAAAAAATTAAAATTAGAAGTAAAGCACAATATATTTTAATAGTATTATTAACCTTGGTAAGAAGCAACAAAGTGATAGATTCTCTGTCTTCTGGTGTCTTTTAGTGAAGATTATATTTCTTGGAAGACAAGTATTAGCCAATGATCCATATCCAAATGCAGATTATCAAGTTCAGTGGAGGTTGTCTGAAATGTAATGGCCTGTGATATATAATACAACAGACTAGCTGATGCAACGATGCCTTCTGGCCTTGAGTACTTCAAATCAATAAACTTAAAATTGAAAAAAAAGAGCAGAGCCACAGTTATGTTATATATGCTTTAACCTATTCCTCCCTCATGAGCTTCCAAGCATACAGTATTTTAAATAACTGTTAAATAACAGTTCTTTCTTCTTAATATAATAGGAAAGATGCAAATAAATAAGGGTAAAAATCTGCTCCTATTGACATTATTGGGAAAGCTGATATTAATTACAATTGATTCAAAACTTCAACCTAAATCTCTAACTCCCATGGTTGAAAATTATATATATCCTGAAGTTCTAACATTAGTGAAGGAATTTGTCATGTGTTGTTTGAAAGCTACATCTAAGCTCAAATATGTTAAAAAAAGAAATTAATTATGTTTCTTAAGTGACATACTTTTTAGTAAATTTTTAGAATTAAATGGACTGATTGAAAGCCTTTGGCTGCCTAGATCTTACAAACTTATTTATAGTACGTTCATGATTCTGTTAGCTGCAATTCAAGAACAAAGGAATTTAATTTTAACAAGATGTGTAACAAGTCCCGTGTCCTGTTTTGGCCAGGACAGAATTAATTTTTGCAGTAACTAAGGGGGAGTGGCTGTGGGCACTTCTAAGAATTTCAAGACCATCCTATCTCATGGCCAGGGGCCAGCAAGAAGGAACTATGCATTTCCAAGAAAACTGCCATGCTTCCATATAGGAAAAAACACGGTGGAGGGAGCAGAGAGGTGGTGCTAGCTGCAGTCTCATTGCTTTGGGTTAGACTCTGTGAGCATTTAGATGTAAATCACCATCTTTTGTATACTTTGGTTATTAATATTGTTGCTCTCACTATTCATTTTTACTTATCTCATAGCTGGTTCCAGTAAATTGTTTTTATCTCAGTGTGTAATCTCTGCCTTTTGTATCTCCTACCAGAGCAGGAAGGGTAGTGAGTGACAGAAGAGAGCAGTGAATTAGCAGGTGCCACTCCTAAATCACAACATACAGTAAGGAGAACCTGGTAATGGTGATTATGTTAGGAATATTGTATTGCTCTAGCAAGATTAATAGATTTTTTTAAAGCATAAACTGGGAGGACGTTGTTTGTTATTTTTATCAGAGATGCTGACCCAGAAAATAGAGGAACTCTGATTACCAAATTAAGAGATCCTGTAAACAGAGAAAAAAAAAAGGCAGAAAAAAATAAATGACATGTAGATGGAGAAATAAGAACAGGATAATTAACAATATTAAAAAATAAAAAAGAGAAAGCTACCAATATTGTTTAAAGAGAAAGTCAGGCAAGATGAAAATAAAACTTACCTTCACCTGTCCTTTTTTACCTCTCTTTCAATCCTGTCAGTGTCATTAATTTTTAGCCTCCGATAGTCTGCTGAGCATCTGATCTGCATGTCCTAAAGAGTCTTCATTGGATTGCATTTAAGTCTCTATCTAAAGTCTATGTATTAACATTAAAATCTTATAGAACATATATTGTGGAGTTGTGAAGCTTTAACAAAGGTGTCCTGTCAGTCTTTTTTTAGATTTAGCCTTGTTGGCAACCTTGTTCTTTTTATACCTTTTCATTTTCACCAAGGGTAATTAACCTCTCTGTGTGGTGACAGTTTTGAAAAAAATGTGAAGTTATTAATGACCATCATGATTCTATTAGAAATGCAAAAGATCAAATTCAGTAGGAAATTTCAATCAAAGCAAAAAAGGTAAGATGCTAAGCTTGAGTCTCTTATCATTTCTTCAATATAGGTACGTAGAGAATTTGGAAGAACAATAGCATAACCTTCATCAAAATTCCATGAGAACATTACTGTGTTCCTAGGATATACTGCAATGCAACACCTTGCAAATACTTACAGTCTGCTTAGGTATTCAGGGAGTATTTGATTGCTGCTAGTTTCATTTATCCTTAAGATATTCTACAAGAACATAGAAGAAACTATTATTTTAACACAATTCATATATATATATTTATTTATTTATATATATGTGTGTGTGTGTGTGTGTGTGTGGGTATGTATATTTTCAGTAGAGTTTTGGTAACAGTATTGAAATCAGCTGTTTTATTTATGATTCATGTAGCAAAACTCAAGATACCTTTGTAGTCTGAAGGGGCCTTATAAAGATGCAACTGTCTGGAGAAGTGATAATGTCCATTTGTCTTATTCATTTTACTGAATTCCCTTCTTCCTTACATAGAGATTGGATTATCTGACTGAGTTCTGGAAGCACACACAAAGACAAGATCGAAGAACAGCATTCACCCCATCAATCCACAGATAGATTACAAGGCTTCAGGTTCACCATACTTTGTTTACCATTTTAAATCCTTCTATGGGATGGGAGTGACTTGCTAATGGAAGTTCAGTTCACTGTATAATGGGACAATAACTGTATAACTGTATAATGGAAAATTTAGATGACTCTATCATGATTTTGTGAGACTGAAGTCTCTTGTATCACTGTGTAATACTGCATGTCTTCCAGCATATTCAAAACTGACCAATAGCTTCCTCTTCTGATTGGACAGGATAGAGTTCTTTGCAGATCAAATCCTGTTGGAGTTGCTACTCATACCCCATTTATCAGACTGCTACCCTCTCAATTAATTAACTCACCAGTGTCAGCTAACAGTGCACTCAAAGCTCACAGTATGCTCTGCCTCTAAAACCATGTTTTTTGTTTACTATGCAATATAATCAAAGCATGAGAAAATTAAAAAGCATTCAAAATCTATATTCTTTAATTCCATATACCCAAAAATACAGAAATCAGTATTCTTTTCATTTGTGAGTAAAAGAATAAAACTCAGTAAAATAAGTGACAGATTTCTTTTAAATACTACTAATTTAATTTCTTCTCAGCAAAGCCTTAGGCTAATCATGGAAAATAGGCAGGAGGAAAAAAAAGAAACAGTCTTAAATTTATAATACACATTTTTGATAGGCAAGCAGGCAAACAGTCAAACAAGTATAATTCCTGAGTTTTGAAAAGGAAGGAATTCTTGATATATCAGACTAACCCTTCTGTAAATACTACTGCACTTGGTAGACTAAAGTAATTTTCAATATATGATAAATATTTTCAGCTTTAGAGGTAATTTGGCACTGGATTTATACACTAATCAGCCTTCATCATGGTATTTTATGACCACCAGTTTTGAACATAACAGTTGTCTAAAATCTGGTGTGATCAGTCCAAAATAGAGTATCAATGATGAGAAGTAAATTAAAAGGTGCTTTAAAAATAAAGAGCAGTGTTTAACTTTCTAGAATTTTTTGTATCAAAACTGGTAATTATTACAATAACCAGTATTTGGAGAAAATAGATTAAACTGTTCCTTAAATATTGAGAAATTTAAAGGCAAGTTACAATACACTTCTTAAAATTCAGCTAGGATTGGGATAAATAAGTTTTTTATACATAAACAAAAGTCTCCAGTGAGCTATATAGTCTATGTCTATAACATTCACATTCACACATAAAACACTAAATGATTCTTGTAGTACTTTTTGGAAGTGTGCTCCATTTTTTGGCCTTATACTAAAACAATAGTAGTCTAACATTTAAGAGCTGGGTATGCAAACACAGAACAGAGGCACATGCTAAAAAGAGCTCTGAATTCTGAACCCTCAGAGGTCCCACAAGACAACTGTCTCAGGTCCCTGACACAGCTTTAATTACTTAGCTCAGAAAGTGCTACTGCAGAGCTAGGCAGGTAGCAGAAAGGTGGGAGATATCCAAGAGACTTCAGCTCTCTGACAGCATAGATGCTGCCCAAAGGTACCCTATCTCATTGCTCAATCTGTTTGACCAAGAAGCATTAACCTGAATAAATTTGCTAAGCTGCAGCTTGACAAGGGAGCAAAATATGTCCAAAGGCTTGCTTACATATTCCAGCTACATCCAATAAATCTATTACTTGAAAAATTTGCTCCACTTACATACCTTAGGCTACTGCAGTTAGGGTATTGCTTCAAAAGCAGTTGTCTGGTTGCCTCACAGATGTACCTGGGGTATCTTCAATCAAGATAGCTTTCACTGGTGTTCATAGCAGTGAAAGAAGAGCACAGACTTCATCATACTTCTTCCTAAACTCAAAGGATCTTGGACCAGTTTGTTTGAAACATATATCAGAGTAACTGCTGGCATCCCAGTTCCTAAACTAAGCACAAAGGTAGAAACATGTCTTCTACAACATTTATTATTGCTATCCTTATTGTTATTATTATCATCATCATCATTGTCATCATTTGCAACACAGTCAGAAGAAAATGTACTACAATGCACTCAACAGCTCCAGAGGTGAGAAGCTGCATCACCTCTGTGTCCCCGGTCCAGCTTGCAGTGGGGTTTGCTCTCAGCAGGCACAGACAGCACCTGTGTGCACCACATATGTAATCACCCAGCCACACAGATCCCAGACAGACAGAGCACTCAAATGGGCACAAACAGCACCAGCAGCCTGAGAAGGATGGTGGTCCACAATACATATATACAAATATATATTAATAATATATTAGAAATATAACTCAATATAATTAAAATCTATAATAATATTTCATTATATTATTGTGTTATATGTAATTATATATATTCATTATATAACTATATTATATATTAGTTTTTAATTAATAGATCCTTTTTTTATTTTCCCCTCCCTCTTACAATCNATCACCAGGATGTGCAAAGAAGGTTTTTGTGGCCAGCAAGAGATACAGAAATTCAAAATAAGAGACTCTGCAGAGCAGCAAAAAAGATGAGAGAGTGACAGATTAAATATATAAATTAACTACTCTAAATAAAGGAGGCAATGTTGATGTAATAAAACTTTCTTTTCAATATGCACTTATATTTGATTAGGGACACCAATAAAAAGAAAATGTTGTAAAAGGCCACCAGATGCCTTGAGGCAAATAAAAATCCCAAATGTCATCTTCACAGATGAGACAATAGTTCCAATATTATATATTTCCCATGGACAAACACAGGTCCTTTAAAGTGTGACCAAAATGCTTCCTGTAAAACCATGTGTCAGAGACAGGGAAAGGATGCATAAATATCTTGGAATATGGCCTGGCTTGCTCCCTGGTTTTGTGCAATGTTTCTAATTTTGCAATTCAGAAAATGCAGTTTGTGTACAGATGACTTTTTGTACATATTTCAGATATGATGATATTATAATATAGGATATGTGGACAAATATTTATCTGTAATAGTTAAAATAGCAAATTCTGCTAAATAATCTTTCCTTGTAGCTTTGAAGTCAATGAACCAAAGTTTACTTGGACTGTTACAGTCAGTGAAACTCAAAGAATTTTACAAGAAATTCAATACAGAAGTAGGGAGGGTTAGTGCAGAAAAATCCTACTCTTCTAAAAATATATGGCACTTTAAGCCCAAGGGTTAAATAATATATAAATAATATATGTTATACTGTTTGGCATTAAATCCTTGGACCAGATTCCTATCTGTTGTAGTCTAATAGAATTGCAATTTATATAGAGGTAAAGTAGTTTGTTGTTCTGCTCTACAAATCATTAGCAGTAAATAATATGTAAAGTGAAAAGGATGGAAAATAGCATAAACTGCAGGCCCAAGTAAAGGTATTCAAAATACTTACAGTATATGTACATAACTGAACAAATAAATTAGCAAATCATGAACTAAAATTGCTCAGTTGCATTCACTAGAAAAAAAAAAAAAAAAAAGCAAAACTGAAATCAAAACCAAAATGTTTTCTTAGATAAAACTGGATATATAGCCAATACTAAAGAGAAATGGCTGGTCAAAGGACTACAAACAGCATATTGACTGATGGTTTTTGCATCCATCTTTTTCTTCCATGATGGAAAAGAATTTTTGCTGATTGTGTTTGAGAAGGACATGGCCTGAATCTCCACAATTTGCACATGATGTTTTCTTAGATTTGGGATCTGGCTTCCATAAAGTAAAGATTTTTACTTTCCTTTTTTCCTCTTTTCATTCACAGGTGCAGCAAAATACATCATTAATGTATTCAGACAGTAAAATCATCAGATCCATATCTCCAAATTTCATCTATATTTCTTCTCTAAACAAGGACATTGTACAAGTGGTGCAAAGGTATTTGCCATCCATTGAAGCAGAAATTCTGGAGTCCCTTAAGCAGCCAGAAAAATGGCAGGGGGTGGAGGAGGTGATAAAGACTTGTCACTCATCTGAAGAGATTGCTTTCCCAGGGTGATTTCCCAAACAACAAAGCACAGCAATTCTAGGGCTAATAATGCCTATGGAGAGTAAAGAAGAACAGATGAAGTATTATGATATTTAGGAATACAGATATATTTACATCTTTTCACCAGAGGAACTACAAAGCCATTGAATAAATACAAGATAACAGGCTAGAAAGACTGATCTGGAAATACTCAAGGACAATTGAATCTGCAAACCAAATGCCAAATAAAAATATCAGCTTCAGTTCTGTTTGCTAAAATAGAAGATACAAACATGGTTACTGAGACATAATGTACACAGCCATGAAAGTTTTCCACTAAAATATGTCTGTGCCATAACTAGGAAACAGCTGCTGCGGACAAAGGACTTTGGTGAGGCAGAAGCTCTCTTTTTCCTAGTAAGGTTGAGTAATACAGTATTAATGTAGTGTATTTCCCACCTAATGAACTTCAAAAAGCCTTGTGGAGGCTTAGCAGTATCAAGATACTGATCCATTATTTTACAGCTCAGTATACTCTGAAGTTCCCCCTCAAAAATGACACAAAATTCTCTTTTTGAAATCTTTTGAGAAAAAGATCTCTTATCTCCATCTCCCCCTTCCCAAATATAACTCACAGGGCACACTTTACTCAACAAAGGTTTACTGAAGATACATGACAATTGCAATGTATTACCATACCACACTATTCTATCATATATATTTTAGATATATATATTTAGAATTTCACCTTCTAAGTAATTCAGGGAATGTGGACACTTCTACTCTTTTGCTGTATATTTCTACACTTGTTTATTAGTAGTTTTAGTGCTACTGAAAAAGATTAGATTGACAGTCCCAGAGAAGAAAACCCTACACAAAAAAGTGATAGGGTCAACAGATTTCTTTGCACTAGCTCAGCAGAGTGTTTTGGTGTTAATTCATAAAAGAAGGTCAGTTCCGTTGCCCACTTAGTTTTTAACCTTTCTGATCAACCTGCCAAGTTTGCCAATTAGTGCTAGTTGCACTCAACATGATCTATGATCTGCTTTCTAACATAAGCAGGCTGCTACACAAATCTGCTTCATGTAGGCAACCAAAACCAAATGTTTCAGCATTTTAAAGTCTCTTGTAAACTAAGCATTATTTGCATTGACAACTAGAAAGAGAGGCTTTGAAATACACTCATATACATATATAAATATTTTACATATATATATATTATACATTTATAAATATTTTACATACATATATATATACACATATATACATACATATACACACACACACACACACATATATATATATACACACATATATATATATATATATATGTAAAATTCACAGAGAATGTTTTGGTGAATTCTGAACAAAATCCCTGTTTACCCACAGCACATTACCCATTTTAATATAAATGAATCTCTTCTGGAATGTGTAGCGCAGTTAAGAATAATTTACAGTACTCTAAATAAAAAGGATAGCTATTGCACACCATATGCACAATAAAGGAAATGAGAGGCCATGTGGGTATGTACTATAAGGCAGTAACAAATATTGGCATGAAGTGAAAGGCAGGGAACAATAAATAGGGACATATCAGTCTGAAACACAGCTTGTCTCTTACTATTACATCCTAATCGCATATTACATATAGTTTGCTAATGTCAAGACACACAAAATCCCACTAGACTTGATAGCAACAGTGGGAAGGTGGTGTCTTTTTATGAAGAAGGAAGAAATTATCCCTTGAGATTTTTTGAAGCATTAATTCCCTGGTATAGCACTCAGAGCAGGTTGGAACTGAAGAATGATAAGACTGACTTTATGATTTTTGTGGATGTGTAAAAAAAAATTAAAATACAATCCACATTAAATTAAATTCAGTCTTGGCTGTGGGGACATTTGAAGGGGCAAAGGTAAGACTGTCACACATATAAGATAGGCTTGTTTGTCAGGTATGTTTCTTTAGGGATTTTCAAGGATGTGATATGATCTTAAATTTATATTGCATTTACTATTTGGCTGCGGGAGCCCTAGGAAACCAGTCACTGTGCATCACCTGACTGTTGTATTCATATTATACTGCCTTTCTAAAAGTGGAAGAGAAGATAAAGGTACAATATTTTTTATATACACATAATAAAAGGTGTCAGAGAAGAGGAAACTTAAGCATTCTGCAGCAAATTTAAGTACTGCGCATAAAACCTGTAATTATGATTTTAAAGTTTTCTGCTAATACTTTCTATATGCCAATATCATTAGATCCATAATAATTCTTATATGTCAAAAACAAAGGAAAATGCCTAAAAAGAAGAGTCAGACACATGTCATTACTGATAAATGATTATTTTAACTGAGGAAAAAGTGCACATGAAAAGACAGAGTTTTCATAAGCTCTTCATTAATATATAGTAACATCAGAAAATCTTAAGAATATATCTGAATTTGTGGAGTGAATTCTTAATTGTCATCTAATTGACTGGAATTAAGTAGGAAAAAAAAATCCTGAAATTATTTGGCTCTGTTGGATGGACATGCCATAGATTGAGTAAAAAAATTTGGTACTTGATTTACAGTCCTGGTCATCAAAAGGACTCTACAATTTAAAAAGTACTTCAGCTTTTCATACTCCTTCTATCATGTACATAGTTTAGATAATGTTGAGGTCTTATAGCACAGCAGTATCTATCCTTGTACTGCAGTTTCTGGACCACCCATATAACATCTTCAGGTAGCAAAATATATTACCAAAAGGTTTTGTGTGCCTTTCCCCATCTCAGAAATCATTCCCTTTCTCATACGAGGTCTTTATGATTCTTTTGCCCTCTGTGGATTGTATTACAATTTATCTTTCACTGTGAAGAAAGGAATATCACTGATGTGGTTCAGAGTGAAAAGGCACATAAGTCACAAGTCTGCAGATGTTGACAGCTTGTTAAAAACTTTAAGAAAGGTTCAACAGCTTTTTAATTTGAACAATTTTGGATTACTGTTGATGGTTTGCTCAAACCATGAGGACCATATCCCAAAGTTTCTAGTAAACTTACTTTCCAGGAGTGAAAAGAATCTTTATTTTAAAAATGCCATGAAAACGTGTTTTGTAAACAATTACATTTTTCTCTCCAACTTTTCACTATGGATAATTCAGATGTACTTTTGAAGTGTAAAAGATCCATATTTGGCTTGGCATTAGATTTCAGTCTCATTTTGTGTGACCTCTCAAGTATTTGCTTAAACAATTAATAGTCTCAAACTGCCAGTATGAAAAACTATTATGTGTATTTTTTGGTATATGAAGAAGTTCTGTCCATACAATCCTGGTCATAAGCAGGATTCAGCTCGGAAAAAAAATTTCCTCTTACATTCTGACCATGTATTTGCTTTTAGAAGAGCAGCAGCTCCAACTTATTTCAATGACTTATAAGCAGAATGAGTTTGTAGGTGAATATTCTACTTTTCAAGGGAGTATATGTTAGTCATGCTATCTTCCATTCTCAAATGAGCAAAGGTTCAAAAAGGTCATGAAATGCCTGTTGTGATGATTACTATCACATACCACAAAACCTGGCATTATGAGTACTCAATTACATTAGTGTTATGAACAGTTGAAACTTCTATAGATAGGGTGTTATTAATCACTCTGAGCTGTGTTCCCAGCAACTTCTTATTGACTGGGATATTAGGAGAAATAAGTTTGTGTCACCATAGGATATTATTATCAAGTGTCTTATTGTTGAAGTCAGCAACACATGAATACAGCTGAAGAAGATTAAAGACTTCTAAAAATACTAATGCTAGTAATGGTGCAAAATGATGAAAGGGAAAAAAATTATTAATTATGGAAATAAATGTTACTTCTTGGAAATCTTACTGGCTGATATGCACTTTTTTTTTTTTGCAGTTGTGTTAGCACTACAAGAGTATGAGCATATGAAAATGACAATATGAATTATCTGGGTTTATTGGTATTGCCTAAGTGTGTGCCACTTTGTCACTCCTCTCCTCCTGAGACATTGTTATATTAGATGGTAAATGCCACAAGTAATTCAGATGCTCTTATCTGCCTTCAATAGTGCCTACCTCTCTTTTTCATTTTTACCCTTTTGATACATAGGAATTATTTTTTTATTGTCTGAAACCAAATCACTTTTCTGTCCATGTAGGAAGTATTTTCTACTGCCCCTGTTATTTAAAGTTTTGCCTTCATCCTGGAGGTCAAACATCATCAAATGGTAGATCTTTTGCGTTAAGATCACTGGATGTTTGAACTTTTTAGTTCTTTATCCCTGGAGGTGTGATGGGACTACTTCTGGATCTAGGCTATGAAGATAATTACAAGAATCAAGCTTCTGAATGTATTTATTATTCATATGTCACTTTTATTATTGTAGAGCAAACCATAAGGAGCCCGAGTTTATGAAATCGACTCTAAGAAGAATAGTAACATATCTGTCCTCCCAGCCTTTACACCTTTACACTCCAGCTTTTAAGAGTTCCTGTCCTCAGAAAAAGCAAAACTCAAATACAGAATGTATTTCAAGGATCCTTATTAGTAGTATTGTTATCCTCCAGTTATATTACTAAACGACATTGGTAATGTCACTTTTGGTGAAGTTATTATGTATGTAGTTATTATCTTTGAGAAATATATAAAACAAAAATATGTTTGCCTGGTGTCCCTTTTGAGCCTTTTTGTTTAAATATCCCCTTTAAAGTATAGATTATATTTTTAGTCTTTTGCAACGTCCCTGAAAATTTTTGCTCCTTCATAAAATGGTTGAGTAGGCATTCATTAAATTAAGTGAATGAATTTTTATTTCCTTTCTGATGGTTACTGGTTTTACCACATCTCTAGCAGACATGGATTTCACCATGTGCAATACTTTAAAGTACAGCAAATTAAACAAAAGTAAACCATTTTCTTGGGGTTGTTGTTGTCCTTGGCTCTAATAATTGCTCCTGTATTTGTTTTGTTTTCTGCCGAGTTCTTAAGTCCTGAGTTCTCTGGAACACACTGGTAGTCTATGACGGACTCTGCCCGCACAAATAATTCAAAAGACAAAATAGTAAAAGGGGAAATTGGATAAAGTCACTCTTCTGTGCTTGGATTCTGCAGGATTTAGTGGTTGGACTGTTCTCTCAGCTCTGCCGCAGTCAGTAGGGTATATTGCATCTACACTTGCTTCAGCAGCTGCTCTTTAATGTGTCACTGGCGTGCCATTCATAAACAAAAAATTCAATGAACCTCATAGTGCAAAATCTGGCTGCAATTGAGAGGAAAGAAAACATGCCTTTCCTTCTAACTCCAGGAATGCACAAACATTTAAGTCTCCAGTAAAAATAAGAAGCAAGTTCAAGTCCTATGCCAATGAAAACTGGAATAAAAATATGCAATCCTTGCAGGTGATCAGAGTTATATATATTTGTTTGAAATTAGAAGGCTCTTTCATATTTTTCCCTAAGTGTTCCACTGAACCTCTCATTTCAAATATCATAAGTTTTGATAGAAAAAAGGTCTTCATAAATCTTAGATTTTAAAGGTAGATATGGCTATTTAAATCACCAAGACTGTTAACCTGTTAACCAAGAGCCCCAAATCTGTATTTTCTCTATTGAGCTGATAGTTTTTCCTTATGGGAAAAGGAAATAAGTTTTTCTTTATGCTGCCCTCATAGCCTATTCACCTAAACATCACACACGACATCTCAAGATGCTTCAAATGAATATATTATTGTATTCCCCTAATTTTTTTTCTCATTACTTACACTCTTCCTAAATGTTGATTTTTTTCCATAAAGCAGTTTTTGTAACTACATTTTTTAAAGTCAAAAATTTCAAATACCAAATACCATTGAACCAATATTTTTTTTAGATTGTTCACTCATTTTTTATGCTCAGGTAATGAAGACGCGTTTGCAGCAGACCGTATTTCCAATATTATTCAGGAGTCTGTGAAGAAAGGAAGAGTTTTTCCAATATGTTTGTGCTCATTCTTTCAGAGAATGTTGCACCAAGTCAAGCAAAAACAACCATCTTTCCAGGGCCAGCAGAACTACCTACTTAGGACCTGATCCAAGAGTCATAGAAGACAATGGGATTTTTCTACCAGTGTCTGTGGGCTTGTGATGTTACAAAAAAATGAACTTTTTTTTTACCCTGCATTAGAAGTGGGGGGCAGTAACTGAGATGCATCCACTTTAACACTGAATATTAAACACCTCAGTTTAGGCAGCCTGTTTTCTACTTGGATAGCAAATTAGAGATATACAAATATTTTATAACGTAAAAAGCCCTCATTTCTTTCTCTATCTCTTTATGCCCTGCTTNAAAACAACAACAAACCATCATTTGAGAAGCAAAAAGTAAAGGTACCTCTTCCAGAAGCATGAGTATAAAACGTTTTTCAAAGAGGCATCAGCAAATGAAACTGCTCAAAACCATTGATATTTTTCTGCCTAGCCAGCCTACATAGAGGCAAAAACCTACAAATGCAATACACCATTGCAGCTGCATTAAAACAGAAAGAAATGTTCACCTTATCCTTGAGGTATACACTATGAAAAACAAAGTACACTTGTAATTATGATTTATTTTGAGCATGGTAGTTGAGTCCCTGGGGTTTATTTTCCTGAGGATTTCTTGCCAGTAATGTAAAAAACAGAAAAATTCTGCATCTGGCAAGGTTAAGCAGGGAATACTTCCTCTTCATTAGGATCCCAAATGACTTCAGCATCTCTACTGAAATTTGTGACCAAAGTTTGCACAGAATGAATATACATCTGAGAAATTATTGTTTAGGGCTTTAAAAATATCTGCCTCTGCGTTTCTGTGTTTAAAAAAAAGACTAACTGGACAAACAAAAAATAATTGCATCGGTATTCTGGATTCACTTTAAGGAAAAGTCATAGAGTTTGTGAAAGGAGTATTTAGATTTAGCTAAATTCTTATCATGTTACTTTTACTGATCATTTATTTGGTTTCCATTTCTTCCCATTGTTTTCTTAAACACAGGTACTCCTTAAGAAACTAGGTAATAAAATGTACCCTAGCAGGCTCAAACATAGGGTCTTGAGCATTTGTTTCACATTTTGTTCCTGTGAAATTTCACAGGGAAGGCTAGTTATTACCACTTGGTAATTCCAACATTATATATTCTCTTTGAGACACTGCAACAGTACGCTTTACAAAATGCTTCTCACACAAATTACTGTAATGTTGTCTGCTTCACTGGAATATATAGATTATTTCCCATTATCACAAATGTATTATGCCTTATCTACAACTGTAAAAAAACCTATCTATTTTTTTGCAGAAGAGTATGGAATATCATAATTATGTGATTGTCTTTTTACATGCATCAAAACTGCACTAATTAATTTAATTTTGATTACATACATCAACTGAGAAATTTTCTGAAATATAACATTATTGCAGAAAATACAATACATAGCCTGGCAAATAACTCCCGCTTGGAAGGGTCGAGGTTCAACTGCACCCCACACATGAAATGTTGCCATCCAGGAATCTGGACACAAAATAATAATAATAATAATAATAATAATAATAATAATAATAATAATAATAATAATAATAATAATAATAATTATAATAATACCACCTCAATTTCCTCAAAGCATATTTCAAGTGAAACAGACCAAACCTGCAGTGTGACCAGAAACTGCCGTTTTCCACCACCTGAGCTTAGAGTACACCATATAACATTAATCTTATTCCCCAAGACAGGGCTTCTCTTGCTGTCAAGCATATTTCTAAAGCTACAAAATCCAACCACTGTTTCTTAATATTCAGCTATGTAGGGGCTGGGGTCAGATGAAGCACACAACTATTGAGGAACAAATGCCATTCCTCTCCGTTGCTGTAAATACACACAAGATATACACAAACTGAATTTATAACAAATCTGTTTGGTGTGAAGGAGTGAAAGATGTTCAAAACCTGAAGATTTAAGTGGGAGTAATCGTTATTCATTCTGATCAGAGATTTTGAAAACATACATATATTTTTAGATAAAGTTTAAACAAAATTGGGAGAAATTGGTCAGAGGTGTAAATATGAGAAGTTCACTGATACTTTTTTGAATACTGCAGTATTCAGTATTAGTGGAATAAAATTTATCAGATCTGCTGGATGGAAAATGGCACTATTCAAAAGAAAATACCTGTAATAGAAACAGTTGGGGGTTTTTATTGGGTTTTTTGTTTGGTTGGTTGGTTGGTTTTTGTCTAAAAAAAAAGTCAAATATTTACTGTAAACCAACTTGAGATAAAGTACTTTTGGAGTCAGACACCAAAATTATTACCAAAATGAAGGGGGTGGTGGTTATTATTTATGGCAAAGAGGGAGAAGTTGTCTATTTATGAACTGTGTAAAGAGTTAAAATGAACAAAACATTTGCTAAATTTTGGAAAGCAAAATATTTGTGGAGGATTTCGATCACCCTGATACTTAACAAATTATTTTTATAAAAAAGTGTAATCATTTTATCATATTTATCATGAAGTATTAAACAAAACAGCAACCCAGAGGAACATCAGAAACAAAGATGTTGTTATATAAAAGTTTATTCTTGAAATGTATATTTTTAACTAACATTTTCCCAGAGATTATTTTTGTGAGCGTGTGAGACCAAGCTCCATCTCCTAGAAATGAGCTATGGTAATTTACCTCAGCTGAGGTTCCCTAGGTCAGTAGAATAAAATCATTATTTCCTCATGTCCCATGACAATGTTACAGGTTTGAGAGTTTGTGTTTGTTTATTGGTTCTTTCACTGGGGTTTTTTTCAACTCCTCTAGCTATTCTTTTTCTTCTCACTTCTTAACATGTGCCCTCAAGGTAATTTTTTTTAAATTTTGTTCACAATTCTTCACTTGCTTACAATTCATTTGAAGGTGTTACTAATAAATAAATATTTCCCTTTTTGCAGAGACTCATTTATCACTTACATTTCCATCTATTCTACATTTTAAATATTTCTTGTTCCTCGTATATATGTGAATGACATCTTTATATAAATTCCAAACTAAAATCTCTAGTTTAAAGCCATAACACAAGAGTATTTTCTACAAGATTCAGACCTACAATGTTTACTCTCCAGTGTTTATACTAAAATAGAGACACTTCTCTGCTTTATTTAAAATCAAACAGGTAAAAGATTATTTTGTTATTTTTTTACAAGAGAATAAAATTACTTACACGGTGATTAAAAGCTACTTCCCTTACTCAATATTACAGAGCAGCCAATTAATATTTTAGCACATGTGTTAGACAAAGTTTTTGTGTTTTAAACGTTCTATGAGGGTTTCCCACTGAAGGGAATGTGATTCAGAACCACTTTTTCTCATCAGGTTCAATTTCTGTAGCATGGAGTGACTATTTTATTCTGTCCACAGCCAGACTGTTTCCTTCCCCTATGTCTTGGAAGCAAGGATGTAGAGCAAAGATTCTGCCTCTGCAGCCCCTCACTGTGGTCTGTGATTAAAGAGTAACATCTCCCTTTCACTCCATCTCTACCCTGACAGATTCATAGATGATCCTTTGAGAACTTTTGCTTCCAAATTTTTTTTTTTATTTTCTGTTTTTACTTGAACTGAAAAGACTGCATTTGGAATAGAATATTGTGTCTTTCCCAGGAAAGAACTAGTCCATATTCATCTGCAGACATTCCTATTGCAATTTCACTACAAGAGTCATTGTCCCATCACTCCATGCTTTACCTAAGTCTGTATTTTAGTGTTTTCCTCTGGTAAGACTTTCCTTCATTCTTAACAATTTCCCTAGTACTGAGGAAACAACAATTTCTCCTGTCTGAAATAGTTCTGCATGTACCTCTGTTCCCAGGGGTACTGAGATAAAAGAAAATGGAAACAGAGAGAACTTTAGGTAAATACTGAAATGTAAAAGAGGGGAGATGAGCTGACTTGTTACTAGGTAATATGTCACCTGTATGTTTTATCCCTTGCTTTATACTGTCTCTGAAACACAGTGCTTGACTATATAGGGGCAAGTTTTAAAAAATATAGGGGCGAGTTTTAAAAAACTTGGGAAGATTTAAGAATGAACAGACCAAACATATCAAAAACTCTTCAAATACATCAAACAAATCCCATAAGCCAGACTCTGAACCTTTTAGATCACTAAAGTGCAATTAAAGAGCATCAAAAGTCTGTAGGAAAAGTAAATGATTTATTGTCATGGGTCTGTACCAAAGAGGACATTACTATCCTCTGATTAGTCTTTACAGGTAATGAGAGTAAAACCAGTACAGAGGTAAAGGGATCAAAAAGAGTTGATGGAACAACTTCAGAAACACAACTGAAATCAATCCAAAGGACCAGATTGTGTTCAACTAAGAGTTCAGTGAAAACCAGAGGATGGAGTAGCCAACCTAGTAATATACACATGGCTTAAACTCATCCTGAGAAAGAACTAAAATAAGAACCAGCTTAATACTCTGAGTTTGGCCAAGAAAGATTCTCAGGATGAGCCGAGGAATTCCAGAAAAAAAAGACTGTACTTCTTTGCAGGCCTGAACATGAAAAGCTTTTTAATTTATACTATTCATTGGGAGTCACATTGCAGATTACTAAATTTTACAAATTACCAATAGAAAAAGAAAAAACATGAAAGACAATGTTTCTCTTCCATTAAAGTAAATTAATTTTTAATTCTTTCCTGTCTGTTTTTTTCAATCAGGAAAATATGAAAGAAAAGCATAACATAATGGAAAAGTATATCATGTCACAATTATTCTGGAGTGGTTTAACAATATAAATTCACAGGGAGGCTATATTTTATGTAAAACAAAACCAAACCTAATTATAGAGGTATATCATACCTAAACATTGTTATGAAACATTAGGGGCTGTTGTCAAAAAGGGACTAACCAATAAAGCTGTAGTATTGAGAAATAATGTGGAAGCTTTTCCCCAGCAAAATTTTCTTGAGGTGATACTAGAAACTTCACAGAGTATTTAAATGACTAAGTATGAAAAACCAGCAAGCCAAGTTTCTGGTAGCCTGTAATGTTGTGATGTAAGAAAAATATGTGCTCAGGAACTATGACAGTTAGAAAGGTAAGGAAGTAAATGCTTTAAAGTTTGTAATTTTGTTTGGGTTTTTTTTTAACTTATTTATGCAACTGCTTTCATGACCTGTCTGTCTAGATGTTCTGTTGTACGGACTTGCAAAACTCAAATTGTTAAAGTGTTGTCACATGACTATTGTAGATATTTCCTTGTAGATATATCCTTCCTAAGGAGATAAAATGAAAATTATTTAAAAATATTTGACAATATTAGAAATATACACGTGCTAAAAATTACCTTGCATGTTGAAATATTCTGAGACAACCTAAAAAACAGATTAGTCTCAGACATAAAAATATGTGGTAAAAGGAACACGAGAATATTGAAATGTAGTCTGGTTAATTCTGCTGACACACTGGAATATTAGAATATACTGGAATATCTGCAAGCTTTCATCTTTCAAAGCAAATATTGCAGTCAACTACAGAGGAACTCAGTAGGACATCTTAGAAAGTTTTGTGCATGGACGTGGTCATTAAATGTTCTTTATTCATTGAAGATTCATTTATGCACATCACTAACTGCAAGGTGGATTTTTCTTTCTTCTGGTGGGACAACATTATTTCGGTGATGGAATTTGAATTTCCATTAATTATAGCAAGGTCTGTCAGCTGACATTTTCACTCTGGGTGATGCAGTGCTCTGTGAGACCCAGCTAGAGCTCAGATTATTCCGGGAAGCTGAGCAGAGAGCCTGGCAGCCGGCCAGCGGAGCTCCATGCTGTGGCAGCTGCCCTGTTAGCAGCACCAGCTGATTAGGGACATCTACCTGAGCTGTTGTCAAACCTTTGGCTGTCATTTAAACACCCTCTAAGAGCACGCCTCAGAGAAAATAAGGAGTTGAAAGCTCCACCAAATTGTGGAAGACAGCTCATGCAAGTTCCAACAGCACTTCATTGCATGGCTGAAAAAAAAAAGGGCACTAAGAAAGAGAGCAATGTTTGGCAATGCACAGCTCTGGTTTCTCCTCAGATTTGATTGTAGGATGCTAACAGTGTAAACTTAATTCAAACGTTTTAATCATAAAAAAGAAAAAAAAAAAGTCATGTCTTTATAAGTCAGCAGTAGAAAAATCTGCATGTAAGCTATTTATTGTCGTTTTCAAAAGTGGCCTGGCAAATACCCTGTAAGCAATAAAGTGGGATTCTTTTAGCTAAAAATATATGATTTCCAAATTCAATATGTGAAACACTGATATCTAGTATGTTAAAGAAAAAACATAGGAAAAATCAACTCCATCCTGAAACATATGTATTGATGTAAAAAATAGCCCCATCAAACCAAAACAGGAGAAAAAACCCTACCAAAATCCCCCTAAAAAGCTTAACAATTTTGCTTGGAGCTGGAAAAAAAAAAGGAATAAACTTTGGCTGACAGAACTATTTCTGAAATTGAGACCCTGCAGACAGTAATTAATCACAGGTGTCTCTGACACTGTACTCCCTACAACTGGCAATGGTTACATGAGAAAGATTAAGTATGAAATCAGATAGAAAAAAAACCAGGATGATGACTCTTTATGTATTCTGGCATGAGGAGTTAAAAAAAAAAAAAAAAAGATATGTGAAGGCATTTTAGGGACTGTAGAAAAAAACCCTAAGATATAATTCACTCATGTGTTATGGTACCCTGAATGAACAGTTGCATAAGGAAAGATTTTAGGAGTTGTCACATATGCAAAAATATAGGCCACATCAAGAAAAATCTCCTGCTGATATCACAGTAAAAAGCACTATTTCAAAGTGTAGTTCAGTTTATACCTTTTTTCTTCAAAGTTGCATCCTGTTCCAACCCTTTTGTCTCACTTTCTGCAGACAGTTTTTACAGGAACAGATAAGAACTAAATTGATGATGCATATATCCTATTTTTACTAGACTTTATAATTTACAGAGTAATATATGACAGTAAGTCCTCCTTAAGGGAATGAGCTTAAGTCATTTACAGTTAAGTATAGTTTAGACATGGAGCAGCTAGTTCCCATCATCTCTGTTCAACAGCTTGGAAAGAAATAGTATAAAAATAGCACTGTCCCTGAAAAAAAGAGCTGGACAGCTTTTTTCTGATACTCCTTTATTGTTGTTACATACAAGAGGAGCATCAGCTGGACATGATTTTGTACCAGCAAGCATTTTATTAAATGGAAAAATGGAAAAAAAATATTCTGGCAATATAAGACACAAATGTCAGAATCACTTGATCTTCCTAATGTATCAGGCTGTAAGTAAGACAAGGAAAGCCATAATATTTTTGGGGAGCTGCCACCACTACAAAAATTAGTGTAGAAGTCATTAGATAAAAAATGATGGCCATAAACAGCAGTCATGTCACAAGTTCTTATATGAATTTGTCACCTGATATAGACATCTCAGAGAAATGAGTGAGAAAGATGATCCAGTTTAACAAGGTCTGAACATTGAGACAGAGAAGCCCAGGGGCAGGGACAAGCAGAACAAATGTATTCTTGCAGTGATATTATGGTGATAGTGCCAGCACATCAGGAGACCTCTGCAGGTCTGAGGAAAAATCTTCCAAGAGCTAACTGACCACCAGCTGAGCTGCTGGACTGCTCGCAAACACAGCACGTTGTGTGCTATACCAATGTTGGCTTCAGTATTATATCATGTACTGGCAGGGAAAATGTATTAATCAAGGTCATGGCATTGGGCTGACTTCCTCTGACATGTAGGATCAGTTGCCTGGACCTCACATTCAGTCTGGTGTAACTTAGGACACTCTGATTTGCTGTGTTGGTGACTGACGTGACGGAGGACTGACATGAGACTCGTGTCATCGTGGAAGGACAGCCAGAGCCACTGTAATGCTCTGGGGTACCACTGAGGAACCTGGATGTCCTTACATAGCCAACCTAGTTGAGGAGCAAATTCTTAAAGAGGAACTTCTCTTTCAAGGATGTTTACAAGCACCCAGAACACTAGATATGTTTACTGAATATAAAATTGATGGCATCCTCAGCCACATGCAGTAACTTTTCTATGAGAAACTGAAAAGCTGGTAAGCTTTTATAGGATATTGTTGCATGAGGCTCATGAGCACCTGTGTATTTTATCAAAGACAGATGCATCAGTGTTCAGAATGAAATATTTTTCTGTTACATACTCAAGGAAAAGCACCCAGAATTATGATTATGAATCAACTACATGTGAAAAGTTATACAACCACACTTATTTTCTGAAAGAAAAAACATTGCCATTACAGGTGTCTGGACAAAAAAGACAGAGATTAGATAAGCTTGATAGAATAGCTGGAATGTTGAAGCTTTTGATTAAATTAAGTTACAACACTTAAATCCTAGGTCTATTTACTTGCAATGCTGTGTAAGACCCAACACTCAGGGTTAATCAACACTGTCATGATATACAGTATTTACAACATATTAAAAAGTGATGCTCTGTTTGTGACCTGCTCTAAAATGAAGGGCAAATTGCTTTCAAAATGGAAAAAAAAAAAACAACCAAAAAAAAAAGACCCAAACAAAGCCCTATTTTTTTTCAGTGCAAGGATCACAGACCAATTACTATATTATGTGGAAAATTTTCATAAATATTTTATCCATTTCACCACTGAAAGGGCATAACTTTTTTCCCCCACTAAGCATCCTTATGACTGACCCAAAATGTTCAGTTGATAAATTGTCCCTGGGACCTGATTATTTTAGAATTTCCTCTACAGGTATAAAGAGCTAGCTGTAAATACAGTCATTTGCTCCCTGTAAAATTCTCTCCTTTTCCAGTTTTACCCATTGTCTAATGAAGGTCTCACAGCTCAAATATTGGCTATTTTCTTTTATCTACAGCAGTATGTATTTTATTAGTTTCATTTTTTAGATAACAGATTTATACCTTAAATATAAGTCCAGGTGGGTTCCCATAGAGTAAAAGTGACTAGCCCCATGTTTCCCTTCAGCTAGAGCAATGGTTGCAATTGTTAGGAGAGCTGTCAATCTCTTCCTAATACATTTGAATCCTTTGGAGGAAAGCACAGGCCAAAGGGGAAAACCAGAAAGGAATACTTCTGAAGCTGATTATAAAGGAGGCTGAGTGCTAGTCAAAGGTACAGCTCCAACAGAGTCTGATTAACATTCTCCCATAAAATAAGGACCAGAGAGTAAGCCATTAATTTTATGGCTATTTTTTCCCTCTGCTTGGTTTTTCATAAGTTGGACTTCCTTCCAGGCTAATTAACCACTAAACATTTTACAAGCAATCCAAGTGCGGAAGCAGTAAAAGATGAATTGCACTTATGAAGTAATTGACAAAGGGTATATTGGGCCTTTTAAGCAATGATATGGTGCATCTTAATACAGGAAGAAAGGATCCCTGGTACTGCAGTTTGATAGGTCATTAGTTAATTCTCAGAACTCTGCACAAGATAATAATGGCTCAAGGCTGGAGTGAACCTGCCTGGATTAGGGTGGTTCTGGTTTTCTCTGGCAGTGTTCAAAACACTGCCAGAGAAAACACTTAGTGTTTGTATCTTGGTACTATCAAAATACCCCCCGTGTTATCTTAGATTAATTCCCTGGCTATTTTCTTTTCTTTTGACAGCAAAGTCAGAGCTGACAAACCAAGGCAGTTCTCAAGGAAATTCAATTACTGAAATGTCTGACAGCTTGCTTTCCTGCTTCTAACTAAAGTTTTGAAAGTTACATGCTGCATGTATAATATAGTTTTCACTACAAAGGAATAGATTTGCATTTTCTAGGGGGAAAATCATTTTCAAGCTGTAGGAGTTTAATGATAAAAGATAAAAAATGAAATGCTGAAGTTTGTATTTTGCAAAGAAATGAAGTGAGTTGAGTGGCTGCCACATGAAACTAGGAAAATACTGTGTTTTCTTAAAAGCAGAATTCACTTGCCTTTCCATAAATGAGGGAATGCCTGTCTATCTGAATAGTGCCTGCATATATAATTTTCTAATTATTACCTATGATGCAAGATGAAAATGTTTATAAACTTTTCAAAAAACAGGATGTTTTTTTCCCATCTCAGCATCAATTACCTGAGCTCTGGGTCCTATGAAGTGGTAACTCTGTGTTTGTTCACTTAATTATTTTTAGAGATAGGAAAATGAAAAGTGTCTTGGTCACTGGACTTGCTAAAAGCAGATCAGACTACATTTCCTCTCTGTTAAACTCATCCTTTTCCTTTTTCTCCAGAAATCTGCAAACAGACAAAAGACACATCTATAAGCAAGGAATACTTTCTCACAGAGTTAAGCTGTTAGCCAGCTCCAGCTACCATATAGGAGGGGTGAAGGTAGAAGCAGATTCTGGAATGAGAGCTTTGGGCTGTCTTGAAGTTGTCAAATCAAAAGTTGTGATCCAACAGCTTCAGCGACAGCTTAAATTCATGGGGTGTGTGCTTAGTTCTTACGAAAGACTTCTTAGCATTTACAATCTCAGATGTGGAGTGCCTTTATTTGGCACAAATCTCTTGTGAATCATACAGTTGCCTACTTACTAGGTAGGTACCCAGTAAGTGCTAACCTGCTGGTTGCAATATGCTCCTGGGAAGCAGTAATTTCAATCTCTTCACTGTCCAAGCTGTAGGTTAAATTACTCTTGAAAGAGAAGATTGGTGCAGTGGGAGGTGGAACCCCCACTGCACCAAAAGGAAATTGTGCCAAAAGGAAATATATCTTAAAAAAGGAAAGAGAACTTATGAGGTATCAACTTTTTCTTTTCCCCCAAGGCTCTTTATTCAATTTATATGCAACTGTCATTTGATTGAAAACAAAACGGGTTCCTTCTCACACAATGCAGAATCCCAAGGAGTAGCTGCTGTCACACTTGCAGTAGGTGTTGCCCATTCTGCTGCACTGAATCTTGCATTACTGTCACATAACGGCTCAGATTCAGCCAGGGGAGAAAAATATCTTTTCCTAATAGTATGGCCAACATAATGCTTACCGCACCAGCACATACCTCCTTTTGACTGGAGTTAGTAGCTACAATTTATCACTGAAAAAAATACATCAGGCTTGGTGTTTTTGACTGTGCCAGTTTAAAAATGTAGCCTTTGCTTCACTACTGTATCACTCCTGCTTTATATCAGAGAAATTCTGTTACAGAAAATGAATTTATGCCAGCATAAAATTAGAATAACACAATGATGAAACAGCCTCAACTTTCAAAAAAAAAAAAAAAAAGTAAAGGTAACAAGGAAGTAATAGGTAAAGGAACAAGCTGTAAACCTTCCCAGCATGCAAAATCCCTCTAAAAATTTTTTTAGATTGCCTGGATCACCAATTCATTCAGTTTAAATGCAGATTCATTGCTACTGAATCATTATGGAGTGTAGACATTCACTACATGGTATCCCTTTCACTGAGGCTGAATTACAGTAAATACTATAATAAAACTACTCTCAGATTTTGGCCAAAATGTTAAATTCAGTTATAACTTTAAAAACTCATTATTCCAAGTGAACAAACTGAATAGGGCTCAGGAGAAGCACTTACAAAGAATCTCAGTAAAAATTAGACTTCCAAATCCATTTTCAAAGATGACATGAAAACAATTCAAGAGCCTAAAGCTTTGGGGTTTAGAGTCTTCTGTGCTAGAATGTTATCTGATAGAGATAATAGTGTTTTGGAAAATTTTACCATAGTAAAAAAATTACTGTCCTAGAGACAGAAATTCAGTGGGAGACCAAGAGCCCCCAGTTTGTAACATGAGTAAATTAGCTTCAGGGATCAGCATACAAGGCATACTGTATTATCCCACTCCACAACCAAGTGATTCATGTGAATATAGATGAACAATCTTCCTCAAGATTTGGACTTGAAGAATTTAATCCCATTTCATTTCACTCCCTTCATTCAGGCAATTAAACCATCAGCAGACCTTTCAGCTAAATTTGATCTAACGACTTTTACTAATTTTATATTGCAGATTAAGCATTCATACACAAGCTGACTTCCACCAATCCAAAACAGAAGCGAGTCTGTTGTCTCACAAAGGTTAAGCCAGTATTTTAATATGTCTGGAGAGGTGCAATAAACCACTCCAGACCCTGTGCAGCACTGGATCTGCAGCTACAAAGTAACCTGCACTTGGGGTTGAATATATTGAATATATTGATAAATATATTATAAAGTATTTAATATATTATAAAGTATTCATTGCCTTGAATATAGAGGTGTAACTCACATCTACAACTACAGTGTGGCCAGCATCTTGGAGATGAAAAGCAATATTCTCCAGTATCACCTCTGGGAGTTTTCTAGTGTCCCCTTCTTATTATTGAAAAATTATTGCTGAAAGCACGTTATGTTATAGTGCTTGGACAACAGAACCAGCAATACCGTTCTGGCCCCAACTTTTAAAACAGTGTTCCCTTAGAAAATCTGGATGTGACACCTAAGTTCTCAAAGGATTTGGCTGTTTTATACAAATTCAATACACTATTTTAAGGTTTCGTGCTAATGATTTTGATATATTGTTACACACGCTCAGTGTGTTTGACTACAGCAGGGATTAAATAAATTGTGTTTTAAGGATTTAAGGTTGAGAGGAAAGGATTTGGCTATGTAAATTGAGGTCTAGAAGGTCCTTGGTTCATTACACCGGTCTTTGGGGTTTTATATCACCTTCACTCTTTGAGAACACTGCTATGTATATTTACAGAAACATAGGATTAGATAAAAGATAACTAGAGTTATTAAACAGTTATTAAATTAGCTTTGAAAAGAAATCAAAAAACTAAACTCTCCTGTTTTTTAGAATCTAGAGCAACAGTTTACATAAACAGAAAAAGAAAAGAAAGATATACAATGGACTCAGTTAACTCGGCACAAATAATTGAATTTTCACAATCTTTTGTGGTAATGGATGTACTCAGAAGCCCCAGAGCAAAAATATTAAGAATTAGATTAACATATAAAAGAATATATATATATATAAAGAACCAATAAAACATTTTTGGTTTTCATAAATACATTAATTTTTCTTAAATACACTTGGCTGAAAAGAATGCCACAGTGGCATTCTAACAGTGCCCTCTTCCAGTCTTATTTTCATTATTTTAGTTAATGGAAGTGGGAATTGGTTGTAATTTTTGTATAAGATTGAATTCCAAAGGTATAAAGTACATTACACATTTCAATTATGCCTTTCTAGAAAAAAATATTTGTAAATTACCTTCATTAATAATATGAAAAACCTAACAGTCAAAAATTATCTCCTTTGAGTATCAACCAATAATACTGCAGTAAACTCATTGCAGGAAAATCTCCATTTTAAAGCACTGAATCTTGATAGTGTGAAATCTGACTGAACAAAAGACAGACCAAAGAGAAAGAACAAAATAAGAAAAAAAAAAAAAAACCTGATGACTAATTGATAGCAAAGAACATTCTTTAAAATTCACTTTACCTTTCTATATCGTAACCTTCAGACTCCTTAAAAATCTTTTTTTTTTATTTCATATCCTCAAATTGTAAGTCTTCAAGTGACAAAAAAGAAATAAATACTTTACACATAGTCACAGCAACCAAAAATCATTTTTGTGTTATTTAATTCCACATTAATTCTAGCATAGAACAGTTTGAACAGAAGACAGTGTAAGATTGTCATGGTGCTTTGAACAACTGTGGTTTACTGACATCTTCCTCTGGCCTCACATGTATGGAAAATATATGATTAACCAAACAGAGACTAATCATAAAGAATTACCTAGTGGAACTATTTCATTTCTGAATTTATGTTTAGGTGGATGTACTTGGCTAAACAGAAAGGATAGATAACAGTTTGGTTGGGTGTTTCTTCATTAATATTTCAATAATATTCATATATCCAATATACAAATGTTAATTATATCACGGTTATCAATATTTGAAGATTTTTATGTACATTAGCATGATCCTTGACTGAAAGAATCAAGAGACACAACAGACTATGAAGTGAGTCAAAGAAAGAAAAAGTTAGGAAGTATGATTGATACAATCTATAAAATAGCTAAAATAATATACAATAGTCTGAGATATTATGCAAGTACTGATGATAAGGAGCTAACTAGAGTCTATAGTTTTGTTTGTTTTTTCCTCGGTCCTGTCCATAAATATAAACCTATTTAGCTAACAATTACATTGGACAAAGACTTAAATTGTTCACCACACTATTAGGTAAAGCCCAGGCTGAAGGGAGATGAATTTTGTGGTGTACAGCCATAACTACTGAAGTATGAACAGTCCACTAGAAAAGTCATAGAACAGAAAGATGCTTTGACAGAGCAAATCACATAGAACAAATCACCATAGACTCAAAGATATAGTGAAAAAAAATATTTTAAAATGACTGAAGAAGAAAGTAAACCCAACAATTTCTCAGGTCTTAAATGTGCACAAAATTACCAGCTGAGCTACTTGAGCGTAGCTTTGCCATGCAGTTGCTACATGAAGAGCCTTGGAATCTGGGCTTCTTTTAAATGTGCAAACACATATCCTGAAGAAAATAATCTTCTGACCTGTGTTCCTACAACAATAAAACACTCATTTGCTTTTCTCAATGAGTAAAGCCACAGACCTGACACACACTCAAGTCCACATAATAGCAATCTGGCACCTCTCTCACTCTTCATCCTGATCAGCATGGAAGTAGAGTGCAGTGGTGTTGCATGTGTCCCCAAATACAACCATATGGATGGTTTTTTTAATATAAATAAAAGCAAAGATACCAGGTGTAAGCAATGTATCCTTATTTGGTATTTCTCATTGGGTGAATGTCACTATTTGTAATGAATTCAGACTGGAATTTCATTAGCAAGCCAAAGTGTATAGGAAATGTATGTTAATCTTTTCTCTCAGTGGAATGCAAAATATGACATCATAAATGATCCTCATGCTTAATAAATAGACTTATTACACCTGATAGGAGTCCAGATTGCACCATTCTTCCTCATAATGCATGGTATCTTCATTTTGAAGTGGCTGTACTGAAATTATTATTGCCATATGGAGAACAAGTTATGGCTCAAAATGAAGAAGAATAAAAAAAAATTCCATTTGGGTTTTGGGCAATGATCATAATATCTGCCATTATAATCTAGTAGCCCTCTATCCTCTCCATCAACAACCCGGATGCACATATCAAAAGATGGAAATGCAAGGTTATACAAGGTCTGGATTACATTCAGAGTGTTTTCACATACCTCCATAGATAACTGTAGGAAGATCAACCAGGTATATAATTTTCAAATATTTGAAGCTGTTGGTAAGAGTTAGGCTTAATGGCAGTGATTTCTTTTACATTTTTTAGTATCTAAAACCTAACCTTTTAAATTCTTGTGCTATTAGACGCTATAACCTTTTAAAAGTCTTCTCTCCATTTTTCTTTTTGCCACTTTATATGCACTCTTCTTCATGCCTTACTGTGTTTAACATTCTTTCAAACATTGTATTTCATCCCCAGAATAAGTTGAGCCTGAAAGGACTTTTGCTGTCATCTATCCATTTCATCCTTCCTGTGTCATGTTACTTCTTTTATTTTGCTTGGTCCAAAATCATCTCCAATAGATGAGTAGCTATTTCACCTTGAATACCTCTGGAGGCAGTGACTCCCCAAAACCCTTTGGCAGTTTGTTTCATTGCCTATCTGTTTTTGATAGTTTCAAAGATTTTTATACTATTTAACCTACATTTTCCTTACAACAGCTCAAATTTATTACTCTGTCTTGGGTGACTAATGAGAATAATTTCCCTTGTCCCTTCACATATCTGTAGAGAGCGATCACACTTTTCTTAAGTCTTCTTTTCTTTAGACTGAACAGCCAACTTATCTTATTAACCTTTTTCTCCCCTCACGGATCTTTCTTTCCAAACCTTCTATCATTTTCTTGATCTCTCTTTTCTTCATTTTATGTCCCATTGCTCAAATGATAAAAGGAGAAGACAAAAGCCAAGAAAAACTGTAGGCAAGCTTTTGAAAACAAAGCACAAAATAAGAATTTGTTTTAATTCTTACTCAAAAAATATAAGTACAAAGAATAAAATATCCAACTGAAAATCACCACTGGGGGGCTGATGTGTGCACACATGCAGGCTGTATGTGTAATTGTATGACTGTTCAAATCCTTTGGAAAATAGTGTGGCTGCTTGTCAAGATCTAAAGCAAAAGGACTGAGATTTCAAAACAGAAATACAGACTCAAACAATCCCTTGCCTATTGAAATAATTTGTCCTTTCCTCAGCTGCAGGTCTCGTTTGATTTTTTTTTTTTTAACAATAGTTTGATGCTTTTGCTTCACAGGACTACAAAACAAAATGAAGGGAACTTTTTAAAAGTAGTGAAGAACTAATTTAGTCTTATCTGACTTAGGATATTAGAACAATGCAGCTCTGCTAGTGGTCAGTCCTTAAAAAGACAAGAGCTGCATAACCAGGTCAGAATATAAGACCATGGTGGTGTCCCTGGCACTGGCCAGCAGGAGGTGAATCTATAATACAAGAAGCAGAATACACTGTACTGAGAGAGTCTGAGAAATAAATATTTTAACTTAGAAGAATTTAGTTTACAATAGATTTATTGTTCAGTTTGACCTCTGTAGTTGGCTTGTTCCTTGTTTCATTGAGCTCATCCTTCTCACTCCCTTGTGCAAGACTGACTTCCACAGGAACTCTGCTGGGATGGTGTGGATCAGTTTCAATTAAAAACTTTATCACTGATGATGTTCAACTTGCCAAGAGAGATGATAAGTACCAATTTGAATTGGCATGTTTCAGTACCGAAACAAAGGCGAGTTTTCTGTGACACAAACTGGGAGAGAAAGCACACACACTGCAGTTCTTATTTGGTTTAGGATTACTTGGGAGGATTCGTTTCCCTCTCTCCCCCCGCTCCTCCTCCAGCCTCCTTCAGTGCCCAGATGAGCCTTGTGTCAAGAAGAAAGTCTCATGACAGAAGAAACTGGAGTGTTTTCACTACAGGGGACTCATCTAAAAAGTAATTAAACTGCTCAACCAGAACTCTTATTACCATTTTCCTTCACAACTTGATCCAGAAAACATAAAGAGTGAACGCAAAGCTAAAACATCAGAAACATCTCATAATGCTGTTACATTCTTATGCTAGATATTATTCCATTTATATGTGAGGTACGTGTGAGGAAAAACTGCTATTTGAGGATCAACTCTCTTACTGCAGGAGTCATTAAAAAACACCAGATCATTGCAATAATTTTCCCTTCAAATGCACTGTGCTGCTGGCACTGTCTTACAGAAGGTTCTTCAAGTGACACCAGTGACAGTGAGACTGTGCTTTGGTGCTCAAGGGCTAGACTGAACTCTGCCCACTGAAGACAGTGGTTCCATTCACACAAATAGCTATGGCTTGCTAGGTGCTCCTTGTCCTTTCCAGTACTGTTAATGGCAGGTATATTATAATAGAAATGTCAAATATCCTTTATGAAACATAAAGTATGAACCATACACACACACGTGAACACACACGTGAACACACACACATACAAATAATCATTGAATAGAATTCATTGATTTAGCATGAGAAGAAAAACCTGATCTGGGTTGTTAATTGATAGAGTCCACTTTGAAAAGGGAATTCAAACTGTACAGTTGTAACTGTGTTTCATGTGGTAATATATATCACTTCTTACAATCTCTGAGCTAGCTGTAAACATGGTCATTGAGATGGAATATGATGGATGAGATAAAATGTTTTGAATCTTCATAATTCAAACCATAAACAAATTCAAACTTGTTACCCCCTGTTAGAGAATATCAGAGCTGTCATTTCTGTTATATTAAAGCCATTCAAAAAGGGTATGTCTTAATTTCTGTTTCTGATTCTAACTCAAGAAATATTTCCCTCAGATGCTCTTCATTGCATCCTGATGGAAACCATGAAGAGATTTCATTTGCCATGGGCATTTTTGCCTCTGTCAGTTGGGTACCTAGACAGCTGTGCTGAGTGATGAGTCATGCTGCTCCTGCACTCACCTCCATTCTTGCCTCCTTCTCCTCCCCCTCTACGCAGCAGAGCTAACAGCTGGGTAGCCCTGTCCTGACAGGACAAACGTAGGGTTCTCACTCCTTTTCCTTTGATTTTATTACTGCCTAGTGGAAATATACTAAGGTTGATGAAGTCCTTTATCATCATTAGTGGCTACTGACTTAAGCAAAGAGTTAATGAATGAAGGAAATGGGCGTTTTGAACAAGTTGGTATGTAAGTGGCCCTTGACTCAGGAGAACAGGCTCGTTTTCACATGTTTGTTGGGTTTTCCATCAAACAGGCTGTAATGACAAAGCAGTTGGGAAGGGCAGCAGAGAGAAGGATTGTGGGGTGTTTTACCCAGAGCACATGAAACAACCAAACTATCAGGTGTGTTTTATAAGAAAATTCTAGGGAATGAAAGCGATTCAGTTTTTAAGATTGGAAGCAGGCATTGCTCTCCCATAACTTTTGAAGCAGCAGTGTTGAAGGTGATTTTGCCTTTTCAAATATAGGAAGTGTAATTTGAGAGTACAGTCTGCCATGCTCTGGCAGTCTTCAGCCAAGATGTCGTTCTTGGGGTTCATTTTCACTGATCCCATGTTAAGGAAACAACCAACTCATTTATACCTGAACCCTAGGTATATATGACATTCCCAATAATTTCCTTAAGCCTGCACCTGCACTGTCTCTGACTAAACAGAAATTTGGCACATCACAGGCTTTGACCTCAGAACCAGTACAAAGAATGTACTAGGTTGTCTCTTTTTCTATGTATACAGTTGCCATCAAATCACTTCACAGAAATCAGTGTCTATAGTAATTATAAAAGTGTCGCCTCCAAATGACATGCAACTTACTCACTTCACAACAAGTCTCATCATTTTTGTCATAAATTAGATCATTTTGTGTGGGAGAAATTACTACTGACAAATGCAACATGTAATACAATTGTTTCATCTGTTTTCCAAAAGTTGCTCAGATATTATTCATATATATTTGTAAATGGATTGAATTCTTTTTCTTCTGAGGTTATTTGTTTGTTTACACTTATTTATAATGAATTCCCTTCCACCCATCTGTCACCTGAAAGGAACCTCAAAATAAGTGCTTTCTGTGACTTTGAGATCCTTTTGTAATGCAGAGTGGTGAATAGAGGCCTTAAGGTAAATGACAAAAAAGTGCTACCTCTATTTGCCGTTCATCATTCACTGTTTCTTATTTGTATTGTGTGACTTGTCAAACGCATTGTTTCTTTTCAATGAACGAGGAATTAGAAGGTTTGAAGCAGGAGAACAACAAAGGTGTTGAGTAAATAAAGCACTTCTCTTTTGTCAGTCACCCTAAACAGGAGGTGGAAATTGGCATGTTCAAAGTGCTAAACCAGAAAGGAGCAGCAGGGAAGCCCATACAACAAAGCAGAATTTGAGATGTACTTTATATCAACTCCTGAAAGACAAGTGATGAGGAAAACTGTGCCCAGCACTTGGGATAAATGAGAGACAGAACGGAAGTAATGAGGAATGAATGAGTCCCATAATTACCATGGTTAACAAACCATTCTGTTCTCTTTCTCCCTTGGTCATACGTTTTAAGTGAAAAGCTGGGAATCTGGAACCAGAGGAGACTGAGGCTTACCCTGTACTGGGAGAAAAGAAGATTTATTCTCATTCCTTTCCCCTACTGGAATGAAAATGGATCCTTAACACTGCAATGATGACAAGCGTACTGAAAAGAGAAAATTTGAATAGCTCTACTGCTTTCATTATAGCAAGAATAAGACTTTTTTTTTTTCTCTTCTGTTGGGGAAAAAAATTCTTAAGTAGAACTCAAAACTAAAAGCTTAAACCTCAAAAAAAAAAAAAAAAAAAAAGAAAAACACTTCGATCATTAAAAATTCCTCTTTCTTTTTTTCACCTTTCCAGGAAAGACATTTCAGGTGTAAGTTGTACCCAAAAGGCTTGCAATTTTATCAGTAGAAGAGGAAGCTATACTGAAGAGATAAAATTTTCATCCATTCTATACTTCTATAAAGTATACATTTTTAGAACTTTTCTATTTCTGTTCTACATTTATAGACAGATAACAACACAGTCTACTTCACAACAGCTGTAGTTTCATAATAGACACTGACATAAGGCCTTCAAAAATCATGTTACTACAGAGTTCTTGGAAGATACCAATGACTATCACTACTCTTCACTTTAGAGGACTTTTATTGTTAGCTTTTTGTCTCATTCTTTTTTGGCTATTATCTCAAAGGTGATCAAAATACTTTTGGAACTCATGATGCTTAGCAACATTTCTGATAAACACAGTTTCCTTTAGGACACCCATACATAGGTTTCAAGTGGCAAATAATAAATTGCCTGCCTCAAGAAAATATCTAATAAAGTAGGTTTTCTTCAGTGGATTTAAATAGGAAGAAAGTGGAATTATCCAGTTCTAGTCTGAACTAATTCTGTCTAAACTATAACAAAATAGCTACAATCATGCAGTTGTACTATTCTGTTTTGTGCTAAAATCATAGTAAGTTCAACACTTATAGCACAAATGTCTACTGATACCTTTCTCAAAATACCTAAGAGGATGGCTTTCACTCTTTGATCCCACATTTGCAGTATGATTTTTAAAATGCTACAATTCATCAGCTCACTCCCTCCACACCAGTCTTGTAAAAAAAAAAAAAAAAACCCAGAGGAAGATATGGAGAGAAAGTTGTCACTTTCAGCCCCTGTTCTACCATAGTGTCCAAACATTTTTGTAGCAATCAAAGTAAAATCAGGCTTTCTTTTCAGTTACAGCATGAGTTTTTTGTGTCCTTACTAATGCAATTTCCCCTTTATTTCACATCCTGAGCTCATGACTCACTGTCAGTTGGGAGTTTCATCTCTGCAGCTGTGCTTGCATTTGTTTTATCTTCCAAGATGAGATAGCTGAGGTAACAAGCCTTTGATTTGGAACCTCCATATTAGAAGAAAGAGTATTCTGATGGTCTCAAATGTAGTTCTGCATCTCCCCTTCATAAATGCCAGCGTTGTAGGGTCTGCAGAAATTCATCCAAACAGTGCTTTACTGGTGTTTTAGCATATGAACTGGTGTTTTAGCTATTTTAGCACTTGTAACTTGATCTAGGCAGCTTCACAATCACACACTTCAAAAAGAGTGAGTTGAGGCCTGTGTATGCATTCCCACCAAGTGCCTGCCTGCAATGAAAGAGAGATTTAGAGCTTGCGTCTGTTACAACAATTTTTTGGACAAGCCTCTATGCATCTGTTCAATTCAATTTCAGTATGGTGGTGAAATTATCTAAGAAATTTGGAATCCCAAGCACTATTAAGAGTATTCAAAAAAAAAAAAAAAAAAAGAGAATGATTCACATGCAAAAATGCTCACAGGAAGAANAACAAATGCCTTATAATTGGATTTACTATACAAATTGGTCACTTTAAATTAAAAAAAATAAAAAAAATAAAAAAAAAAAAAAAAAAAAAAGAGAATGATTCACATGCAAAAATGCTCACAGGAAGACTCCAAGACAAGGAACAACGGGCAGGTTCCTCACCCTGCCACGCTTTGTTCCACCAAGGGGAGATGACTCTCCTTCCTGGAAGAGAGAGTCTCTTTTCCCCATCCCTGGCAATGATGCAATGTGGTATCATAATGTCTTGGCCATGTCCCTCCCTCTGGGCCAGAACCATGACACCCTCCTTCTTCTTTCTCAGCCTTTATTGCTGACCAGATGGTAGGGAATATCCTTTTGGTCAGCTTAGGTCAGCTGTTCAGGCTACATCCATCCCCTCTCAAGATCTTGCCAGGCCTCAGCTGCTGCTGGAGGAGGAGTTTTGGTGAGAGGGTGCTGATGCTGTGCCAGCATTGCTCAGTGGTACACAAAACAATGGTGTGGTATCAATACTTTCCTAGCAAAGCATGGCACTGTGAGGGTTGCTATGAGGAAAATAAATTCAGTTTCATCCAGAATCAATACACTGATTCAGGAGGATCATTGGGTGGCAAAAATTCTAATACTGAAAAAACCCCAAAACCATAATGGGGGGTTAAAGAACCTCATGCACATACACACACACACACAAGAATGGAGAAACAACCCAGAATAAATAGCTGTTGTGATAGAGCTACAATAAAATAACACTTGAGACTTTGGGCTTTTAAAAGTCATTTTAATGAAACTGGATCAGAAGGATGAGGTATTAAAAATTTTCTATGAAAACAGTTATTCTCTATTGTTTATACAGACCACAATGAATGTCAGAAGTCACTCTGAAAAATGAGTAAAACTCATTTCAGAAGCAAATAAAACTGGCATATAGACCTGTGGTATGAGGTGAAGAGAACTATTATTTGTTGCCTCCAGACTAAAGAATATCCCTAATTCCAGCTGAATAATACTTCTGCTCAGTATCCTTGTGCTGAAATGAACTAATCATGTAGGGATAGCTGAAGAAGTGACAATACAATAATAAAGAACATATACCCATCAAATGAAACAAAATCACTTGGGCAATATTTATTCAAAATATATATTTCTAGAAAAATAATTGTTCTTGGAACTGAAATTCCAGCTCTGAGGAATAAAGATTTCATATTTTCAGACTTTGAAAATAAATATATAAAATTTAATCCTCCACAAGTAGCAGGATTAGTGCCTACATAGGCCAAGTTTGCTGACAAACACTTTTAGAGTTAAATTTATTTTTCTATTGCTATAAAGGTCTACTTGACCTGCACACAAGATAGAGGAGCAGATAGATATATACATGTAAATACATGCAAAAGAATCTAGTTCCAGTGAGAACTACAGCTCACATAGTAGAGATACTTGATGCTGTTTGTTGAAACCATTATTTAGAAGGGAATCATTAGCACTTATTAAACCATTGCTCTGGCTATGCTGGAAGTGATGTAAACACAGGAGTTTTGTGAGTTTTCCACATTTGCCATAGAAATGCTTTTGAGCTGACCTGGAAAGTATTTTAGTCTCCTTCTTTGGCCTGTCTTCTGAGAGTGCCAGTTGGGGCACCAGTTGGGGCCTTTTTGGAAGTGCTTTCACGTGACTTGCACACTTCTCCAGGTGGCTTGGGGCTACAATGGAAGAAATGGGTTTAATAAGGATAGAGAGAGAAGCTGAATGGAATGCAAGTGGCTTCTTTTAAATATCAGCAGCTCAGCTAGTGGTGACCCACAAGGATATCTATGATAAACACCTGCCATGGTTTTTACTACCCTACAGCTTATTACCAAAGCTTAGATTTCTATTTCTTCAGGTTCTAGATTACAAACACTGCTTTACATTTACCCATGCATATTCTCCTTAAAGCACTGTAAATATACTTCTATGCCAAATAGTGAAAAACACAGTTGAAAACAGTGTGAGGAACACCTTTCCTTTTCATCTCACTCCATTTACGTCCCACCTCTAAACTTAATCTTTTTTCAAAAGAGGACAGGAGGATGATTTTTGCTGAAATTGAATTCAGTGTCTTCACTGCACAATTTAATTACTATTCACATGATTTAATAGAGACAGGATGCATAAAACTGATTTATTACATTATTATTCTGTTGTGATTATAAAAGATGCAGGTATATTCCTGAAAATTTAAGGTAAGTGTGGATATCAACTCCTTTACTGATGTGACAAACACAGAGAGCTTCCATTTCAGCAGTTCCATGCTGTTCCATGATAGTATTTCTTACCCTAGTGTTTTACTCAGCCTGTGATATTTTGCCAGAATAATTCCAGCCTGTTATTTGCAGCACAGTGTTCATGGAGTTAAAGCCAGTACAAGACCTGCACATTAAATGATTAACTCTTGATGAAATCATAATGCAACAGATTAATCAAAGTATAGGGCTACCATGCCAAGAAGTCAGTGGTCTCAGTCAAGTTACTGATACATGAGTTTCCACAGCAAATAACACCACCAGCAACAACTCTGTTACAAACCCTACCCAAGATAAGAAAGATTTAATAAATGTTACCCTGAGAGTAGGATAAAACACTATTTTCAAGGAATTAGAGGGGGGAATTCTCCATTAATTTTGTTATCCTGTAAATATAGACAGGGCTGGAGTCTGACGTCATCTTGACATTTTTCCTGCACCTTCCCTGAGTTTTGAACTGAGCTTACTTATTTTTAAAACATATATATAGCTAAGATTTACCTTCAGAACCTTTTACTCGTATTTTATACACATAAAAGAGACAAGAGAAGCCAAGTTACTTTGTCTTGCTATAAATCAAGAGTAGCAGTGAAGAAATTGTGAAATAAGAAGGGAGCAAGAGTTTTCAAGAAGTAAAAATCATCAAAAAGTGGGTAATTTCTACAATTGTAATTGTTAGAAGTATATTTAAAAAAGGAGACTATGAGGTATGAAAATGTGTAAAAGTTATCAAAAATATTAAGTGTAAAAGTTATCAGGTAAAAAAGAAACTTATATAAAAGTTAGCAGAAGATTTAGCATATCCAAGTTAATCCAGTAGAATGTTTAAGAGCTATTTAGTTCCTCAATCTTTTATAATTATTGGAATTATTTATATGGTTAGAGAGGTATGCCAGCACTATCTGTCTACAGGCATAATCACCTGAAATAGTAACTGACAAGAAGTTAAAAAGGCAGAAAAGGTATAAAAAGGCAGAAAAAAAATTTGTGAACTTTCCCATTGTATTTTCAAGGTACTATTCTCTTATTAGAGATATACTGATGCTTAAAGTCTTCCTGGCAACTGCACACCATAAAAGATTCAACATTGCTCAGGACTGCAAAACTGTAAAACTTCCAAAATTGGTTTTACCACTGACATACAATATGGATTCACAACTAATCACTTACAATTACAGAAAGCACAAAAAGTAAAATCAGATGGAGTTCTTCCAGTTCTTGCCTATGCAATGGGCTGCTCAGGTAAGTCAGATTAGCCTGCCTTGTCTGAAGCCATTTTGGTTCAAAGCTGTGATGGATGGGAACACATTATGGACCAGTTTATTGTCCATCTGTGCTTATTAATGATAAAGGCATAGTAAGTAAATTACTCATGCTGTGAAAATGATCTTGGTAATGGCAATTGCCTCAAATTAAGTTGAAGTACTAAGATTATAATTCGGAGGATAACTAATTTTCATTTTTCTGGTCACATAAGCACATTATTTCTGTAAAGAAAAATTAATTTTTTTCAGAAAAAAAGTGAAGACATTTTTATTTGCCTAACAAGAAAAATAAATGTAGAACAAAATAGTTTTGTGTCTCCTCAATATTTCACCTCCTTTTTCTTCCTTAATTTTTTCATGGAATTGCCCCCAGAATATTTTATTTTAAAAATACTAGAATTCAAACATTCTTGGAAATTTTTCTAAATCTTGTCAAAACCATTAGAAACTTTCATTTAGGAAAAGAAGAACCTCAGATCTTGAAGAACAAGCATCCCAAGTTTAACAGTTCCTATATTTGCATTCCCTCACCATGGGAGATTTTAGAGGATCTCTCTGTAGTATTTCATCAAGTTTGATCCTATGGTGTCTAAAGCCTAAAATGCTTGGGCTTTTGAATGCTACCCCCCCCTACTGTTGTGAAATTTAAATGTATTCTGTAATGCTGTTGGTCTTTCACTTGTATGTCCTCATTAAAATTTCCTTGCACCTTTGCACCACACCTAGATGGATGCAGAAAACTTCCTAAGAGTAACACCAAAAACCCTGGTGCTGAGATACACTTGCTTTCTAACTGTTATTGATAAAAAGATAGTTTGAAGTGAGATGAAAGAATATGGAGAGAGATCTACTGGATGGCAGGGAATGATTTCACCTCTAAGGTTCTTCTTTCCATGATAGCAACACACATGTTTTGTAAAAGAGGGTATGTTATGACTGATAAACAGAGATATTGTTGATTCTTCATTGTTACTTTTAGAATTTCAGAAACCTTAACTATGATTCAGGACAGTTACATTAGGCACAGTTAAAAACACATGGAGAGATATGGGGAAAATTCACAGAGTTCAGCCTAATGAGTTTAATTATATGGATAAATTAGGAATCACAGCCTAGAAAATCTACATTTGTTTGCTCTTTCAGGAGACAACAGATCACTCAGCAGATCCCACTTATACAGGCAATGGGTTCTACATGTCAATTCTCCAAAGTGAAGAGCCTCACACTAAAGTCAGTGAGACTGCACATGGGTTCAGAGGCACATATTGATTACCATTTAAGAAAAGTGTAAGGCTTAGCATCACATGCCAGCTAGCAGTAAGTTTTACTTCTGTTTGCAACTGGCAATACCTGATTAAAGAAATCTAGCAGTAGAGATATGCTTTGCTCAGAAGATCTGTGTATCTTTCCCTGGTGAGATTAGTTTTGAGCAGGGAAATTGTGTCTTTGCTAGAACATCTCATTGGAAAACATTGCACTAAATTTGAGAAGGTGAGACAATAAGTGGATGCAATTAATAACACAGGAGAAGGAGAGAAAGTATCTCACTGTCTAGTAACATGCAGTGTTTTATTGAACTGAAATACAAGTATAGAGTGACATATTTGCTACAGCTAGGACTTCCAAAGGCTGCCTAAGGCACATGACTTTCAGTAAGCCCAGGATAGTCCAACATCCTCAAACACCTTTAAAAACTCAAGATTAAACAAAGTAGTAAGCATCATTTGAAGGAGAAATTCTGATTCGACCCTTCTTTCCAATATTGCCCTCTTAGCTTCACATCTATAAAGCACTTGCTTTTGGACTGTGCAGAGGGGAACCACTGTCACTAGGAGGTTGATCTCTGTCAGGGGTACATATAGTGGAGCTGTGAACAGAGCCAGAATAAGCAGGGAATACAGTAGCCTACGACAGAGACCCCTGGGATTCTGATTATATACCAAGGAAAGCCACCTCTGTTGCATTCATAAGTTAACATACTAGGGCTATTGATTTACACTCACTTTAGCACTCATTTTAGACCTGGTTTGCAACCACAAAGAGTTACTCTTTCAAAGAGAACTCAGTCCTGTTTTCCTTTGTGTGCAAGTGCAAAATGTCACATGCAAATAGATACCTAAAGTAGTTTTTGATCACCTGAGTCGGCTTTGGCATATATATATATATTTTATCACTAGTGCAAGCAGATGACAATGCTCAAAACTTACACAGGGCAGAGCTCTGGGGCTCTGGGGTTTTGCCCTTCCCTCAGACAGATGACTCAGAAAAGGATATTTTTGAGTACATTTTGGATTTTGTCTAAATGTGTGTCTGGGCAGTATTTTACAGTGACATGCAGGCTTACCCTTGTTTTATTCCCCCTCCAAGCAAATATAAGCTCATTCTGCGATATTACAATCTGGCCAGACAACATGCAGCCTGTTCACATGGGCCTGAGCCTAAACCAACATAAATTCCTAACAGGATCTGAGAGTTCACAAGCAACACCAGGCCAGCAGAATCTGTACAATTGCAAGGTTACAGCTGGCACCCATTTGATCCACACAGAGCTCACACACAGTCAAAGCCTGTATCTGCCTCACAAACATCATGTTGGCAGAGCCTGAGAGACTCAACTGAATGATGTTGTCAATTCATCTCTCAGGTAGCTAATACTAGATAAAAAATGCTGCAGTCACATGACAGAAAATACTTCTCCCTCACTCTCAGCTGTGTGTGTATAAACTCACTTTGTCATCTCATAATTCAAAACACTTGACTACACACTAGCAGGCTTTTTTCTGGATCCCATGACTTCTGCCTTCCCACAGCAACAATAAACCTGATGTAAAAGCATAAAAATGGCAAACACTGAGTTTCATGTCCTTTGAGTAATCTGCCAAAACAATGCTAAGTTCACTTCTGAGCTGGTTCAAATTTCTGATGCTGGACAGTCATTCTAGTAAATCCAACACAATCCACTGTGCAGTATTAAAGGCTGCAGAACCTTGCTTCCCTCTCAGGGTGAGATTTTAAAAAGGGTCTCAGTGTTCTGCTAATTCTTCAACAGGTGAAGTCACTAGAAATTTTAGTACTAAAATCACACCAGATAGCTTTTACAAATTCTGATCTCTTGCCTATTAATATGTTAGATTCAAACCCCATGCAAAATTAATTATTCTATAAAAAGCTGCATTTTTAACAACAAGCAACAAACATTAATATAATCAAAGGGATGAACTGACAGAAAAATGCATTATCTTTCAGAAATAAACTACAATTTAGTCCTTATTTTCCAGATTTAATGTAATAAAGCTCACATCACTGGTTTAGAGAATTCTGTTTCCCAAACATTGCATTGAGGGAGCTAGGTCCCTCAAAATTATGTCTACAACCACTGGCACAGGTGTGTAGAGACAGCTAAGCTAAAAAGAAGGGAACATAGATGAAAGAGCACATCTTAAATCCAGCTCATCTCTGGGGCTTCCTTCCTTTATTACAAGCCCTTGCTAGACAGCCTTTCATCTTCTTGTGGAGGCTAGCACCAAACCTATAGAAAGTGATTCTTCTAACAAGGTGGTGACAGTGCAGCATCCTTCCCTGACATGTGATTGTTCAGTGTGTGAAGTCAGGGACTACTGAATTCAGCCTCTTCCACTGTCTGAGAAGTCTAAGACCTCACCTCACCCCTGCACAGGCTATCCTGGTGTGAAGGAGACACTTTCAGATAATTTTGGTTCAGGCTGGAAGAATACATGAATATTCTCTGGTAGTTTGAAATAGGCTGGTGGTGTATGAGCACAAAGCCAGTGCCACTGTCTGCATAAAGGCCTCTCTGAGAAGCAAAGTCCCAAGTTATACTTCCTGCTGCATTTACATTTTCTGGTTTTATATATTGTCCATTCTGCACTAAACAGCATCTGAAAAGAATCACCAATTACACAGATGTTTTTAAATGTACTCATTTTTCTTTCTCTGGTCTCAGTTTAGTAAATCTGTCACCACAGTTTGTTCATTCTATTTCTGTAGTTTCATTTTCTCTATTCACGTTCTTTTTCACATATGTATAGTAATCTCTTGACAAACCCACTTGACAATCTACAAATATTTTCTCTGGGAAAAAATTATGAAGAATTTCTGTTTCCTTTCAGAAGGGTTTTTTCTTGCTTTTCTTTTCTTTTCTTTAGGTATGTACAGGGATCTCTTTCACAGTTTTTCAAAATCCTATTTGCTTTCCAATATAATGCCATGGGTTTGATTGTATCTTGCAACATCAAAGCCTACAAAGCAGGTTACAGGGGAAAAGGATTTGCCTTCTTGGAGTGCTTCCCAGAAGACATAACAAAATTCTCATATCCACTGTCTGCTCTTCTAAATTTTCTACCTGCCATCATTAAATGAGTCAATGTCAGGATGTAAATGAGATCAGGTGAGTCTAGCTACTGAATTTGAAAAAACAAACAAACAAACAAACAACAAATAAAAAAGACAGTATATATAACAGAATATACCTTTTTTGTGTATTCTAAATATATGTAGTAATGTTTATCTTTGATAAACTAAAACAGAGATAATGAGGCATATACATTAGCTACACTAAGTGGACAATCTCTTTAAAGGTTTATTGTACCTTTACAGTGGGTCCCCATTAATTTTTCAGTTTAGTGAATGATTTTTTAGATGGTTTATGAGCACATCATCCAATGTGTAGCCTTCATGGAGCTGCCTGAGCACATGAACTCAATTCCTCTTAAAGGAAGCCAAGTGATGGGATACACCAAAGAAAATGAACTTTGTGTGTTTCAGTTATTAATGGACACCCAGTCAGCAGGACCAGAGGCTAGAGCAGGTGTGAAGCAAAACCTCACCTAAACAAAACCCAGTGTTAAACTTCTATTGTGAACACCAGGACTACCCCACTCACTCTTTAAACACCCTTACTGTGCTGCAGTGCTTTATAGAGGGACATGGCATTATGAATCTCTGAATCTCCTCCAGGAGAGCCCTTCTTTCTCCTCTGAAGAGAAATGAATGACCCAGCTAAAGCAAATAACTCAAATACAGGGGACTCGTTGAAGCAAGAGTATGTCCAATCATTGTCAAGTCCCACTCATACTTCATCAGGTTTTACAGCAATGGGTGGGAAAGTGGTGTTTAGATACAAGACCTGACAAAAGAAATCCTCTCAAAACAGACGAATCTACACTGTAACACTCATGAGCAAATAATTTAATTATTAATCTCAAGATAAATGGAGGTTTCACTCCTTGTCATACAGTACGCAGCTATCTGGCAGAATGCACTGCAGGGAAAGCACCTGCTGGAAACAATCCTGATGATTTTTTTTTTTTTTTTTAGGGCAAGCTAATTTTATAATCAGTAGTAGTAATTTATTTTATTAGTTAAAAAATTTTAATGTTGTGGAATCATATATTTTGAAGAATAAGTTTTCTCCATGGAGGCCAGAATACTTCAATGTGGATTGAAACATGCCTCTTGGGCTCCTTGTTACACTCTATACTGGAGGAAGGAATCTGGCTTTTCTTATTCCATAGATGTCTAAAGTCAGAGATAGGATGATGAAGCTGTCTAAGAAACACAATGTGAAAAGAAAGAAGATTTAAAACAAAATATTTTTATTCACATCCCAGCCAAGATTCTCATTCATAGACCATTATCTGGTTGTTTCTGAGTTGCTTTTACAGACAATTACTATCATCTTGCAACATTTTACATAATTTTTCAGTTTCAACTGGGCAATAGAATTTTAACTGGAGAACCATTTTCTTTAAAGATTCAATTGGCTTCACAGTATATAGTTAATGAGCTATCTAAAAGTGTATCAGTGAAAAGAGCTCATTGTGCTGTGTCTTATCCTATCTGTAAATGAGTCTTTAAAAGCTCTGATCACTATCTCCATACCATCCTCGAATAAAAGGATACATTGGCATCAAGCAGCAAGCAAAGAATTTAGTTGAAAAGTTAGAGGGAAAAAGCTAGTTAATTGATACTTGGATTTTTCAAGATGATAGCTTCTGCTTGAAGGAAAAGAAATCTTCATGAGGATGAAAAAAAAGAAAGCCATTTAAATCCAGATAGAATGCAATGGCTCCAAAACATTGAAAACTCTTCTTTTGAACCTCGTTTCTGTAAGAGACAAGTACAATTCTCACTACCCTTCTACCCTTCTACTTAATATACTCAGTAGTAAAGTACAGAAAGAACTGGTTCATCACTATCACAAATTTGCCAATTATAAGAAGAACATGTCAGTGAATATAAATGCTTTGGTTTTGATGTTATTCTCATCCCTTTACTTTTCCTGCTATGGCAGGTAACTATCTACTTCTCTCCTTTGGATTGCCACTGGGAATTTTATCTTTCAGAGAGAAGGACCATGCTGGAAAATTATTTATTTCTCATCAAACTGAGGCAATTTAGAATCCCCAGATAAGGGAAAGAATTCCTGCAGTCCTTCTAGAAAGATCCCAGAGTTGTTGAAATGTTAAAATAAGAAAACCAAATTTCCAGTCAGTTTTTGTGTACTGTGAAGAGAACACAGTCCAATACTAAAAAAAGATGTCCTTCTAACTAGGTTGTTATGTATTGGAACATACAGGAGGGCTTGATAGCTCGTTTTCAAGAGCCATAAGTAGCCATCATCTCACATTCTAACAGTACTTTGAAGTATCCTAACTCATGGTGTGCCCTGCAGTTGACCATATGTCTGTTTCTTTTAAAATTTTCTTATTTATCTGTCATTGCAGATGGTGGTGATAGACAATTCGCATCTTCCCGGTCATGGGAGTAAGTGACCTCTTTGCTGACTCTTCCATGCACCACAAGACCATGCTTAAAGGGTTAAGCTGGTTTTGTGCGGACCATCAGTGACATCCAGTGGCTATTCGAGGTGATCGCAGGTGTGCTATGCCAATCCGGAGCCCCACTGTAGTGGAGCGGTACGAACTGAAGAGGACGTTAATTAGCTGGCTATGTTCCTTGTCCTGACTCGTCTCACAAGCTGTGAAAATTATCATTATTGATGTATTTTTCAATTTTATTATACTTAGCTGCATATTTTTCTTCTGTGGAACCCAGTTCTTCCAGGCATATCTTGTCCATTCTGTCACCACGAGTGAAAAATGGAATTCCCCAGGAGATGTCTCTTACATCAAGAACACATAATAAGCAAAAAGGACAATCACATGAGAGGAAAAGGAAAGAAGAAGAAAAAAAAATACTTAGACCTCTTTCTATGACCCCACCTCTATAAATTTCATTGTATAAACTAGATGGTGAAGTGGACCACCGGTGCTGAAACAAATCGTGGATGGTTTTTATTTTGGTACTTCAAGATATTTAATTTACTCCTTGTCTTAAATCTCTTCCTCTCTTCATAACCAATGAGACATATTCCAGGTTTAGACCTTAAATGATCAAAGCAATTTTCTAGCACAGTATCACCCATTTCTTGTTTTGTTCTGTTTTAAATAAAAAACAGCTATTTTGAAATCCCTTTTTTGCCTTTCCCAGTTTCTGTTTCAGTTTCACTCTACATAGATTGGGTTGACTTCTTATATCTGCATATTATTCCCCCATAGTCCCTACATAGTCCCTTGAGGTACTAATTTATAATCATGGTGTGTTGACCTTGATTACTTCTCAATCTCTACTAAAAGTTTAAGTCTTTATTCTAGCTATTCATGCCAGATCATGCTTTCCATCTCTACTGTATGTATTTATCAGCTATATGAATAAGGTGCAGGTCTCTGCCTATGTGTTACAGCCTGTCTTTTTACAGAGATTTACAAGCCTGTTACAGGCTCTAAAAAAAGACCTGAAACAACCAAAAAACCCCACATATATCTTGCTACTATCAGTAATTCACTAGCTTTTTCTCTAGATAATCATCACTAACATTTTTATAAAACAAGTCTGTGCTCAGTAGCATAAAAATATAGAAATTTGGATTATGACACACAAAATAATCTTCAAATCCTACTAAGTATTTCTACCTCATCCATACATTTAGCTATCAAAGCCCATGTACCTCAACACAAAGAGATTTTATCCAACCAGAATCTTTTGTAATAAAGGCCAGATGTCAAAATTTGGTCATTTAATATCTGCCCAACAGCCAATGAAATACCAAATGTTATACCATTGTAATATATAAATAATTATTTATTCAAAACTAGAATATCATGTAACAATGTACTTCTAATGCATCCATTAAATAATTTATTTTCTTTCCATGTACAAAATACTCTAAAAAACAGTTGTTATAACTTGATCCAAAAATCAACGGGCAAATGCAGAAATGCAGGACAGCAAATGGAAGTTATACTGATCAGCATCAATACTTTTCTGTGACAGAAATATTGTCCTCTTTTACCTTCCTGATGCTGTCAGGGTACACCAAAAAAGAGTCTGTTCCCTTGGTTACAACAATGTATCAATATATCCCACTTCCCATATACAGATTAAATTTATAAGCAATTAAGACAATATGGAAATCTGGTTAATTCATCATCAGTGCAGTGCGTGTTTCATTGATGTAACTAGATAAAGGAAAATTATTAAATTGCTACACTAAATCACAAGGTTAGAATATATACTAAAATGGACAAAATGTAATAAGAGTGAAAATAATTCTACATTTCAGTCATGTTGTGTGATTATTTTACTTAATACATTGACAGATAGAATTTTACTTTTAGTACTAAAGGTTGCCTGCAGACCTACTTTAAAAGGAGACAGTAAAAACATTCACACATCTTTTGAAATATTAAACATAGGTTTAGAAATTGATTAGGTCATGCAAATGCATCTGTAGGGCAGAACTTTCTAAGGGAAAGAAATACATGTAGATTAAGGGAAAGAAATACAGAGAGATCACTAAAACTAGTTAAATATTTGTTGTCAGGCATTTATATCCTGCCTCTCAAGTTCTCCTAAATATTTGCTCTGAATTAATTCTAAAACCTAAATGTCATCACTAGTACTGAATGAGAAAAAAATAATTGTGATATAAAATAGATGGCACAACTTCAAATCACAATTGGAAATACTCTCAAAGGCTTCCAAGGGATGAAACAGCGTTGGATGAGGGAACTTCAGGGATCATTTACAAAGATGTCTGCTCTTCAATCACTCTTTAAATTGAGTAAAGTAAAATTTTGTGACTTAAGCAAAATGAAAATTATCTCTCATCTTAACAAAAGCAAGGCAAAATTCTCCTCTTGTATCCCTTTTTATTTCTTTTTTTTCAAACACTAAGTGAATTGTTTTTCCATAGCAAAAGCAGTTCAAAACATATACAAAGTTCTCTGTAACAATGGTGCATTAGTGACAAACCCCATGATTTTTAAGCAGAAAGAAGTCTACATCTACATACATAATTACTATCTTCTCCATTCACCACCTTACTGCAAAATAAGAGGATAGGTGTCAAAAGCTACACTGAAGTTTCTAAATTGTTTTGTGAAAAATGTGATGCTTCACTAATTAAGAAAATCTATACTCAGTTTTCTTCCCACCACTACTTCCCCACCCCCATGAGGATACAAATAATTTTGTCATAGGAATTTGTTCAAGTATATTGAGTTCTAAATTCACAACAGTTCCATTTGTCTGTTATTCTGATTTCCTTCATAATATGTCTAGTCCATGTCTAGTCTATGGATTCCTATGCTGCAGTAAGTATTCATATATATTAAAGACCAGAATGTGCCTTCCTTACTGAGTTCATTAAAGTTACCCTGTACAAATGACCCTCAATGTGAGGAAAAGTGAGATGGTACTCCATGGGCTTGACTTACCAAATTTCTCTAGATTTTTGTCACTAAATTCCATCTCTAAGGTCCCTTGTGAAAACAGAGGACAGATTCTGCTGCCAGGAAAAGGAAAAACAATCTCTAATTTGTCTCTTAAGCCTGACCCTTCTGCTGAGACATGCATTCATCTTCACTCACAGCCCAGCAGTTTGACATCTGAGTGTCTGAAGCCACACTGCAGTTTACTGTAATGCTAAAGTGGAAGTGAAAGAGGGAGAGATATCACTTTGCCATCGGGTGGAAAGATGAGCAGAATGGGGTTTGACGGGATGCTTAATAAGTGTCTTAGAGAACACCGTCAGAATGGCAGCTCTACTCCTTAATGCAGTGATTTTCCTGTAGGTATTCTCTACTCTTCAAAGGCAGTCCTTACACTTGATTCTACCATCTTTTTTAAAAAAGTGAATAACAGCTTACTTTGAAAATAAACCTTCCATCTCTGTGGTTCAAAGAAGTTAATAGAATTTTGTTCTTAATTAATTTGTTACCAAATTATAAAAAAAAAAAAAAAAAAAATCAGAAAGTTGTTAATCAGTCATGTGGAACTGATTTATTTTTTTAAGCTTTTGTTACCCCTTAATCATTTTCACTCTTTATTTTAAAAGCTCCTTATCTAGCCTCTTATTTTCTTCTCCTATGTAATAGGGGAGAAGGTGAATGTTTGACTCAATTTATTTTGATTTTTATTTTTTGATGAAGACATTCTTTGTTATATGATAGAATAACCTGGACCAATTATCTGTCTCACATTGATTAAGAAAATCTGTCATATTGGTAAAGTTTTACATATTGAATTTTAATTCCATTACTTTTTAAAATCTCATTAAAAGTTTTTGGGTTTTTTTAATACAATTCCTTCAGCAGCCCTCTATTTAATTTGATATCTAATCTTGGTATGCCAGAAATTGCATGTATTTAGAAATTAAATAATTACCAGAAGGTTTTAAAGAACAGCAGAAGCACAAATATTGATTCATCATCTAACCCACTTTACCTTCACTGGAAGTTAAGCATTTGCTAACACGGCTAACACTGGATGACACAATGGTTGTAGTGTATCTTGCTAAACTTAAATCTTGAGTCAATGTAAAGCCCATGTGATATGAAAATGTATTCAAGCTTCTTATAAATATTTCTTAAAGATATTTGCAGTACTGTGAAGCCAACTACATTAAAAGTGTGCCTATTCCCTTCCATAGTGTAGCTACAAGGGCACGTTTGCATTTAAGATGTTTAACTGTATTTACATATTTCGTAGATTTACATTGCAGATATATAAAAAGAAAACAATTATAGCCTCCTCAGAAGTCCACTTTTTATCTAAATAAATGTCATGTTATATTATTATTACATTATAACCAAAACTAACAAAACATATTGTAAAGATTTAATCACCCTTGCTGTCTATAGATCAGAAAACCAATGACTATCTATCAGGGATTATTTTCTTATGTATTCTTTTATTCAGATAAGAAGACATTATTCTTGATCTGTTATTTTGTTTAATGGAAAAAATCAAAACAGTAATATCACAGACTTTCAAAATCATTAAGGCATCTGTGTGTCACTGAAATCAGTGACTTAAGCACTTATTTTTTCCTAAAGATTTGTGTTTACAAACCTTCTGACTTACTACCATAGAGGCATTTGCACTATGACACAATTTTTTGGAGAAGCTGCCATTTCATTTTTGTTCACAGCCCTTAAGTTGCTGTATTCACAAAAAAAAAATAAAAATTGTATGGCTATAATTGACCAAAATGTAGAAAGTAAAACAATGTAATTATTATATTCATCTGGGAAAGAAACTGATTTTGAGGTTCATTAAAATATAAAAGGTTTCTCCATAGAAATAAGTCATCTCCACTTTCAGAAAAAATTCAAAACTCATCAGATAGTGTAGCTACTCAGAGATAGCATTAATTCAAAATATTCTGAAGAAGCAGTAAAAAGAGGAGAGAGCTCTGATAACTTTAGAAAGTAAAATCAAGGTATCCATCGCAAAACTGAACTTTTCCAATGCTAACTTCCTTGGTGAAGAAAAAAAAATTAAATAAATTTTTAAAATCATAAAACCAGTCAAGTTGAAGGCTATCTCATGGATGGCACTTCCATGGCCACTTGAAGCACCAGAGGAAGCCTCTCCATTTGCACAGTAACCTAAGCAATACATAACAACTTAGTTGCAGTATGCACAGGGATTTCTTCAGCAGCATTCCCGTTCAGGGGAAACTCTCTGGAAACAGCAAACAGAACAGAAACTACACATATAATCAGAATTAATTTATTGTACCAGGGGAAAAGCATCACACCCTTTAAAAAGCTGTAGTAAATTATTTTCAGTACAACCAGGGGTATCTAGGAAGTACTCTGAGAACATACTATAATTTCATATAACAGAAAAAGCCCAAAAGATACTGTTTACTCAAAGGCATTATATACTAAACACAATTTAAGAATTCCTAGAGGTGTATGAAATCATATCTATGGGCTTGGAATTTAAGGAAACAAGAATATTAAAGCAAGAGTAAAAATTTCCTAAAAGATGCTGCATTATGAGTGATATTACTCTATTCCACTGATACCTTTCCTTCAGGAAAGAAAACATGTTTAAAATCTGGTGTCTCTATATGCAGGCAGATTATTATGCTCTGTAAATAGGTTTAAAATGTCCTAACATTTCTGAGGCTTTCTTATCTCTTGTTCATTTACTTTTCTTTAGATTGCTTTCACACTTTTCCCCCTTTCCATTAAATTATTCAAGAACTTCTCTTTATAAAGGTCACAGTCATAAAAACCAGGGAGTGGGAGAAGTGGCATGTGATTCACAGGACCAATGAGGCAGCACACAAAGTGGATTGGGAAGGACTCGTAAAACCTGAGGCCAGAAGGAATCATCAGTGGTCTAATCTGATCTCCAGTATATGACAAGTCATTATATCTCACTTATATAGACCAGAGTGAAAATGCTTCAGCTTTTCACTAAAAAAAGTTATGTTATCTCTTTAGCTACTGACTGTAGGCAGGGACAAGGTGACCTAACGAACTGCTAGTACCTCCCATGGAGGTTACACTATACCTCATGAAATTATACCTGTATCTTATGAGTCAAGATTCAGGGAGATTAACTTCTCAGAGCAGAGAAGAAACAGCACTTCCTTCTTCCAGCTTCCTTTCATTCTGGCAGGAGTTCAGTCTGGCATCAGCACTGTCTTGACAGTCAAACACAAACAGAGGCTTTGACAAGCAGAAACAACTCAAAATAGGCTCATGAGCTTCACTGTGTGATTTGTTGCTGATATAGATCCCAGCTGAGTTAAGCTAATGAAGCCACTACCTAATTAAACTATATCTTTTGCTTTTTTTCCTTCCAGCCACAGACAACAGATGGGTTTGGCCAGTACCCACTCTGGTGTACTCATTGTTTCCACTGGTGGCTTTGTTCCAGTGGCTCATAATTTGCGTTGTTGAAAATAAAAGCAAAATATCGTAAATATGACTGAGTTCTTGCTTGAATTTATCTTCCTTCAGTCTCCTGTCACTGGTTCTTCTTATGACTTACCTCTGATGAAAACGAGCCAATATCCAATGGCACTGCTAACACACTTCATTCAGGTCACCTGTCAGTCTTACTTCTGCCATTCTAAACAGGTGCCATTGCCACTTGCATAGCAAGCCTAGGCAGCATTTGTGGCTCTGTTTTATGCCTTCTTCACTTTTACAAGTGAACCCCACATCTGTGTGGAGAAATATAGCTTGATTCCAGCACCACTGAACATACAGGCAAACTCCCTGCCTTTCCTACTTGTCTTCACTTATTTGTCCGCTGACCACTGACTCCCACAGTTGTTTTCAGTAAACTTATTTCCCATTCTGTAGAACTAGTTCTCATTCTGTGTTTTATTGGGTTTTATTCTTTATCCAAATTTTTTCTGTATTATTTAAAATGTCTATTTAAGCTGCCTTGTCATTTTAGGAGAGACCAAGATTTAAAAGATTCATCTTTTAAACTCACTGCCATACTTTATGTCCTACATAAATTCTACCAAATCTATCTATCTATCTATCTGTCTGTCTGTCTGTCTAGCTATCATTTAACATGAACCTGTTGAGAAAGGTATTGAATAACTTTACATTCAAGACCAAAACCTTGCAGCAACTCCCTAAGCAAAACCCCTTTAACAACAATTTCCCATTTATGGGTTATTTTTTCATCAGCATGTTAATTAAGTTTTGATTTAGCTACATATTTCTCTTTGATATCTTACAGCATTAATCTTTTTGTCAGCTTTTTAGTTATTAAATACATTAAAATTATACATTCATACATTAATGCCTAATTCATACATGCTAAATGCCTCAGTAATAACTCAAAGACATAGTTACCTTTTCCAGGGAAATTTGTAAAAGGTTGGTTTGACAAGACTTACTTGCTATAAACCCACATTGAATGGCACTAATTATATTCCTAAACAATACTTGCAGTAAAGAGCTAGTGGACAATCCATCAAATAAAATATGTTTGCAAACTGTATTTGGCCTCTGTCAAGAGAAGTCAGTAGGAGTGTTTCCATCCATTCTTTAGTCTTTGGATAAAGCCTTTATCAAACAATTTAAAGTTTGCACATTAATTTCAAAGGCAGACTGTTCAGTGACACATCATAAACATGTAGAGGACTGTATTTAGTGAAAAAGCTCACTTGCTACAAGTGACTCATCCAGCTTTAGAGAAGCTATATCTATAGAGTACTGAAATACTGGAGTTAACACTATTTCAAGGTCTTCCCTTTGCACTTCAAGTTTATAATCACTGTTCATATTTGGTTAGCTTTTCACAGACGGCATTGCTAAAAAGAAGTGGAATGCTTCCAATGCAAGTAAGCAGAAAAGTAGCACAAGGCTCATGGGTTGGCCTCAGTAGGAATTCTTTAGAAAATGCCAGATGAGAAAGGAATACCTTGTTGCTAAGTTACCTTTGTTTCATTTAGTGCCATAATTATTTGTTGCTTAAAGTAAAAGCATTGACATTTTCCCCCTTACTCCCTGCCATATGGAAGATAGGCTTTTAAGATTCTCTTATGAGAGGTGCATGTTTCTAATATACACCTTTATGTTCTCCAAGTGGAAGAATCAACATGCTGGGGGATAATCAAGACATTTCAGGTTTCAAAAACTTCTGCTGTTTCAAAATCATTCTTATATTCCTGACAGTTTATTTTTAGAAACAAATATACTTCCTAACTACTTGATTATATATTTCCCTACTTTTCAATCAATCAGGAAATGTGCAGATAAAATTATCTGTCATACACTTTAATCACTATGTAGAACTGTTTCTCCCTTCTGGAGGGTTAGCAAAACAGATGGTATGAGTGAATAGGCTCATATTTCAGTTTTTAATCACACTCACCACCAGAGGTCTTATTTGAGTCTATATGATTTTGATATATTTACCTTAAAAACAATAAAGAAATACTGCAAATTATGAATTATGCCAAAGCAAATGCCATCCTAAATATGTTCAGTTGAAGATGTGTAGAAATGTTTACCTGAATTTTGTGGCAAGCGATTTTTACCTGAAGACCTCAAAAAATCTTTGAACATCACAGAGCTTCTGTATATGTATATGAGTGTGGAGAAATATTATTTTTTGTTCTTGAAACAGAGACAGTAAAAGGCTACTTGAGCCATATAGATGGAGATTAATGATGCAACCAACATCACAAACTAAGCCAGTAGCAGAGTTAAGGATAGCACCTGGATCTAGTATTTAATTGTGGTCCTTAATAATGTGTTTTAAACAAATTCTGAAGACAAGATATGAAACCTTCAGCACCTGGATCTAGTATTTAATTGTGGTCCTTAATAATGTGTTTTAAACAAATTCTGAAGACAAGATATGAAACCTTCAGCACCTGGATCTAGTATTTAATTGTGGTCCTTAATAATGTGTTTTAAACAAATTCTGAAGACAAGATATGAAACCTTCAGCACCTGGATCTAGTATTTAATTGTGGTCCTTAATAATGTGTTTTAAACAAATTCTGAAGACAAGATATGAAACCTTCAGCACCTGGATCTAGTATTTAATTGTGGTCCTTAATAATGTGTTTTAAACAAATTCTGAAGACAAGATATGAAACCTTTTGCACTCTCTTCTTCCAGTGTCAGTTACAGCCTGGCATCACAAGTATGTGGGAAGAGAAAAGCTTCTTCAGCTAGGGCTGTGTGAGCCATGGAATAGAGTGTCCTGTGGCTGTCAGCCTAAAATGCTGATGTATGTCTACTTATACACAGTAAGAGTGGAAGCTACAGAAAGTGTCAATAAGAGGAAATTAGTCCTTCCTTTCTCTATTGTCTCTTGAATCACATCTAAAAAATGGTAAGCATAATTTTTTCCCCTGTTTTGGGGGGAGGAGGGGTTGTTTGTTTCAGTTTTGGTTTGGTTTGGTTTGGTTTGGTTTGATTTGGTTTTGCTCTTTGGAGTTTTTTCCAATCAGATCAGAAAAACCTATGCTCAGATATAGATGTGATGAGTCTGTAGTACCAACAGGGTATGAAGCCATCCATGACCCAGAGCAGCAATGTATGTTTTCTAATACAGATTTGGCCAGTAATTTTAGTTAAAAAATCTTTAGAGGGGAGGGGGCGGTGGGGAAAGGATCCATAGTAACATTCCTTCTCTCTAATGTCAAGGAGAGGAGACAATATTGCTTCCTTCATTCAAATTCTTCATAGTATAGTCCAAAAGCTAAATACCTGAGCAATGACCAAAGAGACACTGTGATAAACACATAAAAGAGCATAACCTATTTCTTCAATCAAAGAAGTAGCTTGTCCTTCCCGGTGAAGCTCTCACTTACACATCAGAGCTGGCTACCTTATTCCTTGTTATGTGTCTCTATAAACAGCAACCATTTCACTGTAATTTGACAATAGACATAAGCTCAGTGTTTGACAAGCAGTCAGAAATAAGGAGATATACCCTTGAAAAATAAACAGTGTGCTAGTACATAGAAAACCACCAAGAAAGAGAAAAACCCCTAAAATATTTCATTTCTTTAATCACTTCCCTTACAGGGTTACTGAATCAAAGAGAAAGTCCTGGTTTTATTTCAGTATCATTTCACCTTGCTTTCATCAACTCCCATGCTGCATTTTTACATTTTCTACCTATTTAAGGACCCACTGAGGACCATGTTCACACATTCTTACTCATTTATCTTTGTCACTTGTAATTACCAGAGTGGCCATTTCCTTGCTTGTGCATATTCCCGCTCTACTCCTCTTTCTTTCTTTCCTCCTAGGAGGAGTGTGACAGTCTTTATTCTAGGCACCCTTGGCTGTACCATCTGTGGGAAGATCAAAGACAGGGTCACATCCATCTAATAACAAGAGAGGAAACAATACTGTAGGTGAACACTCTATTAGCCTCCTTCTTCATTTTATTCAGGTCAGTGCTCAGGGACTTTCAGACGTCTTTGAACAAATGGATGTGAAAATGAAAGACAAGTTATAAAGAAATAAGTTTCTTTTCTTACGCAAGTTAGGCTGATAGGTTGAACCATGCTAGTGTTATAATAGTCTTTTCCCTGGGCAGCTCAGGAAGTATCTTTTCTGAACAATCCTTACCCTTCAAAATAAAGCATAAAAATCTGCTTCCATCTTGAGACTTGCAGCTATTAAAAAATGTCCAGAGGCAATAAACTGAAGACTTGTGTAGGATACTGAGGACATTTATTATTGACAGGAAATCAGTCTTCCATGATAGCCAAACTCCAAGATTTCTCTATAGAGAGGAATAATTTCTCCACTGGTGTAAACAGGCAAAGCTTTACTAACTCTGGTAGTGCTGCATTAGTTTATACCAGCAAAGAATTTCAACTAAAATCTTTAATTTGTTTTGGATGCTTGGAACCAAAAGTTTGCCACTATGCTGAGAGAGCACCCTGAGCACAGGGCTACAGTGGGCAGGGGCTTCTGGCTAGGTCATGAAGCCTTTCTTCTGCACCATGACTGCACAGCACGAAAACACAGCAGAAAGAACAGGAAAAGCAGCAGCCATTTAGTTTCACCTTAGGACACCTTCTCATTTCTATCTCCTTCCATGAATTTTTGGTTCAGCTGACTGCCATAAAGACTGAAGCAACTGTTGTGATTCTCTTTAGCACATCTGAGTGCTGTGTACTGTGAGACAGCCTGTGTATCTCATTGAAAAGAAGTTATATTAACTAAAAATCAGACACTGCATTTCTTGCCAGAACAAAACCTATGTACATGAAAATATTTGGAACAAAAATTCCAAAAGCTTTTGTCAGGTGTTCTTTTATGGTTTTTTTTGGTTTTTTTTTTTTTTTTTAAGAATAATATTTCTTATATATTACAGAGAAACTCATTGAAATCATGGAGAAATATTTTCAAAAGAGGACACAGAAAAAAAACCCACAAAAATTCAGTTATGTCAATATATGTGCATATGAAACATTTTCTAGTGCTGATAATGTTGTCTCAGACACTTTGTCTAATGCTGGTAATATTGAGTGCTGCATTAAAATCCTATAAAGAAGTGTGTCTTCAGCATGTGCAAAGTTTCTAAAAATGCCATTGCTATTGACTTTAGCATCCCCTAGCTGAGGGCTTGCTCCTTTATTGGATTATTTTTTCCCCAGATGGAATTATATAAACTCAACTTTTCATCTGTGGAAAGGTCCCAGGCAGTTTAATAGAAAACATATTCCTACTGCAGTATTCTAGAGGGTGTTTCAGTGTTTCTTTCGGTAGCAGCTTTTTCTCCACTAAACTCAGTTTTTCAGTGGGGTATCAAAAACTGCAAATGAATTATTTCTCAATTCAGTAGGCCCTCTAAATAAATGCCTAACTTCATGAATATTGGTAGTTTACTTGAAGATACTAAGAGTGCTTTACTATGTAGTTAACTCTAAGATAATGCTAAGAGTTTTGCTAAATTAGGTCTATTGTACATATAGATAAGATTTTTCCATACATTTATATGGAAATATCCATTACCCTTAATGTAGTAAACCATAATATTTATAACATGTTATAAATAATATAAATATAAAGTAATAAAATAGAAAAATATATAATATTGTTATATAATAAATATGTAATTCTGTTGCTACGTTAACATTGTTTGAGGAAATCAGTTGATGCATTCAATGATCTTGTCTTGAAAAAGAACAGTAATTCCTATCTTTTGAGATTTCTTTGGGTAGTTGTTGTAGGTCATGATAAGTTCAGGTTTTCTATCTAATTTTGTCACTGTGGATCAGTAGAAGGGTAAGACAAGTTTTCCTAGGCCTGCTTGACTGAGTAGAACTTGGCTAAGAAAACTGAAAATATCATATAATTTATTGTTTAGTGCCTACCATACTTTAATATGTCCTGATATTAGTTACAAACTATATGTTTCAAAAAAGACAATAGAAGGCAGTATTAAACAAGGTGTTCCCCTAATCAAGCTTTGCTATACAGCTCCTTGCCATGCTTTAGAGGATCAGATGTCTCATTTTCATTTATACAAATGTTGAGATAGCAATGAATGTACATAAATCGCTGCTAAGGCTAATGTTTTTGTGGTTTTTTTAGGTTTTTTAAAGCTTGTCTTCTTTGAAACAACCCACTAAAATCTGAAAAACTAGTTCTAAGCAAGTACTAGCACTTCACCAGACTATCATGGGCCTATATTTGTTTTACAGGCTTACTTGAAACAGAGCCAGAGGTAGCAGCATAGTGATGTAGACCATACCTGTGGCACACTATAAATAATAATAATTTAAAAAATTGAATGAGTTATTTTAATAGACAAAGAAATTACAAGATGTGGATAAACAGACCTTCAACAAAACTACGTCCCTTGCCACATTAAAATGAGAACAAGCTGTCTTTTTCCTCCAGGATGTAGAGGAATAGATGCTGGGAATAGGAGACTAAGAATTGATGCTGATGCAAAGTACTCCTTTCAGAGTTGAGATATTTTGAACATGATGACAAAAGTCTATTATTTTCAGGGCAGCTCATTAAAATGTATGAAGGTTTTGCCAGTATTAGAAAGATACCACTTACAATAAAGTCAGTAAATTTCAGAGAAGGTCATACCAAAGATCCTGTATCAGGTGAAAAATACCTATATGGTGCTATAATGGGACTCAAGAATGTGCTGGCAGAAGTTCAAGTTTCTTAGGTCACCTGTCATCATAACAGTGACTGCTGGTTCTAAGAGAAGGATGAACGTATTTTAAGAGATCTCTCTGTGGATTCAGCAATTGTCTTCAGCTGCAGAGTGTCAGAGTCCTTGTCTCTTCCAAAATAAGTTCAGATCAGTAGCACAGAGGTATTTTTCCAAGTGCTGTGGGCCATGAAATTCAGTGGACAATGAAATAATGTGGTCAGAGATGCACATTTTGCAGTCATGCATATTCTGACACTCTGGAGCTCAAAAATCCATATTTATGGTTAGAGTTGTTGAAGGATTTTGTTGAATTGCTTTTGCATTCTGTTGGAAAAGGGCTGTCATTATTAATTGGTCTTTCATTTTGCTATTTTACAGGCAGTTCTCTAAATTGTCACAAATCATAGGCAAATTTTAAATTATTTAGGACAGGAGCTGTCATTGGCTTTCTATTTGTAAAGTGCCTAACACAGTAGTTTGCCTTTTGGTCCACCTAGAATATCAGTTTCAAATAAAATAACCATCACCTATCTCAGCTAACCTTTACCTGGGATAAACATAAATAATACAACATACACACAGTTTCAGTAATAAGGTAAAAATCAGCACATATTCTCCATATGAACTCTCCTTACACAGATTTATGACCCAGGAGAGATGTTGGTGAAGTTCAAACTCTGAAAAGGATGGAGAAGCACTTAAGGTGTTGAATAAAAACTTTTCTTAATCCTGGATAAACTGTTTCCACAACACTTGCAAGGAGGACCATATGAGCAAATTTCCCACACAGTGTTATGAAATGAGCCATAAATATGTCTGAATATTCAGCACTGATAACATTTCCTTTTCCAGAAGAATAATAAAAGCAAAAGCAATCACAACAGTAATCCTACACTACATGTAACCTATCACAAGTGTTTGAACAAGAAAATTCAAATTCATGTTGATGTATGAACTACAGTTTCCATTTGAATTACTGTGCCATGTAATTTCAAAAAAGACAGGCCTTCCAAACTTTGCTTAAAAATACAGGAACTAAAGCCAATGAACAAACTGTTTCAGCTTGAAAATTGCTAAATTTTCTCAATTGTTATAATTTTAGTCAATCAAGGGGCTTTTCATGCAAACTAAAATAAAACAAGCTCCTATTCAGATCACAAAAGGCAGGTGTCATTTTCAGATGACTTTCAGTCCTTCCTAACCACTAATGGATTTCCAGTAGTCTCTGAAGTAATGGCATCCTTTAAGTCACAGAACAGGACTCAGGAATATGAGTGTCCAGGATGATTGGCCAGTCCAAATGCTTCTTTAAAATAAAAATAAAAAACAAAAAATAAGAAGCCACAGAATCACAGAATATTTTGAGTTGGAAGGCCTCACTCTTTGACATGTGTTGACACCTTTAAAAAAGCCTACTTTCAAAAGCAAGTGGAAAGCAATGTTCCTGATAAAGTCTATTGACAGGATGGATAATAAAATGCTTTTCATTGCAATTTTTTCTTAGGAAATAATCTTGGTCAACAAAACACTAGAATAAATGAACAGAATAAGAAATTTTGGACTTTGGTTGAAATAAATGCTACAGTTTCACAAGTCTTTTCCTTTAATTTTGGAAATAGGGCAGTCCTAGTTTACTGTACTTTTAAATTTTTCATGTTGTACTTGAACAAACATCTGATTAAAGCAAACCTTGGATCATTTGTGTGGTTGATCATAATGGACTCCTGAAAAGTGAATTTCAGGTATTGAATACTGAAATATCTCTAACTAATATCTGTAAATAGGCCCATGAAACTTTAACTTTCCTCACAACGAAATTTGCAGATATAACTTTGAGCAGGTGGCTTGCCAGCAGAAATGCTGATTCTCTGATAAGAAAATCTCTTCTAATTTACTGGACAAACCACATGTCCTGGACTTCTTTCTGACTCCCTGATACCTCATTTGGAAAATCTTACAGCAAATAACTGAAGGCCAAGGCCCATATGTAATTTTCCGTTAAAAAAAAAAAAATTTTAAAAAAAAAAGGTCTTAGATATTCCTGAGGACTTTTCCCTCTTCATATTTGTGTATTTACCTCCCAAACAGCTAAGCTTTGTGACTGAGGTGTATTGTGCAAGAATCTCCCCAAGTGTGTGTAGTTTTAGGCACTACAACTTAAGAAAGATATTAAACTGTTGGAGAGTATCCAAAGGAGGACAACAAAGATGGTGAAGGGCCTTGAAGGCAAGCTGCATGAGGAGCATCTGAGGTCACTTGGTCTGTTCAGCCTGGAGAAGAGGAGACTGAGGGGAAACATCATTCCAGTCTGCATCTTCCATGTGAGAGGAACAGGAGGGGCAGGCACTGATCACTTCTCTGTGGTGACCAGTGACAAGACCTGAGAGAATGCCCTGAAGTTGCATCAGTAGAGGTTTAAGTTGGTTATTTGAAAAAAAAAATTCACCCAGAGGGTGGTTGGGCACTGGGACAGGCTCCCAGAGGAGCGGTCACAGCACCAAACCTGACAGAGCTCAATATACATTTGGACAATACCCTCACAGTGTCATTCTTGGAAGTGTCTTGTGCAGGGCCAGGAGCTGGATTTTGGTGTTTCTTGTGGGGTCCTTCTTTGAACTCATGATATTTTATGATTCTATGAACTGCACCTTGGTCTTCAAAAGACCAAGAGCTTTCCTGCTATCCCAACTTACAGCCAAGTAGGCAAAGTATCTCTTCTGACCTGGGCTTTTGTCATGACTTAAGGAAAAAGTAAGTGTCTTGTTTTCATGAATTTGTTGCACTTTGTAGCAATCAGTCCTACCCTTACTAATGTTGATATGGAGGCCAAAAAACTGAGACAACAGAGCAGTGAAGAGCAAATTAACTTTAGTAACATTATGTTCAAGGGGGGGTTTCCATGACTGAGGATAGTAAAAGGAAAGAAATGCATCACTTTTATGGAAAAATGAAGATGACACAAAATTTTGTGTGTCAGTTACATAGAAAAATTTGATAGTCATCCAGACATGCAAATGCAGTAGATGTCATATTTTTATATAGTTCTTCATGTAAAAGGCTTTGTTCCATTTGAAAAATCCATTACATTCAGTCAAGCAACGTCAGCAGCAGGTAATCAAATTCCATCCACACAAAAATATTTTAAAGTTAGTTTTTGCAAATCTCTCATGCTATCCTGGCTTCCAAGAATGTCAAAAGACACAAAAACTTTCCCCTTCATTGTCTGGTTTATTTGCATTCAGTATCTAAAATTACCCCACTCAAAAAAAAAAAAAAAAAAAAAAGGAAAAGGAAGAAGGATGAAGTGTTTCTAAATCTTAGAGATCTCAGATAATTTAGCCTCCAGCTGCATACATTTTTAATATCACAGGCAACATGATAATTGACATATGTGATTCTGGATCACACTTTAGATTTTAAATTATTTCACTCAACTGAAATGTGTTTAAGTGCACTACTGAGACACTTTCAGCAACTCAGCTTTTAATGATTATCTGTCTGGCCAGTGCTACCTTTGATGTTAAAATAGTCTAAGAAATAATGTAATTTTCCCACATTCTCATTGGGTTATATTCAGATGTTTCTTAAATATTTTATTTAAGAACTCTCCTTGACCCCAACCACAGTAAAAATTTGAAAATATTTTACTTACAGCAATTTCATGTCTTGTAGTTTGCTAAATTCATTCAGATGATCAAGACCTCAAAACCAGCATTGATTGATGAATCTGAAATAATATCAAATGAATAAATCAAGAAGTCACAGCAGACATAAAAATACAAGATGTAGCAATGAGTTTCTAATAATGAGTGTTTCCAAGATTACACTGTCTGAGACCTTAAAGATATACGATCACGTCCCCATGAATCAAAACTGGTAGCTTAAGAAGCTTTGTTAGCCAGTGTGCCATGGTCCACCAGGTCAAAAGGGAGCATGTCCAGTCCTGTGCCAGATAGTATTTAATTCACTGGCAGTTAATGGATGCTTAATTGACTGCTTCAGATCCATCACACTTTGCCATAGAAATCTCCAAACTATATAGGCAAATAAAAAGACTTAAAAGACTGTATAAGCAGCACAGTTAAAAGAACCAGATCCATGCTTTCATTCATTATTTTACATTTCCAGACACAGAGAGAATCTGTGAGGTTTTTACCAATTAAAAAAAAAAAAAAAACAAGGGGAAAAAAAAAAAAAACCAAAACAAAACAAAACAACAACAACAAAAAAACAACCAAACAAACAAAAAAAAACCAACCACAACTAAAAAAGCCAAACAAAACAAACTGCAAAACAGAATGAACAGAATGTAAGCTTGAGTAATGGCCTAAAACACTCTAATAAAAATGCTATTACAAATGGAAAATTTTTAAACCACTACTGTAATTTCCTCATTAAAAAGAAACAAGCAAACTCATCACAACCTTATTCAACAACTCTGGTTTTAATCTTTCTTTTAATTCTCTATGTCAAATTAACCTGGCAGCCAGGGCACAGTTTTAAAAGCTAGATTTTCTTTTCCTGAAATAAATAGTTTTCATTAAGTTGTTGCCTACTTCTGTTAATGCTTTCAGACAATGCAAACTTTAGAAATAGGATTCCACTGAAAAATGCAGTTTCATTTTAAAGGTTTTCTCCAACATGAAAAATAGATTTGTAACTTTCTTACTGTTGTCCTGTCATCTTGCCTTTTAAGATCCACTCTCCATTTTTGAACTGCTAAAGTCCAGGGTATCCAGAAAGTTATGTTCTATCACCAGCACTTTTTTTTTTTTTTTTTTAATGTATTGAATCTGGTTTAGAGACTCTTATTTTTCTTTACATGATATTTTTTACTACAATCAGCCTGGGATCCCTTTATTGATTTTTCCCTAAAGATTTTGTGTGGTTGTGAACCAAACATGACCTTCTTCTGCTTCAGGCTACCTTTTAATTAATCACTATGAGTAGAAACAGTCCAGAAAACAAAGACTTCATTTGACAAGCGTTTTTTCTCCATTGCATTTCAGTTTATTTGTTTTCCTATCTTTTTTTCTAAAGAATATTTAACAGTATCCAAGTGTGGAAGCTCAACTAATCTCCACAAGATTCCTGCTTTGGACAAAGAGTCCCCACAAACCTTAGACAGAAAGACAATTATTTTTTAAAAAGACAAGCGTTGTAATATGTCCTGCAAGTCAACTGAACACTTTACAAGGTGAACCTAAACTTGCCTAAGATTAATGAAATGTAATTTAGTCAGACAGAAATTCATTGTGAGATGTCACATTCCCACTCCTCAGAATAGATATCCTATTATAGAAATAACCAATCCATTCTTTCTCCAATAAGTTTCATTCAAAAAATATAGAAAACACATTATAAAAAAAAAAAAAAAAAAGTCAGGTCTCACTATGCTGGCACTGATAACATCAGAATTCCCTTTTTTACTGTTATCATCTTCACCCTCACACCCATGATTCTCTGTTGCAGAGGATGTCTCATTTCTGTAGAAACACTGTGGTACTACCATGATCACATAATCCTTTTCATGACACTTGCAGAAAAAGAGAGATGACAATTTGGGCAGAAATGGTCTGAAGAAAGAATGGAGGGCAAATACAGAGAACATCAATAAGGTTTGAGCAACAATGTAGAACCTCTTTCCTGGAGGTTCAATTGCTTAGTAGCAGGGGTTTTTTTCCTAAGATCTGTGATTACCTGGCTGCTACTAGAACAAGTGAAGGAATCACCCATCAGTTCCAGATTGGTGTGTGTATAGAGGGTGCAGAACAAACCTGAATATCTGTGACTTCAGCTTGCAGTTGCAATGGCTGGAGATGGCAGGAACAAATTAGTATCAAAGTACTGCAAGCAACTCCACAGAGAGTGAGAGAGAGAAAAAGAGAAAGGAAGAGTTCAGCAGAGCTTGATCCATGACACTTACTTGCCTTTATCTCACCAAAGTAATGTGCATGACTGGTTTTCAAGGCACTGATATGAGAAGATGAGTTTTAAAACCTAGAGGGTAAGCAGGACGCACAACACCTTGTACATGCTGAATTTGTATAACTTCTCCAGGCAGCAGGCAGGCTATTATAACTTTATTGTTTCAGGATATAAGCCTATTATACTCTGCAAATGAATACAGTGACATTTTGCTGTATCGGTTGAAAAGATTAACAGTTCACAAAGCAAACTGCCGAGTGCGGCAAATTAAATACATTAAAATGTGCAAGCTTAAAATTCTGTGCTCCCTGTGCTATAAACTTATATACAATACAGTTTAAAGGGTCTCAGTGGCTCAGTTAATAATGCAGTGGCCTGTCAGCTTTCTGGATGCAATTTAAGTCTTTTAGGTTGCAGTAAGCCATGACAGGGTGTGTTTTTCTCAGCCATTAATGAATGCTGTAGGTAAATTGTGCAGTAAGAAGGTGGCCCTGAAGTATATTAGTGTCACAGTAAATGTACTAGGACTATTTTAGATGTTATAATTAAAAAGAAAAAAAAATGGGTATTTTGGATAAATATCAAACAGCTTAAAAGTTCATTGTAGAGAAGAACTGGAACATTCTGACACACTAACAGACTAAAACCATGAGAGATTTAGCAGAGCCTCTTGTCACATTACTTGTCATTTTAAAATATTTTCTCTACTAATGCTCATCTGACAGAAGAGCTAGGCCTAAGAACTCTCTGTAATTTAAAAAAAAATAACATTAAAAAGACCACAAATCTTTATGAGTCCCAAGGATTTAACATGAGGTTTCCTCCAGTAACTAAAAAAAACAGTCTCCAACACAGGAAAGACAAATATTTCAAAACAAATGGCTTGACCTCAGCCAATATTAATTGCCATTAATATGGATAGAAATGCCCTGTTTCCTGGGACAACAGCTATTTGATCATTTAAGTGCCCACTCAAAATCCATGGCCCTTTAGATTGAAACTCTTTAATAAAAGAGAATGGTGTTGAGGATTTAGATTAAAATGCTTAAACAACAAATCCAAGGAGACACACAGAAAAATATTCAAGGCTTCATTTTAAAAAGACACGCAAGATTCTGTTTGCACTTAGTTTTTTTGGATCAACCTGTCAATTTTTCAGGTTCTGAAAAGGGTTATTTTTAACAAGTAGAGAGATAGGCAGATTCTATCACATTGAATCAGTGAGAAGATGAGTTTTAAAATTTCATTTCAACAGAAATCAGGACAGTTGAAGCAGGTCACAGGATGAGTCCAGGCTGAAGAATGGGGCGTGATTCTGAGGGCTCTCAATTTATATATTTTCTTATATACCCAAATAGTCTAACCCACTTTTAAGAGTGAAACAACAGATACCATCTTAGTTTGAATGTTAATTTGCTTTTTGAAGTACTCTACAAATTCACAGAATCACAGAATAATCTGAGTTGGAGGTAACCCAGAGGGATGATTGAGTCCAACTCTTAAGTGAATGGCTCATAAGGGGTGGAATGCACTACCTTGGTGTTATCAGCACCATGCTCTAACTAACTGAATTAATCTGGGCCAATTTCTGCTCTAATTAGGGTACTTATTTTACTGCTCTACCTCTGTCCCTCCCATGACCTGAACCAGAGTGGTATGACCAAAAAATTCCAGACTATCTTTAAAACACACTTATAAAGTAAGAATTTCTATGAAGTTGATAACAATTTGGATTAATTTTGTCTTCTGTGAAAACTGAAAGAATGGTTTTGCATAGCAAATGTTTAATGTTTCTGACAGAAAAAACAGAAAGCAAATGCATTTTTCCCTCTTCCACTAAAATATATTTAACATTTTCCTCTGCAGTCCTAAGGTTTTCTGAACCCTGTGGGGACATCCTGTGTGTCTTGCCATAAGGATTTTTTTGACACCATTTTTCAAATGTCCAGCCTTACTGACTGTAGCTTTAAACCTCAGTTACATGAATATAACTTCCTAGCACTAGTGCTGGCTGCTTCTGCCAGGCTTCACTGATCTATGTTAGACATCCTAGTCATTACCAAAAATGTCACATGACAAATTTCATGAAATTTAGTGTACAGTAGGATTCTGACAGAAGACAGAAGATACAGCTTACAGGAATCCCTTGGAAATCAGTCCAATGCCTTTATTTTTTATACAGGGATCAGCAATTCGAGTCAAGCTTCGAAAAGATTTTCTAGGATGGAAAGTCATCGTACTTCACTAAAACCAAAGTCAAGACTATTCCAAAATATGTGCATAAGTTTAGCTGCATGAAACATGAGTTTTGTTTATGCTTGTAATAAAGGTTTTTCATGTGACTGACCTTTGCACAAAGGCCTACAGGAATATCTACAAAAACTAATAGAATTTATCACAGAATTTCACATTTTCTACTTTTTTATTTTAAAAGTAAGATGAATTATTCATTACTGTTGAATGCCCATTACAATATTTTGCAGTTTAATATATTTGCAGAAAGGCTGTCATTCCTCACTATGTATTTATATCTTTTTGAGAAGACAGGGCTTGGAATCTGACTAATTTTGACTTTTCCTACCAGCCAGCTTTGTAACCCTTATACTCCATATATTTTATTTATATAAGAGGTATGCAGGTTGCTTTGGAGGAACAGCGATGAGAATTCTTGAACTAAAGTGCTATTGTAGCTTCTAAGGATGAAACATTTTCTGGTGAATTTTATACATGTTGTTTTCAAAACTCAGAATGAAGAAATATAAATATAAAAATGTATCTAAGATAAATTTTAAGAAAACCTGGCTAAAATTAAATTATACTGATGATGATGAGGATGATTATGATTATTAGTTTTTTTTAAATCTTATCAATATTAGTAGAAACCTGTGTATCAAGATTCTTTAGTACACAAACACTCTTACGGGAGACGAGAAGTTTAGGGCTTAAAGAAGAGAGCGTTTAAAAAGAGAAGTTTAAAGAATGGTAATTTTGCACTGATAGTATAATGAAAGCAGCTCCTCTCCTGGAATAACTCCAGCCACATTGATTTCCAAGGATCTGATTGAGCACTCACAGGTAGAATCAGTATAAGGCAAGAGGAAGAAAAACAGAGTTAGGGACTTGCAAAAAAAAAAGGTGCTCAGACAGCAGAAGAAATAACCGAAAATCAAAATTACAAAGCATCTACCTGTGTCAAATAAAATCTAATTTTTTCCTAGGCTATGTTCCTAGTCAATGGTAAATCTCTCTTTGGCTTCATGTTTCTGATTTGGGGATGAAATGCTTGTCCTAGTGATTTTAAATTACCTTTTATGGATTTTTTTCCACCTGTACATGAAATCTAAAGTATCAGTTCTTACTTTTGTAAAGCAGCAAGGATCTCGGATCTTCTCTAGATATTGCCCAAATTGCTATTGTCTCCCATTTTACCTTTACAATGCCTCTTATTTGATTAGCAAATAAAAGAACTTGAGTCTTGCCAGCAGTTGAAATAAATTATAATTTTTAATCACTTTTTACTCCAGCATGATTTCTATTTGGGTTTCAGCAGGATGGAATTTACTTAAGAACCAACATCTTATTGCAAAAACTCAGTTTGTTTTGATTTAAATATCTCCCAGAGGCTCTCTGCTGTGAAAATGGAGCCTGATAACAATGAAAATCTTGGCTCATGCCACAAATCTCCAGCTAGATCTTTACTACGAATATGATATCCTGGAAATCATGATGCTAGATGTAAAGCTCATTTTATTAGATTATTATGTTTTTGTCAAGGCAAAACACTTCAGCTGAATTAATATTTTCCAGTTTAATCTATGGATAATTTGGGAAAAAAATTTCCTCTTTAGGAATTTTTGTTTCTAGTGCATTGACATCTTTTAAATTACTATTAATTTGAGACAACAGTCCTGAAATTGAATGTTCCAGAATGTGGGGGACACCTTTTGAATGTAACAGTGAAAAGGCAGCTGCTTGTGGTATGGCTGGACAGGTTAGTAAGGAAAAAAAGGAAGGAATTCATACATATAATATGAGAATCATAAAGGAAGAAGAAACAGGAGAGATTGTTAATTCTAATACAACTTATGACTCATGGTCAATGCTACCCTAAGTTGAGTCACAAGACTGTGCTATTTAAAATGTACAGCCTTGCATATTCTCTACTTGAAAAATCACTGTATGGTAAAATCCCTACATACTTTCTAGATCAAATACAGGATTCATAAAAGCTGGCATTTTCTATCAGCTTTAGAAGACACCTTCAAAAGTCAAGGATGTGATCTTTTACCAGTCTCTTCCTGAAGAATGTTTCAAATATAAATTGTGTAAGCGTTTTAACTGTACTTGTAATTCTGATGGAAGTGGAAATAAGTAGTTTTATTAGCTTGAGTTTAAAAACAACTTAACTGCAAGAAAAGGGTTATTTATTCACACACATGACACAGAAAATGCTTTGGATTAAGGTACTTTCATTACAAAAGAGTTGGAACGGTAAAATAAAATTAGGTTCAGCTAGATCATTTTAATGTTTGATTATAACCCACTGAACTGGGATAAAAAATTTTGTGCCAGCACTGGTGATAATAGGGTTACATACCCTCTGTAAAATAAAATGTGAAATTTACATGCAAAGTGGTGTGTTCTCCTGCTGCACACATATAATTCCCATTAGCATTAATGGGAAATATATGTGCCTATCAAGAAGAAAATATACCCCATTAAATTCCCAACCATCATGTCAGTTTCTGATGTCTTCTAATATGATCTATGCTCATACAGCAAAAAAAAACCAACAAAACTCAGGTCAAATACACTGGGTTTCATGTGTAGATCTCAAAGGATTTTATGAAGAATAAGTCCATGCAACTCAAAGATACCTGTGAGGAAACTGGAACTTCAGTTATGTCTGTGGCAATCAATGCCTGGCAGGCATACCCCAAAAATCCCTGCAACAGATACTGAAAGCAAAAGAGCATAGAAATCAACACAGGTGAATACAGCACAACTCATCACAGATCAAGCATGTTATACACAAAACTAGCTTCCCTCTAAAAGGAAACCCTTCTGGATTTGCCCTGGCTAAGTTCCAAAGGGCCATCTAGCTTCTCACATTCCTCTTTCATGGGATGTTGCAGGGGGTGGAGGTGAATACTGATAGAAAACTTATTGATTCAGATAAAGACAGGGAAATTGCTTACAAATTAGTGAAATGGGCAAAATAGACTAATTTGGGTAAAAATTAATTTAATTTATAGGCAATTAAAATAGATTTGGGTGGTGAAAAATGAAGACACCCATTAAAACAACACCCTTCCTCTCCAATTCCTCAAGCCCAATTTCACAATTTTATTCCTGACTTTTCCCCACTGTCCCAGTGGCACAGAGGGAATAGAGGGTGGAGGGGGCTACAGTTTCTCTCTGCAGATCCTTTCTACATACATTTTTCCCCTGCTCCAGTGTGGGTTCTCCATGGACTGCAGTTCTTTAATGAAATACCCTCCTGCTCCAGCATGAGATCCTCCACAGGCTGCAGCAGAGATACCTGCTGTGGTGCATAAATGCCTCCTTTGCCTCCTGCTCCTGCTGCAATGGATCTGTTGGCACTGCCCCCTGGCCTCTTCCCACAGAGGCCACTGCTGCAGCCCTTCTGCTGCCAACACCTTGCACATCTAAAGCCAATAGAGAAGCAAAGCACGTAGATCAGGATTTCTGCGTTGTGCCAGGTAGACATATTCCTTAAAGCACCTGGACCTACTTCAGGCTGGACCCACTTTCTGGCTAAGACTGAAGTTTTCAACTTCAAAAATTTTGTATCTGGGCAAATACACCCTCCAAGAGGCTGAAAATCCCATGCATATTTCATGCCCACAGGTTTCTAGTCCTTTGCTCCAACTGACTCACAAAGTAATCTGTTCTCAGCATACGAAGTTCTTACCAGTAAATTTAATTTTTCACTGGTTAAAACCAGACCATTTCCAATGTGAATATGTCTTGTGTAAAGGACTGTGACACTAAAGTCTTATCCTGAAGTAATGCAATTGAGACTGGATGAGCTGACTGCCATTAGAGTATATAAGGTGTAGTAAATAGGCATTCTGGTTCATATCACTGAAAATGAAGAGAAAGGATATCTAGATGAGAGATGGACTAACTAGTTTGGCAGGAAACATGGAAAATTAAATGGGTTGCTGTCATTTTTTCAGACATGAGAGAAAATATTATGTCATTTGTGCTATTGAACATAAAAGGGCCATCTATAAACACATATCCACAGAATATCAAAACAAAACTAACTGATTATTCAGAAAACACTGGTCATTCAGCAATCTTTAATATTTAAGTGTTCCTTTGTGTGGAATATAAGTCTAATTCTGACTCTACTGTGAAATATAGAAAAAGTGAGAAGCAAACATTTGCTTCATAGATTTTATTTTATATTAACATACCTGCAGGTTATTTCAAATAGTCAAAACTAAAGAGGAAAATTCACTAAACTGTGATTTCAACTCTTGTGTTATTTTTGTATTTTTTGCTTTCCTTTGCCCTACCTTTTTCACATTACATAGATTTTTACATTTTATCATTTATAACATAATAAAACCCAAATGTCTTAGGGCAAGAATCTATGAAGTAGGCAATGTCCCAAGAATAGAGAGTTATTTCCTTTCTTCACCATCTTAGCCTTCAAGGAATTGATTTTAGGGGCATGACAAAAATAGCTCAGGAAATAGGTCCAGGCTCTGATGTAACACAGCAGTTCTGTGATTTCAGCAGACATATGCCAATTCACACCTGCCAGGATATCTGGCCTTCACCCCTGAAGTGGCAATTACAAGATGTATATCGCTTCATGATGAGATTTATATTATCAAGCACATTCTGTGGAGTTTTCCTTGCTAGCTTCAGGGGAATAGATATTTACAGATGAGTCATTGACATGTCTTGAGCTATCACAGAATCTCCAGAGAATCATCAACCTTTTCTTCACAGCAGCAAAGGTAAGAGAAGTCACATTTTCAGGTGTAAAATGTTGCTGGTTTATTGGAGATCATGTCCTCTACACTCCTTCAGCCCTTTGATTAATGTATTTGGATAATACTTAACTTTTACACATATATATCAAGTTCCATTCCATATTGTTTATGTGACTATGTTATGATTCATAATTATTTTCCTTTAAAAAAAAGACAAAAAATGGATTATGTAAAAAATCTGCAAAACACCACAAAGACAGAATGATAGAATACCAGGAAGTCAAAAAAGGCAGAAGTGAAAGGTTTATAGAAATGTTGAAAAGTCCTCATTCAAATGTCTCCCAGTATTGAAATAATGGTCCTTTCTTGTATTTGTATCTGTTTTCTTTGTAAAGGTCTTCATAACCTTTTCTCCTTTGTAGTTAAACTTTATTAAATCCTATACTGAAAGAACTTCAGCCACAAGTGTCAATGAAAATATGTATCCTTTGACAAATTCCAAAGTACATCTGAATTATGTCCTTCAGATTTTCAAGTCTGTAATAGTGGATTTGGCAGTAAAATGCAATGGTGTTCATGTGCAGCTATTGTTCAAGCAGCATATGTGCCAGAAAAAATTATGAATCTTCTACTATATCTTGAAGTACATGTTCTTCTTTCCTTCTCAATGCATAACTTTAAATAAAGATTAAACAGTGTGATACCAAATTTTTCTCAAAGCCATATGAAACAAATGGCAATTGTATATTATTTTTACCCAAACATACTTATTTCCCCAAATAACTGACAAAAAAGAAACTATTGAAAGAGGTGAAAAGCTGCTAAAAGTCTCAAAGCAATTGTTGTTTGCCTGTAAAATGGAATTTTAGAGAGACTAATGGGTCACAAAACCTATCCTGTTCTACTTATGACAGAAAGAGTAAAACAAAACTCAGTGTAAAACAAGCCCTTAGCTGACTAAAAGCACCTTGATTTGTAATTTGGAGTATTGGGAGCACAAGTCAGGTGTGGATTTTGGCTTGATCCAACCTGTCATTTGACTATAACTTCTCACTTTTTATCTGCTACAAGGCTCTAATTTTCATTGATTAAATCTAAATTTAATCAATTTAAATCTTTCAGAAAGCTGAAGAAAAGAATAACAAAATTGGAAACTTTGCAATTTGTCATATTAATGAATGGTGTATAATTAATAGCAAGATAGAACTGAGACACAGCACAATAGCTCAATTCATCACAATATCAGTAAGTCCATTTAGTGAAGCAGAATAGAGGGAAATTACAGGCTTCAGAAATATGTGAATTCATATGACCACCGTAAGAGTCTAATATTTGTATGAATAAAAATAATAACTGTTCTGGATAATGGAAGAAACAAGTAGATACATATGCAGCATTAACATATAGAGCAAAATTATGGAAAAAAGTGCCAATTAGAAGTTCCACACTTAGACATGATTTTAAAGCTATACCAAGCAAAACCAGCTTTAGGGTGTTACAAAATGTCTCACGAGCTTTGCAATTATAAGTAAAATAACCTGCTATCCATTAGGAAAGATGTATTTTAAACTCTGTCTCTTCTGGATTGATGTTCTTGCCTTCACTGATATGTAGCCTCTTGAATTACCTACCTAAGCATTTTCTGACAAAAAAAAAGGAAAGGGAGAATGAGGACTAAAAGAAAAGAGAACATTATTTCATTTAAAATCTACCCTTCCCCTTTATTTTTATCTGAAAATATAGGAGTTTAAAAAGTTGCTGAAAGATAAGAGGTGGAATTAATTTCTCTTCTACATGAAAGATTGCATCTGGCACCTCCTGGAAGTGCCCTCTTATCCAGGCTTGAGCTAAGAGGAAAGGTATTTCTATAACTTTTTTTCAAGGCTTTTCCATTTTGTACAACATAAAGGAGAAGATTTATCAGACCAAACCAGAGTAAATGACCAGAATTCCCTGCCCTGTGACTGCTGTCTATAAGAATGGAGATGAAATTTTAAATTCTGCTCCAGGAAGAAGTTTGTGGTTTTAAAACAGTTTTTACAGTGAATATTTGCATAGTTGCCCAGCAAGGACTGTCATCGTGATCTTGACTATCACGGGTCATTTTAGAAACCGTGAGCCTACAAAATCCTGGCTGTATTCTTTATCTCTGTCTTTTCCTTGATGAAAAACCTTGCTATTTTTTCACATGTCTCATGGATTAGATGAAACTCAGGAGAATTTTGTTTTGTACTGAGTTACATATGGGGAGGAGAGGTTAAGGAGCACTTAGGCACCTGTATCTTGCTTAAATGTATTTAGTATCCTGTGGCAAATGATAACTATAAAATTATGATTTCATGTGGTACAAGAGGAAATCCTTACTCTTATTCCACTAATTGTCAAAATAAAGGATTCCAGTTATGCCATTTAGCATTTTAATTGCAGTCTTTGTTCTTAGTGTGGATTAATTTTATGCTGTATTATGTTCTTGTAATAATTTTCCCATGAAATGAAGTATTGGGGAATGGAAAATATAGCTTCTTATGTACAATATTCTATGAATTTGAATAATGTACTCTAGTACCTTGACCTTTTCTATATTCTGTAATTTGACTGAATGGTCATTGCACTTTTCCCTCATTAACAAACTGAATAACCAATTGCTGAATTGATGACATGGGCATGAAGTCAAGAAACAGAATAATGAAATAGTCACAGCAGCATAGTATATAGATGACTATGTCTAAGAGAACACATAAGCCACTAAATCTCAGAATCAGTGAGAGGGACTGGAATAAGAGCAGAAAGTGCACAAGACAGAAAACCTTTTCATGACAGTAGAGCTAGCTTGGCCTATTCCTATTAAGCCCTTGTAAAATTCTATTGCCATATAAAGCGTTAGAGCAAGTAAAATATTAAGGTTTAATTTAAACAATAAACATATCAGTAGACTAGACAAGGCTTAAAGTTCCTTTAACAAAGAACTTAATAAGAAATATTTATAAGCGGATTTAAGGTCTAATGAACTGACAGTCATCATATACACACAACAGCACAATGATGGAAGTATTACAAATTAGCCATAGAAGACCATTGTCTAGGCCTACCCTTTCAACCAGACTATAGCCACAAGGACAGCATTTCCCTCATAATACTTTACTGGTATCATGAAAGCATAATGCACATACTAGAACTGAGAAAATTAAGTCAGGAGAAAATTGAAGTGATGTTATGGTTGTATAATATAGAGCAGAGAGCATTGTTCTACACCTGGATTCAGTTTGTAGTTGATTGCAGTAAACATTGCTTATCTGTTTTAAAAATACCTTCAGTAATTTTGTACTACTGATTTCTGTACATAGTCTTCTCCAAAATCTAGCAGGGAGTCCTTCTTATCATGATCTTCCTTACCAAAGCCATGAGATTCATAAGGAAGGGTAGTATGCAAGCTTGTGACAACCTTTTATCAGCTTTCTGGCCAGTGTTGTTATGGTTCACTGGGAGCAAGAATAAAATACCTTTAGTCCAGGATAAAAAGGAAGTACTGCAAATTTGCAACTAAATAGGAACTCTTGCTTCAGTAATGTTATTTTAAAAATGCTGTGTTTCACCAGCCCAGCTGGAATTAGTTCCACAGACTTGCACGGGGCTACTTTAAGCTTGTATTATCATAGTTCCTCCTCACACCAGGAAGAAAGACTATTTGTGATTATTTACAGTTCTAAGTGACAACTAGATAATTTTTACAGTTAGGTAATGTAACCTTTCCTGATTGCTATCATCAGAACTCTGGGTAGAGTGAAACAGAACAAGAAATTTTACGCTTTCTACCAGTTTACATAAAATAGCTGAAAATTCATTTTGTAGGTTTCATCATTCATTTTGATGTTCTTTCCTTTTTTCCCAAGAAAGAAGTATATTTAAAATTTCCAAAACTGCCTCAGAGGTAAGTGGTATCCAAATATTTTTCTGTAAAAATAAAATATGTGCAGTGTCAGTGGTATTTGGCTGTGGATTGATGATGTATTGCACAAGGATATAGAGACATCATTACTATGAAACTTGTAACATTGTAGTTTAGGGTATATTTAACCTTTAATACAAATCATTTTTATTTCCCCTGTTTGGAATTCAAAGCACTTATATATATATATATATATATTTAGGTTTTTTGAGGGTTTTTTACCCTATGTTTGCCTATACTGTAGCTGCTACAATTTTTTTCCTTTAACAGAACTAGAATAGTGGACTTGATTGCAAACAACAAGAGTAATATAAAGGATTCCAAAAGCATCAGCTTAAGTTGAGTAGATTTCAGTGTAAATGAGTCTGAAATTGGGCTTTCAATAGGAACTGGTGAAAATATACTTTACATTGGAACTGTCATCCAAATCAATCTTGAGAGAAGGCTAAGTCTGTAATTTAACCTCGCAAAACTTCCCAGAAAACAGACTGGCACAAATACCCTGAAATTCCAGTTTCTGATTTTTCTCTGTACTTCCTTGATATGTCTCTCTCCTTCACTCAGGTCCCATAGCATGATTAGTCACAGATTTCTTTCATGCATATATATATATATAGATATTGGAGAGAATTTGCCTTCTGACAATATTTTCTGAGTAATAGAAATGCATATGCAATGGTTTTCTGTTATGTGTGATTAGTTGCTTGATCTTCATTCCAAAAAACGAAAGGATCTCTGGAGACACCAAGGATTAACATTTACTTAAATGTCCTTCCAGCAGCAAAGGTAACATTTGGTCTTGGTAATCTGCCCTTAGCAAACGTGCTGCCTACCAGTACAATGACTTTATCAAGAGGTATTCCTCTGATCCATATCTGACTCCAGAGGCAGTGGGATTTGGTGGCTGGGCAGAGACTCAGACTGCTGATCCGCCAGCCAAAATTTGTGTACTCTGAGACAAAGACCTCTTGGCTCTGAGTTATAATTGAGTCAGAACTGCAGCAAATTAGGCAAAGACCTTGAAAAATGAAGCCATTAAAAGCCTCACAACAGCTGAAAAGGTAATAAAAGGAAGTCAATTTAGCAATAGGTGCTAGAGAAAAGGAAGACAGGGAGCTATTCCGAACAATAGGTGTCTGGCTTTGAAGCTTTGATGTTTCAACAATTTCAGTTAATTCAGGGCTGAGGAGGTTAACTATGAAATTCTATCACTGAAATTTGATGAGTCCTACTCCAAATAAAAATTAAACTTTAGGTCTTTTTTTTTCTCTCTTTCTTTCTTTCTTCCGTTCGTTCTTTTTCTCTCTCTCTTTTCCCTTTCTCTTTCTTTTTTCATTTCCCTTTTTCTTCTTTCTTTCTTTCTTTCTTTCTTTCTTTCTTTCTTTCTTTCTTTCTTTCTTTCTTTCTTTCTTTCTTTCTTTCTTTCTTTCTTTCTTTCTTTCTTTCTTTCTTTCTTTCTTTCTCTTTTTTTCTTTTTTTTTTTTTTTAAATCAAAGGCTTTGAAGAGCAAACAAGAATGTGGGGAGTTTGCAAATCTACCTAAGCTTCAATAAAACAATTTAAAAAGACGAAAGTGTTGCCATAATTATTGTGCTGATAGGGAAGATGTGTGCTAAAGTCTCTACCAACAGTTCCATGGGTGAAGGGATGGCTGTTAACATCTTTGGAATGGGTCTTAATGTCTCTACTAACTTCAAGCAGCAGGTTTGATACAGAGCCCAGACAGCTTGGCTCCTGAAACAGTCAAATGTGTCTGCACCAGCCTGAGCTCCTGAGCTTTGGGGTAAAATGACAGGTTCAAGGGGGCACATGTGATAGGTGGTTTGGGAGGGCTGCACCTTCCCAGTACCCCAGCCAGTGGGGAAAGAAGAGGGCAACGTGTGGCCAGGAGTTTGGGATCAAAGGAGGCTGTGCCCTCCGAAACCTAGAGAAAACCCCATGAGCATGTGCACCAGTGGACTCTCTCCCTTTATTCTAATAAATTTGCAGGACTCCTCTGCCCTCTTTTTGGACACTGGCTTTTCATAGCGTGATTTTCTGTACAGTTCTAATTATTAGCCTGACTATTAGCCAAGCATAGAAGTCACTAGATGAAGCTGAACAGAGTGGTTAGTGTCACATCTGGAGATGTATTAAAGAACTCAAAATATCCCCAGCAGAGAGACCTGTGTGCAGGAGTCCTCTACAGAAAGGAGTAGTGAGCCTTCTGCAGGCAGAGTTCCTCCAAAATTGCTGGACAGAAAAGCTGCAGGCAGTGGAAGAACTCACAGCCAGCCTATGAGCTACTGAGCAGAGGCTGATCTCATACTTTGCCAGAAGTCTCAAACCATGAAGCATAGAATAAAGTAGATGCTTCTGTCAGAAAAAGAACTAAACCCTTCAAACACCCTGTATTAATGAATCAGATTTAAAATGAGAGCACATGATGTCCAGCAACACAATAATTTCTTTTAAAACTTCTATGAAAGTTGAAAATTTTGCAAGAAGTTGAGTACTGCAGCTGCTTTCTTGGTTAATGTGAATTAGAGACTTGTGACAAACTAGGTAATTCAGACTGTGCCTAATTTGCAGAAATGGGGAAAGAACTATAATGGATTGTGCAGCTAAAACCAAGAGATGATTCACATATTGCATAAAAATGGAACATCATCAGCCCAATGGAATTCTTCATAGCAGGACTGGGGAGCAGTGCTAAAATATCATGTCAGTCAAGGGGTATGATACAAAACCCATGAATTAACATTAATTAATGTCATGCTGCTACACCAGCTACCAAGACATCCAAATTGGTAATACCAATAATTGAAGGAGACACCAATAATAAAGGGTAAATAGATGAAATGTGACCTTTCAAATGATGCACTTCTTATTTCCTAAGGGGGTCTACCTTGTAAATGTATAGGTCAAGTGTGGAGGACCAGAACTAAGCATTTTTTGTCTCAAATATTCTGACTGTTATGACAGGAAAGATGTGATTGGAAGATAAGGTCCTCTGGAGGTGGGGCAGAGCTGTTTGAGCCAACTTCCTGCTCCACCTTGAGACCCATGTTCAGTCCCCCCTCCTCAACTCACTTCCTGGAGGAGGGCTCCAAGGGTTGGTAGCATATGTGTGAACAGGGAGAAAAATCCTGTTCACATGTTCGGTGTGCACCAGGTTAACTATAAAAGGAACCAATCCATCCCTGTCCACCACTAGTCTGCACTTGATTTCTGTCTTTTAGATCTTTTCTCTCGACTGCTAATCTTCATACAGTACCAATACTAAAATATTCACACCCTTTCATATAGGACATACCGAAATGACCTTGACTTACAAGAGTTTGCACCTACAAGTCATGTATCTGCCCTCTACCTTCCATTTGCCATTCATTTCCAGTAAGATTATAACTATTCTGAAGGGAGCATTATTTTTCACATGATAATCTAAACTAGTAAAAGAGACTTTGATCCCAAAGGTGGCCCCAAAATATAACTGTAAACAATTACAGTGCCAAGAGCAAACACATTTTTTTCCCCATACTTTTTTCAGTGTTGGGCATCCATTACTCAGTATGTGTCAGAGGAAGCAGAGAAGAGGAAAATCTAGGTCTCTGAATGGAATTACCAAACATAAAGCAACATGATTCTCTAGAGAAGAAATTGAAACTTATTGTATCAACCTACTTTTGGTAATTCTGTTTACTGTTTAGTTGAAATTGAAGGGAGGGGGAAAAAAAGGCACAAATCTATTGAGGCTGTCAGTTCCACAAAGCTTGATGAAGGAATCGCAAATCTCATATGATCACATTGTAAATCTCATTGTACAAATCTCTGTTTTCTTCAGACCAAGGATTTGAGGAACAATTTGCAGAAAGTACTTTAATGACCTGAGGGAAGGACTTCATGGGTGCTTTTTATATTTGTGATATGTGCCATTAGATTTCTTGTGAGTTTGAGTTTAGGAGACGCTAAAGAATTTTGTAATATTTCCATGAAGAAAGAGTAAGTCATCTGATTTCTGCTCCTCCCCACTTCAGGATATATAAGCTTTACAGCCCATTTCACATTTAAATGTACAAAGATATTTCTTTACAGATATTTCAGTTTAAGACAGAAAACAGCTATGTCTGCACCAGTTCTGTCTTCCAGATTATCTTAAGGGATAAACCTATGTTCACTAAATTACAATTATAAGATGAAAGTTACCTCTGTCTCTTGCTTTAGTTACAGTTACATTTATCCTGTTCTTAGAAATAAGTTCTTTAAATATTTTGGAGATTTGCAGTGCAGACTTAAAAAGCTTTGCCCTCATTGTTATAATGGGCAGAAAAATTAGGGTTAATATTTTTCTTCTTATTACCTAACTGCTGTTATGATTTTTAATATCGAGTATTCAAAAAACCCTATTATTTCATGAAAGTTAAAAACAATGTCATTCAGAATTAAAATAAAAGAGTGACAGTCCTGTCACCATTCACCTGGCTCACCTTTTAGCTGAACCTGAATCCCACCTAAGCAATTGAGTGGAGAAGGGCAACTTCAGATCTGGCTGAGATCATCTGTCTCCCATTTCTTGGAAGCAGGCTTCAGAATGTGATAAGTAATGTCAGCAAATGCCTTTTAATACATCTCTCAGCTATGACATGCCTCTAACTTAATTGCCTAACAGAGATCAGCAGGACTGGCAGGTTCAGAAGTACTCTGATCTCAGGAATCAAGATAAGAAGCACCCTAGCACATTGGTAGCAGAGTTGAAATGTAAAGGGAGGTGATATTTTGAGGACAGTACAAGTTATGTGTTCATGTATCCAACAGTCGAGGGGGTTCAGCAGTCACCTCAGGTGGGGGAGACTGAGTGCAGCACCGTATGCCAGGAATTAAATATTTTGAGGGATGGAGGAATTAAGAACTGGATTAGTTGACATGGTTAATAGCAAGGCTGTGGCAAGACAGTTTCAAGCCTATTAAATTATTAATACAAGGCAGAAAGGTTTCAGCAAGAGAGTGAGAAACCACCCAGCATTTTGGTGGTTTCAATATACAAGCCTCATTTTTCATCACACAGGACATAAATTTAAAACTGTGTCTCCTATATCAGGACATTAACAAAAATATTTATTCGAAAAGCTATTTCTCTGTTTGTAAGTAGGTATAGATACTGAATGACAGAAGGAATTTCATAGTACAAAGGAATAGCATTCATTTAGTCATCACTGAGACCTCTCCTTTGCATTTCACTGGTGCTGAGCAGATTATTGAGACTCCCATTTTGAATCTAATCCAATTCCCCATGCACTTTATGCACAACGGGTGGCTGCACTTGCATCATGTGTGGACGCCCACTTTAGGACCTCCAACCTTTAATAACCTGTAACCAGGTGAAACTGGCAGACTTTGCAGCCTGAGAGACTTCCACCTGATTTGCTTGCAAGCAAATCCCTTTTCTTTTCTTGCAAAACCAACATTTCCCCCAGAAACACATGTGAGTGTTCCCCAACCAGCCCCCCTCTAGAGGGCAAAGCATCTTTGCTCATAGGCAGTGTGTTGTGTGGAGCAGCCCGTGCTCCGTGCTGCCCACACAACTGCAGATGAAGCCAGGCACACATCGCAGCACAGTCAAACGCGCGCACACCGATCAGCGCCGCCTCAGCTACAGACAGCAAGGTACATTAACTCACACAGCTCATGAAGCTCAGAGCTTCGTCTCTCAGACTTTTCAGTCCTAGAGGTACAAAAATAATGTAGTGCAGCTTTTTGTAGTGCAGGGTTCTGCTTTGGGATGGTTTTTTTTTTTGTCATTTGTTTTAATGTATTTACCGAGCAATAGTTAAATCAACGCTGCATTCTGTGCAAGGAGAGAAAGGCCCTGCTGTCTCTGGGGAGAGTTTTCCATCGATTATGCCAGAGAAGAGGAAGAATATGTATCAGTTAGATCATGTTCCCTGCTCCAAAAAAGCAGATGCAACTCTGGTTTATGCACTGAGCAGAAAATTAGTATGAGGTAATGCTATCATAAATAATTTCTTAAAGCACCTCAGTAATATGGAGGTTGAAATTTCAAAAAAAAAAAAAAGGGAGAAAGGCCTGTAAATGTAAAAGCATGGTGAAGGGTAGCTTTTAAAGTAATTGAGGATTTTTCATTGGATGGTAGCTTTCTACAGTACATTATTTAAAATCTAAGTGTGGAGTACCCTCTAGCTGATATCTGAAGATCAAAGCTGCTATTAGACTTTTTTTTTTAACTGCTGTAAAGGTTGAGCTATTATAAAGGAAATTAAAGGAACTAATGGAACAAATAACATAAAATAGTCTTCCATCGAACATAGCAGATCAGTATAACTTATGAAAGGGTGTTTGTTACAAAAGGCCCCAAAGCTTTTAAATGCATTTTTGGTCTAAAAATTGAATTTCAGGTAGCACAGTTGAAAAATCAAACATTGACTTTAATAAGTGCCATTAAAGATTCACCATTGTTATTGTCAGGATTTATTCTCTCTTCTCTCTGGAAACTAAATTTGAAGCTGAAATGCAAAGGAAACAAGCTACTGTGCTCTGGACAAGAACTCTTTGATCACAGAGGCAAACACAAAATGGCTTATTAATGATTGCAGCTCAGTGCTCTGCCTGACCTCAGGGCAAGCAGATTTTTTAGAATAAGCCTCAATTACATGATATAGTTTAACCCTTGATGGGAAGGCAATTTTTGGGTCTATAACCTACCGTAATTTGACAGGAGGCCACAGCAGCCATTCAAAGTATCAGTCAAATATGAGGCTCTGCAGGATTAGCACTCCATCTTCAAAGAGAGCACAGCAGTGCCTGGCTCTGCTGTTGGACTGGAGAACTGTTGGATGGTGCTACATGTTAGGCTGTAAATTAATGAACCATGAAGATAGTCTGGTTTACCTCCTGAATGAGGTAAAATATCAAGCCCCCTATGAAATGACAGTGTCCCTGTTTTCATGAAGACTGCACTGAAATAAAGCCATTGGTACCTGATGAGATGCAATTAATTTTATAGGTCTCTCCATTCACTCCATGGCTTAGCAGAAATGATTAATCATAACGGCTCATAAGAAATGAAATAGCAGCTCCAGTTCTTTATCTGGTTTGGACTAAGTCTAAAGTAAATCTTTGAAAACAAACTCTCATTTATTTGTAAACAGAATTAATTTATCCTGAATGCCGTGTTCATGGTCATTTATGAGAGAAAATAAAACAATCATGGAGCATAAAACTTTGAAAATGATACTTGAAAATGATACAACCACAAGGTACTGAAAGTTGGACTGGGACATCACTTGTAGAGAAAAGAAAAGGCATTCTTCTAAATGCTTTGAGTTTTTTTCTTTCACCTTGCTCTTTCTATTTTCATTTTTCTAGTTCAGAAAGGTGACTCTTCTATATGTGAAGCCCTGAAAGACAGATACACAGAACCTGGCCCCAAATTTCACTGTATTTATGAACAGAACAAGGATAAATATTAGACTATGAAACAACTTTAAGAGAAAATAATTAAAAATTACATTTTTTCTAGCTTAACTAACACAAACATTGACTATCTATTCTTTCCTCTGCAACAGAAATTAATTTTCTTTAACCAGAGCTCAAGACACATTTCTACAAAGAGTGGCACATATTAAGAACATGTTTATTGTATTTTATACATGTGCCATTACTCTGAGTTTGATGTGCACTTTTTCCATAAAACCATTAAGCAGGATTGTCCAAAAAAGAAGGAAACATGGTAAAAATGTGGAAATAAACCACTGATCAATAAGTGGTGTAGGAATTTGGAAACTTGTGGAATCTTTGTTGAGGTGAGAGACCAATTTTTTGAGTTGCCTTTATGTGATTAAAAAAAAAGGAAGCCTTGTGGTGGGACAGCAGTCTGCAGATCACTGAAAGCTGGATGGGCACAGAGGAATACAAATCAAGCAATTAGCTCCAAAGCAAGATATTGATTACAAAATTAGCCAAGGCACTAAGGGAACACAAGGGAATGATACTTATTAACTATTTATATGCCACTGCTGAGAATAAATAGTAAATAAGAAGACTTGGAATTGCTCATTTGTCAGTATACATTTGTCTCAACCAGAATTAGAGAAACCTGGAGGATTAATGGCAGTAATATTAAAATCGGTGGTTATACGCCATTGCAAAAATAGAATAGGGAAGATATAAGAGATATTCTTTGTCCAAAATGGTCCTTTTTTGAATTTTTGAATCATTGATAGGTTGGTGCCATTGATTTTGAATCTCTATAGATTATTTCTCCATCTTGTTCTTCTGCTTAGATCAATAACTTGCATCATTTACTGACTCACAGATGTAGATCTTGTAAAGCCAAAAGTTTGGCTTCTACCTGTATGTATTAGTGCTTATAGATGAAGTATGAGAAGAAGGGGAGGAAAACACTGATATGCAGAAATGAGATTTAACAGACATCAGGAGTCTTGTGACACAAAGATAAACATATTTCATTTACCAAACAAAATACTACCTGGTTATGACCTCTACAGGGACACATGATGATGATTTGATTATGTCTATTCTATAAACAAGATTAAATGAATGCATTACTATAAACTACTACATGCATACTCTACAACCCCCCCAAATACTTATGTTCATCAGGGAGGAGAAAAATTTAAACACAAAAATGTGAAATTAGTAAAAATACAACACTGAAAATTTATCTAAGGCAAATTTTAAGGAAAAAAAATGAATATTAATAAAAAAGTAGAGCAGAAATCATAAAGAAGGATGAGATCTGATTTTAAAAAGTAGCTATTAATTAGAGGATAGAAAAAAGGTAAACTTTTAGTCAATAGCTAAGCTAATAACAATAAATACACACATGATGTTAGAAATAATGGAAAATTCACAAAGAATGTAGAAAGGAAAATACTACATGTGGAAAAATCTATCATTATCAGACTGAGAATAAAGGCTTTTCTTCAAGGAAAATATGGATCAAAAAGGATCCTAGCAATGAAATTGCCCAGCAGCTAGATAAAAATGTCATTTATTTCAATGATAATGGAGAAGAAAACAAATTTTCCTTAAATACTTGTTATGCATTTGGGAAAGATAGTATGTATAATGCATATGTATCATATTATGATTATGAAATACATATTACTCAAAAGTCAAGAAAATAATTTACATTTTGATATGAGCAACAATACAGTTGTTCGTGAATGAACAAAGAATGAAAATAGAAGGGGTTTCCATGTTCAGACAGCTGATTTTGCCAAAGACTTAAGGATGCTACTGAACTGCCAGCTCTATACAAATTTTAAATAAAAAAGGAGTGTCTTCATTAGGACTAATCCTCAGTAGGGTTCCTCTTGCCTCAGCAGGTTGTGACCACTGGAACACTATGGCCATTTCTTTGTAAGTTTGTACTTCTAAGAGAATGTTGACAAATGGAAAATGTTCAAAGAAAAGTCAGAAAATTAAAAAGAATAGTGCAGACCATTTGGTGAGTGTGTGCCTCAGTCCCAGTCAGTGGCAGGGAGTGTTTGTCATAAATGTCCATAGCAGCATTCACAAAAATGATTGATAGTACTTCTGAGAACTGACTTAGTGGGACATGATAATGACTTTCAGAAGTTTGCACCCTTGTGAAGTTTTAAAAGCCCAGTTTTCCAAGGTTTTCAGACACAAATTGTCATTAAGTAAAGAGAAGATAGATACCCAGTGCTTGATTTTTTTTTTTAAATCATGCTAAGATATATATAAAAATGCCTGGGTTTAGAATGACATATGTATCAATTTACAGAATAGCTGTATTGATATATAATAGCAGAATTAGTAGAAAGACTTAAGGCAATTATTTATTTTGGATGGAGCACTGAGGAGGGGGAGGTCTGGAACTGTATGCAGTTTAGCTATTCCTTGCTGCTGAATGCCTCCTGTTTTCGAGATAACAGGATATGGTGCATCATGTTGGGCAGCAACCATCCTGGTTGGACCAGGGGTTGCATTGGGCATACTCTTTCATAATCAGGTTTTCTCCTGTCAGAAACTACCTGTAGACTTCAGCTCCAGGTAATCTCTGCAATGTGAGAAGCACAGAAAACATGCTGACAATTCACCCAGACCATTCAATTTTGGGGAATGCTCTGATCTAAAATATAGTTTCAAAGCCAAAGAATCCATGACTAAATTTCTGTTATGTGAACAACTTGGTGCTGATCTATCATGGTCCTTTTAAGAAGGAAAATCATGTCCAGCATTTCATATTCCAGCTACATTTTGAAATAATCATTACTAGTACAGGCTGAGAAAATACTCTTGCAATGCTCATTGAATGTAAAGATAGGTGAAGCCATGTGAAGTTGGAGTTTTGTTCTAGTAAGAAGAGCTACAGAGCACACCTAGGAATACCTCTCTACCCTCATTGATTTGCAGTTTTAGTTAGAGCTCTTTTTGAGTTTACAGATTCCTGTTTTCTAGAATTCCATCTCCTTCAGAGACAATTTCAGTTTTAGATGGGTTTTTTACCAGATGTCAAAATCCTTCATCAAGAACTTAGTCTTTCCCCAAATTTATCACCTGTTGATTATCTGCAATAAATTGTAGGAAGGTCCAAAAGTTGCATTGTGTTTATAAAAATACTTCTCTTACCACTTATACAAAAAAATTCCATGAGGCAAATGACACATGAGCGAAAATAATTCTGAATGCTGTATTGTAATATATCGGAGTATTCACTCCACCATGTCTATCAAGGGAATGAATGGTAAAAGTAACCTAATCAGAATTATATTAAAGACAGTAACAGCCCCACTTTGTGTGTTAGGGAAGCAGATGAAACAATGCTTAGCATACAGACACAGCAGCACTCTAAACACTCCAACAGGAACCCTGGCATTCAGGCAATTAATCTGATAAGAGAGACAAAGACCAGTGAGCAAATCCTTGGCAATTAGTGCTGTGTTCATATAAATACAATTACTCTACGTGATTGTGACAAGAGCAAAAGGAGTGTATATTTAGTAAACAGCCATCTCAGACAAGATAGTTTATATATTTTTATTCCTAGAATGGAAAGGGAATTAGGTTTTTACATCCCAAGTCATCATGTATCAACATATACTATGTTTTCTTTAGGGATAAAAATAAACAAGCAAACAAACCAAAATGAAGAAAATAAGGAAAGATTAAAAAGTGTACAGTGGAATTCACTTCTCTCTCTCTCTGAAGCACTGAACTGCTCCTAGTTATTAGGGTGTACAGGTATCAAAGACTCTTTCCTGCAATCCTCAAATGTATTTGCATAATGTTTAGGCACAGAACTAATACTGTGTGACTAATTGCACAAAACACATAATGAATTCTAGACACTACTGGCTATAAAAAAATAGTCAGGCAGGCAGCTACTCACTTTCTCCATGATTCCATAATACATCTTTCTTTGTAGTATCTCAGCTCTTGATCAAAAGAATCTGTAGGGTAAAAAATGTTCTCTTAAAATACTCAGCAAGACAAACTCTCTAAAATTTGCATCTATTTACTGATTATTTGTAAACAAGAAGAAAGCTGAAATTTAACATTTCCCAACACATTATTTAAATAGCTCTATCTAACTTTGAGAGTCCTCTTTATCTCCTTAGCAGTTTCAGCATTTTTCAAAGTGTTAATTGTACTGAAAATTCAATGCCTGCATACTATTTTTAGATGGTTTTTCCAGGCTTGGTTGCAGGGATGAAGAGACTCGTGTTAATGCACCACCGATGCTAAGGACATGCCTAGTTTGACTTTGTATTAGGAACCAGTTCAATATTCTGGGCTGAGCAGTAATTCTTGGATGAGAATTTTGTTCCCTCCTACCAGGTAAATGGTTTCTTGTAAACTCAAGTGCTGCTGCTATGCTTCACTGATGTGCTTGGAATGAGTTTGTGAGAAACAAGGAATAAAAGTGTTCTACCAAGTATAGATAGGAAACAGAGATGCAGTTTCTTCAGAAAATCTTTTTGCACTTATTACTCATATTACTGAGATGCTGAGCTAAACAGACAGAAAGGGATGCAACTCAATCCCAGACAAACATTACAGCAGCACAATGCTGTCTGTGCCAAAAAATAACAAGTATGATATAATGCCATCATAAACTCTTGAAAAATAAATCATATAACTTCTGAATTCTATTGCTGCTTTCGCACTTCAGTCCTCAGCACAGAAACTTCTATTTCTGCAGCACAATTTGCAGAAGGCAGTCACTGTATTTCTCAAGGTAATGGTGGTTTATATTACTTCTATACTGTACAGTAAATTCAGATTGAGTACCTTACAGTCCGATTTCACTGTTTGTATTATTCATCCCCATTGAAAACAAAATAGGATTTGTTGTGAAACCTGGGGGAATGACTCAAGGCCCATTTTTAAGGGGTTTCAGATTCCAAGACTAAGATTTGCCACTGATGAATTCATTATAAACCAAGACACTTGTGCACAGAATATGTGACTACCCAGCCTCTAACCGTGTGGACTTAGCAGAGCCAATACTGATAGGTTTTATCTAGGTGCTTGCTAGCACAGTCTTCTACCATGTGAAATCTTGCAGGGGGCTGTGCAGCCCTGAGACATGCCACTCAGCAGAAAACAGGTGTAAGGTGTGTTTCCTTGCAATCAGTGCACACCACAGGAAGAGGAGGAGCATGTTTCACAGAGAAGTCTTTTTGAGCATGTCCTGCTGGAACAGTAGAACCCATGAGAGTTATCCAATAGCTTGATTCTTCAGTGAAAACAAAGCCACACTGACCACTAATTCTCTTTACAGAATGAGTGTTAATATTTTAATAAATACTGACACAATTAACAGAGTTATCTTTTAGGAGTTGTATCTTTGCTGTTCTGCCTCGAAAGAGGCTATTATATAAATCATTTAAGCCAAAAAGATTATGCTAAATATATTCTATCAATATAAAGTTGGCCAATAAAAGGAAAATCTCGGTCAGGACTTGAATGTGAAAGTAAGCTGGGTACAGGAAAAGTATTACAAAGAATAATAAGCCTTTGATTTAAGTGTCTGAGTGCTTGCCATTAATGCCCTATCAATCAAACCTGGATTTATTCAGACTGCTCCTGGCAGGGACGTTTTCAGTAATTTGAACAACAAATTAACGGCATCTTTTATTTATATCAAGATACCAACTAGAATTTTCATTCAGATTAATTGTATGCCTGGGAGACTGTTCTACAGTCTTTAAGTTTGTCTTTTCATACAGTCAGCATATTAAAACAAATCTCTTTTTATCTCTGGAAAGTGGAAAATATTGCTCGTTTAATGGACTGATTGTTTAGAGAATTTTACTTTAAATGAACAAACCTTTCAGATGGAGTTTCTTAAGTGTCTCTTAAAAACTTATATTTTTATATTCTCCAGATATTTTCAATAGTTTCTAAAGACAGTATTATTTTGTGAAAATGTGGAAAGAATGAAGAAACAGTGGAAACTTTAGAAAAATGCAGTTTCAAGCTTTAAAAAGTCATAGTTTGATGATTACTTTCAGCACAGTGATCTTTTATCTCTCTGATGTACAACATCATTTTTTTCTTCTTTGTATCTCTAGAGATAGAGAGTTCTTTTATCAGAAGCACACTTTAAGTAGAACATTCTCCTATGCTGAACATTTTAAAGGACTCTTTTCTAGGTTGATGATTTCTGGCTTCCAAAACACCAGGCATTTCTTCTGCTGGGAGGGTTTCATTTTAAGAATTAGAAGAGTTACCCTGTGTAGTTCTCCACAATAAAGGTTATAAGAGATGAAAATTCAAGTTATTCAATAAGCTCCTACATGTCAAGGTCCAGATGCATGGTAAAGCACTCACAAACAAGAATAGCAGATGCTTGTAAGTCAAAACATTTATAATGTGGTTGTGTACAAATGTCCTTTTCTTGTCATTTTTTCCATAGGTAGCTTAGGTAACAATATATTTGAGCCTAGTTTCTTGTATACCTGACTGACTGCTGGTAGTGCTGTGCCAAAGAGAGAGATGGTGGACTTTTTCTCACTCTGATGAAACATTTGCAATAGTTAGTTCAGGATGAAATACAACAGATGTCAAACAATGGAAACAACAAATTTCTGCTTAATATAAAAAAGTAATACTGAATAGTCAATATATACAATCAGAAAATGTATGGGGAACAGTATTCAATCTGTATTTCTTTTCAATACTTCATTTTTTGCACCATTTTTAATACAGATTTCTTACTGTACCCTTTATAAGTGACCATTGCTGCTCATACTTCTCACCCACTATGTTAAATGCACTTAGTACCAGTATTTCCCTCAACAGAGGAAAATAGATCTACCTCTTCAGGTTGAAAGTAGTACTATATCTTAGGTCACCTAAGAATCATGTAGCTGCCTGATGAAACTGTTACGATGTCTTGAAAAAAATGACCTAATGCTATTCTAGGAAGTATAATGTCATAACAAAGAGCAGGAAAGACAAAAGGGACAGCCTACTATTTACTGCACTACAGAATTGGACAAGTGGTGCCTGCTTCAGAGCTTGTTGCTTTTTTCAACCTGTGCTTTTCTCAACTTTTCACTGAAAAATAACTCTCCCCTTATCCCTGCTATACCCTGAGAATTCCCAGATTATTTTCCTGGGCTTTACAGGATTATGTCTCTGAAACAAGATGTCCTCTGGAATCCAAAAGCCTGAAAACAAAATCATTAATTTCTGAAAAGGAGAAAAGTTTTGCCTGTACTGATTCCTATGGGTTTTGGATTACATACAAGGTAAATGCCTTGTAGCATACATAGCAAGTTTCTTTTATTGCAGTCAGAGCAAAGAACAAAAATCGTTCATATTTAGCTCCTCAGAAGGATAAAACTCTTTTTGTCAAATTAGATTTCATTATGTTTCAAAGAATCTTGAAAAATATTTGGTTAGATTAGCGGATTTATCATATGGGAACCTGCACTGTTGGAGTCAGATTCCTTTTACTTCAGAGCCAGTGCAGATATTTCACTTTGCTCTGTGCTATAATATGAATTTTAGGTTAAACTGATCAGCTGGAACAGTGACATGGATTTAATTACCACAACATTTTTTTCTGGATTGCAGCTTGACAATACCTACTGTAGCTGTCTAGAAGGATTTTAGAATCTACATCCACGTAATTTGTTAGGAAATGACTGCAGCTAATATGAAAAACAGTCAGAAAAACTCTGACCTCCTTTCTTTGCTTAATCTTGTGTATCTGATGAAAGGTATAATGAGTACTGCCACCAAAGGTATCATGTATGTTTTCCTTATATAACAAAGGCACATAAAAAGTCCCCAGCCAAGACACATTTGTATATGGTTGGCTAAACAGGGATTGAGCTTTAAACCTTTGTTCTGGAAAGATAAGTTAAAAATGAGGTAAACTTAAGAAGTATTTCCCTTTACTGTAAAGATATATTTGTCAACACAATGCAGTCAACTGAAATTTTTTAGAATTCCACAAGATACAAAACTTCCATCCCCCAGAAAGTCTGAAAGGATTTTCTTACAAGATCAATGAGACTGTATAATTGTTGCTGGGTAATACTCAATATTTTGCAGAAATCACACCTGAAATATTATTTTATGACTCAAATTATTTCTGCTTAAGCATTAGTATAAATTTCATTTCCAAAATGATGAAAATAAATAGGAATAATCAGATTCAACTGGAAAGCTGCAACTCTGTAAGTGTTGGTGAAACACTGAAACAAGGAGCCCAGAGGCTGTAGATGTACCATTCCTGGAAATGTTCAAGGTCAGGCTGGTCCTTGGGGGATTGGACTCGATGACCTTTAAAGGTCCCTTCCATCCCAAGTCATTCTATGTTTCTGTGATTCATTTTAAGAGCAGTAGACATTAAATGATAGGATGGGATGGGCTTCACTTAGTCTTCCCATCCATAGGGTTCTGTCACATTCCTTAAACAATGCCACCTGGTTCCTCTCCTAGGACTCTTGGATCTGCCTAATAAATATCTTAATTTCAGAGCCTTCCTTCTCTCACTGACTTAAGCAACTCCAGACAAATTCATGACCATATTTACTCCTGAAAGCAGATTCCTTGGTCTTCTATCTCACTAGATACCAGTCTGAAGTAGCAACATAAGTATTTTATGAACTGCTTGTCTGAGGAGGTGAAAATTATTCATTTCATTATTATCAGTGTGGCAGTAATGTCAGAAAAACTGTCTCCTCTCATCCATAGCATGTCAATCCAAACTGTGTTAAATAATACAGGGCCCAAGGAGAAGGAATGCAGATTAGGGAAAACTACCACACAGAGACGTTAAGGAGACAATACAGAAGAAAGGGCTGATCAGTTGTGTTTTACTCTGAGCAGCAGGGGAATGTTGAGTACAACTGGAAAAAAGGGTTTAATTTTGCTTTATCTTATCCTGCAATTGCAATGAATGGAGTGCCAAAAACAAGCAATATATTTCTGAGAGAAGCTGCTTCTGAAGCAACTTAATGTTTTAGTAGTTTTCAGTTAAATCAGGCAGAGAAAATTAACAATGGACTTCTGTGTTAATGGTCTGGAAAATGCTGTGCTTCCTGTGAAAATAAAGTATAAAGGTGATTTGATTTCTTTTTCAGTGGTATTTTAAAAAAAGATGACCACAGAAGAACATTAATGGTAATGATGAAGTGGCACAAAGGAGGAATGAAGAAGTTATAGATGTTTCATTAGGAAATCAGATTTTTTTTTTTTTAAAGAAGAAAACGCATGGAGGAGTGGTGCCATGAAAGACTCAGGACAAGTCCTTAGAAATCCTGCATGAACTACCACAAAGAATGCACAACATGAAGACTCACCATGGCCAACACAAAAGAAACCAAACTAATTCAAAAAAGGACATTTGTGTTAAAAAGGCAATTACCTCAGTATTTCTTTCCAAAAAAAAATCTGCATATTTTGTGGTAAAAGCCAGAATTTGGAAGGGAGTCTGAGACAGGAAGGACTACTTTGGACTGTATCCATTACAAAAGACAAAGGTGTTTAGAAAGGACGAAGTGTCCAGTGCTGCTTGCTCAGGAAGAATATTCTAAAAGCAGTATTTGGCAATACAAGACTATCAGGCTGCAAATGCAACAGCTTTTCTTTTTAACATCTCACACACTTTTAAAGACAGGAGAGTCCTGAGGATGCTGTCACTACTAGGTAAGTCAGCAGCAGGCGGGTGGCTGAGGTGAAACTGATGTTTTGCAGAGATGGGTTTAGCCCATCTCACCAAGGATGTCAGTTAAATACAAGGGTGTAGAAAAAAATAGTTTTGGAAAAGATAAAGTTTGTAGCAGTGGAAGGAAAAAAATTAAATCAATTTTTTTTTTTTTTAGTTAAAAAAAAGTCACTGAACTTGTTAAAGGACAGAAACCATGAAAAATTATGGAAATCCTGACATTGAATTTACAAGCACAGGACAACTGCTTCAGAAAGCTCCCAGAAAAAAACCAAAGAACACCCAGCCTGCAGAGGCTGAGGAGGAGCAGAAAGTGAATGTGCTTTGGCAGAGTCATTAGAGGAAATAGGAGGGATGCTTACTGCTCATTTAAAAGCCCAGAACTGAGATGGAGTGATTTAGAACAGGAAAACTGTACCTGCAGATCCAAAGGATTGAGCTGAGTACTTATAACATGGATGTCTTTCTAGTAAAGGGTTTAATGCCAATAAAGTTGTTGTGCTGGATCTTTCATTAAGGCTCTGATGAGCAGTAACACATCTGCAGGTATTGTTTCCAAGTCTGCATTGGAAATGCTGTTTCTACAGGCAAATTGAATTTTGAGCAGCATGAAAGATATAGTTGATAAAAATTGATTTTCATGTTATATATATTGCAGAATACAAAGGTCTACATAGGCTACATTTTGGTCTGAGGGAAACAAACCAAAACAAGGGAATAAACAAAAACTTTGAAAAATTTTAGAGAGAATCAGGTGTAGGTCCAGAACTAAACAATGAAATCCTTGTGTATAACTTATTTACCAGACCAGTTACCTCAACAGTGTTATGCACAGCAGTGAAGTTCTCAGAGTAATTGTCCTTAGATTAGGAAAATTAAATAACCATCAAAACTGAAAATATTCTGAGATGGAAGAGCTATTGGAAATGCATGGGAAAGGAAAATGTGAAAGACGAAGAAAAATCAATTAACGGTCACTATAAGCTAGATGTAATATTAACAAGGAGAAGAAGGAATTTAGTGAGATAAAGAGTGTGTCAGTTAATGTATTCAGTGACATTTCCATACTAATTAAGGAAGAGAAAGAAAGAAAATATCTGAAAATACCAGAAAAGGTAGGTATAATTTTTGACATGGATATTTAAGTCTTTTAAAAGTCCAATTTTTAATATTCACAGAATAAAAGAAGGAAAAGGTCACTCAGTTCTCATGCCAGTTCAGGCACAGTCACTTCCCAGGATTTTCAACATTTCTCTTCCTGTATAGTTCCAAGTGCTTCAGGCAATGAGAGTCCCACCACCTCTCTTTAGAAACTGCAGCTTCATATATCTCACTGTCAGAGAACACTTTCAAATATTCTGTTTAAATATTTTTTATCTTAATTTCATTCCATTTTTCATAATTATTACACCATTTACTACTATAAATAATTACTTTCTTTCAATTTGAGCAACCTCAATTAATGCAGCTGTCCTTTCCTCTAATTTTGTCCTTTCCTCTAATTTGTCAACAGCTTTCTTATAAAATGATATCCATAGATGAACTCAATGTTGTGGACATAACATAGTGATATGCCTACACCAACTGAATTTCAGCAGAGGGGTATGAGGGCTGACTCTAAGTGGGTACTGAAACCTCTCCTAAATACCTTTTTCTTTTTTCCTAACCTTGCTCCCAAGTGGTCTGTATTAGGGTGTGAAAAGCATGGTGCTAAAATCCACAGTGCTTTGGAGTGCTCTCTTAGTGGAGCACAGCACTGACGTGTCCCAGAGGCATGGAGATGAGCAGGCTGGCCAGACTTGAATGGAACAGAAAGGCAATTCCACACATGGACTGAGAATCTAAGACACTCCAGGGCAATGTCTACATGGGCTGTAGCTCTGCTTCCCAGGAAGAAGCTGAACATTGCTTGCTGATGGGAAGTAGAGAATAAACCTATTTGGATTTGTGTTTGCACCCAAACTTTTGCTTCCTCTGTAGTAAACTGTATTGTCTCAACCTACGAGTGGTTTTTCCATTTTATTTTCTCTCCCCTGTCCAGCAGGGATGGGGAGAGATAGAACAGCTTGGTGGGCACCTGGCATCCAGCCAAGGTCAACCTGCCACACTGCTTTACCAACAGGACATCATTCTTGAAGAGCAACAAAGAGAGCTTTCCCACGTTTTCCTCCTGAATTTTTTATTTTATTTTGAATTAAAAAATAAAAAACAAACAACTCTGATTCCTGATTCTTCAAGCCTTTTTGGTTATTCTAGATACAGTCAAGAAACTAAGATAAATACCACAAATTATATAAGTATAATTTTGGAATGTGTTTAGCTGAGGAATTAGTCTGTATTTTATTTTTAATTATGAAGAAAGCATATCTTCAGTAAAAGAAAAAAAAATCAATTATAAATACTTAACAAATTTTAGAATAACTCCCATCTCCCAGACTATAAGCAAAAGATTACAACTGAAGAGTTGCTGGAGTGCATTGTGAAGCAGGAGGCATCAGATGGAAACCTTTTATTTATAAAGAGAGAAGTATTTTAGGAAATAGATTAAAAATATAAAAGAATCGGCAAGGGAAGAGTTAAAAAAGACAGAGGAAAAAGTGTGCAAACCAAAGCAGAATAATCATCTAGAGGGTCACCAAGGTCACAATAATATATTTTAAACCAGCCTGCAGACAGTGCATAAAAGGCACCATAAGCATTCAAAACAAACTAAAAGGCATATTTCACAAAAAGAAGTTGAGTTTGAAAGCACAGGCTCTGGAGTTCCCTGTGCCACTGTGACTTTCTATTATCCAATGTTCCACTTTTTCTCAGCTGTCATACCCATAATAATCTGCTGCCCAAAGCCTGGAGGATGTGGGTAAAAGCAAAACATTTCCACTTCAGTTCACCAGACAGCATCACATTCCTACTAATGTTTTAACCCAGAGCATCCTCACAGTGAACCTGTGTAGTGTTCAAATTGCTTAATGCCATTACTTGATCTGTGCTGGCATGGATAGCTAAGTGATTTCTCGTTGCCTCACTCTCAAAAAATCTGTTTGGCTGGCTTTTTGGAGTTTACATGCTAGCTGTTTTCCCTTGGTTTTATATTTTTAACAGACTTTTCTGTAACAACAAAAGTTACCTCAGTACTTTCAGACCTACCTTACTCACAGCTAAAAGGAATGAGACCAGAAAGAGCTGGCTAACTTATCACAAAGCAAGAAATTTAAAAAAAAAGAGGTAAAACCAATAAATATCAAACTAGTATGAACAACAGAGAAACAAACCCAAAGAAATAATGTTATGGAGGGATAACCAGGCAGATGAAACTTGCCTTTACACCAAGTTTATCTGGGGAAAAAACTTTTCTGTTAAAAAATAAATATAAACCTGTGCCCCAAATAAGGGACAAGAAAATTAATTTTAAAAAATGTAAAACCATGAGACAAATTCCAAGGCAGTTTCCTTGGAAACAAAATTAAATCAGGAAATTCAGATTATATTAATATTAATAAGAAAATGTAATTTGCATATTGGTTTCATTGAAAAGCATTTTAAAAAAAGTATAATTTCACTAGACAATGGGAGCACATATTACCATAACACTTGATAAAACGTGAAGGTATTATATATGTCAATTAATGCAACAGGTCACCAGATAATTTTAATTTTGATTGTGTATTTCTGCATAATAGAGCCCTTTGTGATTAAAGAGGACTCCTTATTTACTTACAATTCATTGCATGCTTAGATGTTTTGCTGGAGCAGGTCTTGGCTCCTCAGTTATTATCTTCACCTTCAGCTACTCATCCTTAAGAAAAAAGCAGTGTGAGTGTGAACCAGTGAGTCCCTGGTGAGAACATCTGGTCAACAGAGAGGATACAATAACTAGCCTATTGTAAGAGAATACCTGAATCCACCCCATAAACAGTGAGTCATAGTTGCCTGCTGAATAGATACCAGATTTTACAAATATTCTTGGCCCAGACACTCGGGTGTGGTTGGAGGCTAAAGGTCAATAACCTGCAAACATGTAAACAGTGAAATAATTTAAATATTTATGTCAGCAGCTAGGAAGTCAAACAAACAATTTCATCTCAGCTAAGGAGATAACCATGCATTAAATGCCTGCTTCACATCTCAATCAATACAGTGTAATTTCTCTCTAAGAAGTTGCATTATCTGTTCTGAAATTGCTATCACACAACTTAAGCTTAAGGCTTAAAGCACTCAATAGTTATGTTGAGTTATGGACTTGTGCAGGGCACATGTTTGTCAAGGACAACAACATATTTTTTTTGTTTATCCTTTATTATTTTCTGCTTGGAGCCATATGTACAATTTTTTCTCATGGATTTCTCAAAAAAAGATCTGGTTACTTAAAATGTCTACTGAAACAATGCATTGACTGGTTCTCAGGTCTATTTACTCTTTACAATACTTTGTTTAACTACTTTATTTTGATTTCCCTGACAGCAAAACACTATTTTGGCTCTGCAAAATGCAGTGAAACCTGTACAGGCTCCTTTTATTTTTGTTGACTTACACTGTGCTATCTATAAATATTTTAAAAGATGAAGTAGATGGATTACAGCCCACCCACTCTTATTTTTTCTTTTTCTCAGACACGTACACATTTAAAATTGCACGAATGTCTGTTGAGTGGGGCTTGAGAGTCTCCCTGGATCTCTATTTCCTATTCAGAAGGAACAGGGAAAAGTCAGAAGAGAGTCTATCTGTGTAACCATGACAACAAGTACTTGTATGTAATGCTTATCTATATAGTATAGTTTCTGATTCCTTTAAGAGTTCATGCAGCCATAGGCTGAATTCTTTGGTAAGCTGTCTGAGCCGTGTCAAATGGTTCAGAGGCATCAGGTTAGAATTGCTGGGCATTGTCACCACTGTTTGCACTGAAGAATTAATGAGAAAATGGGCTAAATGGTGGAACAGAGACGGGGCTGGGTCTGGAATGTGAAAGAAAGAAAACCAAAAGAAGTGTCAGTAATTTTCCAGTGATTAATATTTGGTGAATTGATTTGGAGGTGTTAAGAGAGATCTTCTGTTGCTATTCCACATCAAATTAGTGCCTAGCAGATAATGTATATGGATTTTTGGAGAATTGGGATTTTGTAGACATGGCAGACAGTGAGAGGCATTATGCCAGCTGAGTGTAAAAGGCTAGTTGATCAATAATTAAAAGAAACATATTGAGTTGAGTTAGCATTAAGTTATTTGGGGAATGAAGAATTCTCAGTTTTGAAGCCATTTTTTTTTCTTTTCCCCAAATGAATTGTTTATTGTTTTGTGTAAAACAAGGATGAATCCTTGTAAGATTTTTGGAGTAATACATAAAATTACCATTGTTTGCAACCTCAGAGGTTATTCTGCCTGTAACATTGTTAAAATGTATTGCTATTACTGAGAAAATGTTATGCTCCTTTAATATATAGATGTTTGTTCTCAGGTAAACATTTATGTTATTTTGTAATCTACCATGTTACCAATATCCTCATAGCTCCCTATCTGGTACTTGAGGAGATGGTCTCCAAACTATGCCTGCTTCCAATTTCAAGTGCTGGGATTTTTCAGCAGTTTCAGAACTCTGCCCTCACACTTTCATACAAATGTCAAAGAATACAATAGAATAAAAAATAAGACTTTTCAAAACAAGCTTGTTGCTTTTTTATTCTTCTTTTCCCTTTCTTTTCATCCAAAAAGTTTAGCCCTCGTAACTTTTGGCTCCTGAAGGATTCCTCTTGGTAAGAGCCATGGCCAGAAGAGTTTTGCCTTGCAGATTTTAAACAGAATAAATAGGTCAAAAATCAGGCTAGTAATTACAGAGCTAATTACAACATTAATAGAAGAAAATGTTCTACCAAAACTTGATAGCTGAGTAATTCTCACAGCTAGAGGTTGAAAAAAAAAGACCCAGAAAGATAGACAAAGAAATTAGATTTTCAATCTTCTTTGAGCAAAAAGAGAAAAATATTGACATGAATCATTTAATATTTAAAGGTTAAAAGAAAGAACAAAATATAAAATTTTTGCATTCCTTCCTTTGTTTCATAGAGACAGAATGAATATCTCCAAAGTTAAAACTAAGTAATTACTCTAGAACTATTTTTTTGTCCTTTTGATAAGACAAAATATATTCTTTTGCTTTAATACATAAAGTATTCAATAGGTTTCAAATTACTTTTCACTGAAGACCACACAAAACTCTAATTTATGAAAAATTTATGTCTTCAGGGGAAAAAAGTCTGCTAGGCCACCAAAAAGGCTTCAGAAAAGACAAAGAGACACTGTAACACCTGAAGCAGATATAACTTTTTTTTCTTTTCTGAAAATGTACTAATTAAGGGAGAAAAATCTATTCATTTTTACATCATGCTAATTTTAACTTGGACAATATGTCACTCACTAGGCCAAGCAATTTCTGAGCTTGTGCAAGAAGGTGAATAACATTTTTCTTGGCTATCTAGAAATTCTTAACTTGATTTCCAATGTGGATATAATGAAAGATAACTAGATGGCAAAAAATCAATTGGCAGAATTGTTATTTACCCTTTTTTTCTTCCTCTCTATCTGAAGATATGTAATTCAGAGTTCTGAATTCAAGTCATCAGGGCACGTGTGATCTCATTTCATTCATGAAGCTTTGGTACAGTCAGATCCCAACCTGCCCAGTCAAACATACCTATTCAAGTAATTACACTGTAGCATCCTAATTTTCTTAAAAAGTTACTGATGCTGAACCTGCCCGTAGGAAGCAGATGAAACTTTTACAAGTGCTACAGCTGTTTGCAAAGAAATTAATGCTGCTAAAAATATAAAAAGTAGAAGACAATTGGATGCAGACTGAAGGACTTACTGTTACCACATAGACTGGGATCATCTCAGGTTCTGTAGAAAGGACAGATCAGAACCCCATTTTAAAATGTAAGTTTAGTGAGCAGAGAGGGAGAAAACTGTCCATTCTACCCATCTACCCTTTTGAGGCCAAAGCAAGTGAAATCACTCCTGGACAATCTCATGGAGGAAGTTAGTTTACTGTTTGTTTGCAAGGGCTGCCCTGTATTGGTGATCTATAGGATGTACAGAGCAACAGAATGCTTTTGATCTTTGTTACCAAACCAGCAAGGATTCCCTCCACCTTGATTCCCTTTTCTGTGACTTTACTCTGGACATATTTCCCTTCTTCTGCTATTTTTTACTCTTGTCTTCAAAATTATTCCTGCATATGAGCAGGTAAACTTTTTACCTCTGTAATGCCTGAGAAGGATGAGTTAAAGAAGGGCCAACCAGACCAGCCAAAAAATGCCTTGGACAAAAGAAGTGCACCAGGTCCTAGGGGAATAACTCCAAGAGGCATCTTGTCAGTTCTTAGAACTGACAGTTTACCTGTGACTGACAGGTTTAAAAAAACCATTTTAAAAAAACCATTTTAAAATCTGATATTTAGAGATAAATTTTTCTTATAATTTATTATCGTACCTGCACTTCTCTATTTTGCTATTTTGTCAAAATTAGAAAAGTGACTGCTGTGCTCACGGTTGTTTCAGGGTTAAAATGAACCTCTTCTTTCCTGCTCGTATGGTTGCTTAGGAAAGATAGAACTTTGTCAAGTAACTGCTCTGTGGAAAACAGGCTTGAATTATCTTTGTTTTGCATAATTTGCACATTTCCTTTTCTTCTCTTCTTTTCGTGATGCACATTACTTTCCTCAATTTTGAGCTTGGGCTTCTTTTGCTCATGTTATCCATAGGAGTAAATAAAGAAGCCCCAAACTAAAATCTGGACCCATGTTTAACTGCTTAATATTACTCAGTGAAAAAGTTCTTTAATACTTCCGAGCTTTCTGGGTCCATTTAGCTCTCCTGAATTTAGAAAGTATCATCTTGCCAATCTTGACAAGTTCAAGACTTACAAAACATCCTCAGGAACCTGAGTTTTGCAGTTTTGTTTTGATTAAAAGTTATTTTCATATTCCAACTGCCAGTTATATTAAGGCAAAATTTAGCATTTTAAATTGTAATCAGATGGGACCAAAGGTAATTCAACACAGATAGCTCCCCATGTTCAATACAACTGTGTATTTGGTTGTAGTAAAAATGCTGAAATGTGTAAGGGGCTATGTTTATGCATTTTACTATAAAACATGAGTGTGCTTACCTGTAGCTAGTTTTTATCTTCTTTAGCTAATTTAATTTAATAGCTCACTCTGCTGGATTCTTACTTTAAGAACACGGGATGAATTATGTATTCTTGGCTGCATAACCTAAGTGTGAGCTCAGAGCCCTCTCAATATCTACCTTTTGATTACTCTGCTATTTTCCTGACTTCTGACCAGCTTTTCCCATGCCACGTTGATCAATACCCAGCTGTCATAACAAGAGCTTACCCACCTGCCAGCTGTATTTGATTTGCCTATGAATTTTTCTATTTCATAGAAATGATCCTCTATAATGGAAGTCTGGCAGAAGACATTACATTCTAGGAGTCCAAGGTCTTGACCAAGCCATGTCTGCTTTACTAGGCCCTGTCCTTAGCATTTGACAAGCCTATATGCTAGCATGAGTGACCACAGTAAAATCCCATCTGTATATAAGAATATAAAATGTGCTGGAATGTGCTGGAATACCCTGGATGCATGCCATTCCTGGATACAGTTGCTAGATGCACATTGATAGGTATGCTCTGGTGGGCATTAAGAGCTAAAATCCCTATGTCCCCAGACAAGTTGTGTTTGCTAGACTAAAGAGCAGAGGTATGGCAGGGAGGATGAACCTTTCCACAGCCATGCTCTAGCTGTCCACCTGAATTCCACTCAGTGATGCACAAAAGTCTTGTTCCAGCATCTGCAAGGATGTAAGGTTTAGTTTCTGTGTATAATTCCCATCCTTTTTGAATCTCACTATTAAAGCAATTTTAGTATGTTATTTGCTGCCTGTTACAAAACAGTTCTGGGTGCTGAATTTACACCAGGGTGTTCTGAGATGAAATGGGGACAACAGAATTTAGACCACTCAAAGCCCTCTTCTCTGATTTATTACCTTCCATTTTTATGTCTGGTTTTGACAAATAGCAGCATTTCTTATAACCTTTTTGTGACTGGATCCTAAGAGCAACCTGAACCAACTCTGCACAGGTGGTTGGACAAATAGGGAATTTAGAATGGCTGTAGATATGTGTCATATTAACATAAAGGCTTTTACTTATGTAAAAGCAGAGTCTCTCCCTACTAAACTTCAGTGCCTTGTTCTCCTTTATTTTCATGCACAGATATTGCAACCCTTGCCTACCCACACTCTTTTTTTCCAGGCAGAGGCATGAGGGTTCTTGGCCTGTAAGCCCTGAATTCTGAATTTAGTCCTTCCTAAAGGAAGAGCTACATTGAAAAATGCAGAAGGGTGAACAAAAGGGAAGAAAGAATCATCCTGGCCAATGCATTTCTCTGCTTTCTCCCTGATTCTCTAAAAATTAATTTATCAGAGTGAAAAAAAAGTCTATACAACTGTCAAAAGTATTTCCTGAATTAACCCTGTCTTCACACAAAGGAGCCATCACACTGGCTTTGCCTTGGCTTGTAGAACATCTGTAGTTTCACAGCTTTTGGCTTTTTTCTCAATTTATCCTAGAACTGCAACTATTCCACAGTGCAAATGACCTTTGACAATTCAGCTGCACTGGTAAGGAGTGAATTGATAATTGGTGAATTTATAAACCGTGGTTATGGAGGTGAGAATGGTCACTGACTGCTGGAATTAGTGGTCCTACACAGAAAATTACAGTCCTCCCTTGCTTCGTGTCAGAACAGATATGTCCCTGTAATTTTCATAGTACAAAGCTAATTTTTTAAAACTTTCTTTTTTTTTTTTCTGAGAAAGAATTAAACAAGCAAACAAAAAAAAAGAAAAAAAAAAAAAAGTACCAAAACTGAAATTCCTAATCCCAACTTGATCTGTCATGTTACAACAATGATTAAATTTTTTCCAGCAGTCTCATGTGTGTTAGCATTTTATTTTTGCTGTCTTTACTCCTCACTAGTGTTGCTGTTATAATATAACAGCACACATATCTATGAATTTTGTCTTGAACAACATTCATCAAAACATTCTCAAACACAATTTTGTGAGACTTGAAGTTAACATCAGAACTTTTTTATCTTCTTTAAAGACAAAGAAAGAAATTGGGTACGAAATTTTCCAATCTATTTTCTGGAATTTTGAAAACATGCGAAAGGCTGTTCTCCTGGATTTAATTTTGCTTCTTTTACTACTTTGTGTTTTTAGGCACTTACAGTGCTGCAAAATGCTGTCTGATTTCCTGTGAAGACCAGTAACTGGATGTTTTCCCATGTTAGGTGTGCAAGTAGATTAATCTTCTGCATAAGCCTTCTTCTAGATTACAGCTGTTTTCAGCAAAGGCAACAGATGTTTTGCCTTAACTGAGGTCTTGGATATGCAATGGGAATCAAAATGTGTAGCAATGCTTTACCAGGCTTCTGCTTCAAAAATTATTCTCCTGATCATTGACTATACAGTGATCACATAGATTTGAATAATTTTAGATATTAAATTTATATTTTGACTTTAAAACAAGCTAATATAAGCAAAGTTCTTTAGGAAAAATATATCTTTTACTGTTAGTATTTATTTTATAATACTGAAATATATGAAAATTGTATTTCCCTTTTTGAACAATTTTTTCCATATTAAATTGATATTTTACGTTAAAACACATCTTAAAGCATTTAAGGCATTGTAATAGAGACCAAATATTCAGTTGCATCAAAGAAAAAGCTCCTTTTGATCCTGCAAGGGCAAATAGCAATACCATTATTTCCCATTTTGCATTTGTTACAATCAAAAAATGTCACCATTGAATTTTACTTGGAAAGAAAATCACTTACAGAGTTTGATGCACACAAAGTACTCACCTGGCTATGGCCACAGGTGTACATCCAGTGAATGGGTTTTTATTGAAACAAACAAACAAAAAAATCATTAAGTGTGTACTGTTACTGCTGCATTGAATTCTGTGGTTGGTTTTAGCCTGTGGACTTCATGCACTCTAATCCCCTGTCATATAAAATCTGACTTTCCCAAACTCCATTGCAGGCAAACTCATGTTTGTGATGATTTGGAAGGAAAGTAACTGCTGAGTATTTGAACATGAGCTGCAGTTAGCATGGAGGGTACTGTGGTCAGTCAAACTCCTGATATATACTGAGGGTGGATATATCCCACCCTCAGTAAACCCTGAGAAATCCCTAAAATCTCTCAGTGCTTTCTTTTTCCTGGTAAGGCACTCAGCATCACAGTTCTCCACTTGGGCAGGACTGCCTGGTCAGGCTTGGGTAGAGCAGCCCCAGGTGCTGCTCACACCTCAGCCCAGGAGGATCCTCTTGCCAGGCAGAGAATCTCCACCCTGGCAGGGCTCAGAAAGCACCTACAGACCTTGCAAAAAACAGCTTTTCCCTGTTATACAGCAGCAGCCACAGCTTCGTGAATCTGACTAGAGAAAGGTTCAGCTGCTTTATCTGACTGAGAATTTTGCAGTCTGGGAGAATGCTCTAATTACTGAGCTGTGCTGGGCATGGACATTTTCCTATCGTTATCCTGAAGGTGTGCCAGGACATTTTTTTTCATTTATACACATAGTAAGTGAAAAACAAAACTATTTCTCTTAAAGAAGAGAAAACATATGACTAAAACCCATTTTATCACTAGGGTAAAAAGTCCATAAGCTTGTATAGAATGTTTTACCTAAAAATACCATCTGAGAGGAAAAAAGAGGTTATATTGATGCTCAGGAAACTTATAACTTTATAGGGTGGGGCAGGATGTTTATAGTAGCATAGCAGAAGTTATGGGGAAAAAAAATTAACAAATTGAAATTAAAATCAAAAGACTCCAACCTTACATTATGTTTGTGAAAGCAAGCTGAGTTTTGTTTAAGACCTGAAGGCTTTCACCAGAGTATTTCACCTAGGAGGGAAAGAAAACATGAAAACTTAGCAGTAAAAATAAGAGCCAGAAAGCATAGATATGCCTACAGAAGAAGAACTGAAATAATAAAGAAAAGCTGAAAGACCTTTCTCAGGAATGAAGGAAATAAATCAAAAATAATTAAGACCCTTGCTTGGGGCTAGGTAGTATAAATCAAAAAAGCCTTAAGTTGTAAAGAAAATTTAATTTAATTTAAAAAATCTTTGCTTGTGCCAAAGATTTATCATTTTTAATGCCCAGTGGGGTCAGAATAGGTTTTTCTTCTCTTAACCCTAAAGAAATGCACTTCTGTTTTTGTTGATGAGTCAAGCTGACTTGTATGTTACTAAGCCTACTGAATTTTTTTAACCTCATTTTTCTTTCATCTTTAAGAAAACAAAAAAGCATTTTAATATGTCAATATTTTGCATGTGATTGGTTACTGTAAAAAATAATTAGCCTTGAAAAAGTGAAATTTGAAGTTTCTTTTTCCAAGATACTTTTAGTTCTCCATCATAACTATCACCTCACTTAATATCATTCCATTTCAAATGATTTTATGTATCTGAGTCTAGCAATCAGACAGCACTACCAGCTGAAAAGTACAGTTCTATAATTGTTACATACTCAATGGTTAATGTTGCAAATCAGACTAATTTGAGACCAAAACTCTCATTATTATCCTTCAAGGAAATCTCATTTGAGTGCATAAGGCAGAATTTCAGTCAAATCAACAGTGCTGCCATGACGAGGGATGTGGCTGGGAAATGCAATCTAAAAAACACCCAAGACCAGGAACAGAAATGGGATTAGTGAAATCTGTACTGTCCTGATATTTGAGCTTCAAATGGTCATCTCTAGCTAACGAGTCACAAATGAAAAAGCATGCCAAGGTGCAAAAGAGGAAGGAGGAGAGAGCAGTGTAAGGCAGCAATAGCATGGGAGGGGGCAGAAAAGAGGATTTCCTGCTTTTATTTCTGTAAGCAATGCCATCACTGCAAGAAAACTGTGAAAGAAGTCAGGAAATAACAGCTATGGAATATGAAGGAGAAGATAGAGCTATAGTACACAAAGGAGAAGGAAGGCACAGAGGGAGAGGGGAACCATCAGATGTATACATCTGAGATGAGATGGGTCTGATTATCTGAGACATGATCAGCCAGCTGAGAAAGGTAGAAAAGCTGAAGCCAGTGAGAAAGAACTTGATTGTTCTTTATGATTAAGTACTTGAATTATAAGACTGTTCAGTGGGAGAAAACAATGAAAGATTCAATGTGTCTGACTCAGAATAACTCCTGTGATCCCTGGACTCTAAGTCATATCACCCCCATTGTCAGGCAACTCCAGCGGCTGCTCATTAATTTCAGAAACCAGTGCAAAAGGAATTTCTTGATTATAAAACTCTCCATGAGCTTGCTCCAGTCTCTCTCTACTTCCTCTGCACATCTAGCACTGGCTTACTCTTTTTCCCTCCAGACAACACTGCTGGTGTGATTAAAAGCTCTTGTTTCTACTGTGCCACAACATCACTTACTTTCCTGGTTTGCCAGTAGCTGTATGAACACAGATTATTAATAGAGCTTGTGCTGTCAGGGCAGGAAAACAAACCACTACTGAGAAACTGTAATGTGTTGGATTTTGAGCAAAGAAAAAATTATGCCTGAAGATGCATTTTCAGTCCTGCAGCTGGATATGCAATGTTTAACAAATGTAGAGGTTTGTGGCTGTGATGTAGCTGCTATTGTGTATGATGTGAAGTGACATTGCAATTCACTTCTTGTCTCTAACCAGTGAAAACAATCTGATAGATTGTGCACTAATACCTGTGAATTAGCTAGGGGTTAACTTAGTGTACCAGAAAACAGGAATATCTAAAGTAGGCCTTCAGAAACACTTGAGGAGGAGCTATACTTTAATTTGTGAAAGACTGTCACATTCATGTTACCTCCATTGCATATCTGTTGCTTGTTACAGATCTGATTAGCTCTCACACCTTGTTAAGCACCTTGTTAAGGCTCTTTGGTGTCCATATTTAAGCTCTTACTTTGACTTTTGATATTGCTTTTGGGGAAATATATAGATAGATTTTTAGAATTAATTTCTTTTTTGTTGTTGGTAAAAAAATATGATAAAGATGCAAACAGAAACAGAGCATCTCAGAAATAAGAGTTTGCTTTCCAAATACCAATGCCTCTAAAGGCAGCTAACCCCATTACACATTCTTCTTACAGTGACAAGCAGCCCTGGTTTAGAAAGATTCCAAAGAAATGAAAAATAATTAATGAGATTAGCTTTTTTGTATGGCATGTCATGAGGGGACAGGTGCCATCTCCTGTCCAAGGGATCTTTCACTGAATATAATCCTTCTCTAAAGAAAACAGAAGAACAGAGTTTCGACATACTGTTCTACCTTAAAAATGCTTTACTGCAGCCTCCTTATGTCATTCTTTGGTTATCAGTCCTGACAACATCCATACACAACTTATCCAGCTTCTGCCCAGCCCAGAACTCTTGGAGCCCTACAGAATTTGGACTTGGAACAATCAATCAAAATACACTTCTACACTCTATGACTGCAAAAAGACTGAAGATTAAAAATGATGGAATATGCGACAGTTTATGTTTTCCTCCTTCCACACAAGCATGGGAGTGTGGTTATTACACTATTTCTGATGCATAAAGTAAAATTATTTTATTTCAGTTGAAAGTCTGCCTAAGATCATCAAAGAGTTGTGATCCAAAATAACTTTTTTCCACTCTCTAACACTGATATGGAGAAATACAGGCAGGATCTCAGATAAATGTGAGAACTGGAGAGGCAATATCTCAGCCAGAAGTTTCCATGTGACAGAAGGAAATGACTGAAGCAGATCTTAATTCTCCACCCACACAAATGAACCCTAGGTGCTGGTTTAAATGCTAAGGTCACATGAGGGAATGGCTGTTGGCATATCATGGTGAGCTGTCCTTTTGAGAGGTGCTTAAAAACCAGCCAGACCAAGCTGCTACTTGGAAGGTAGGTGCTGGATGAAGCAGACATCTGCCATCTGACTTGATCCTGAAGATGTTCCCAACCAAACCTGATATGGAAGACTAGGGTTATAATTGCCTGTGGTGTGTCATTAAGGCAGCCCTTCAACATAGTGCTCCCTTTGAGTAGAGCTACCATTTTCTGCCAGACAGGTTATTGACAAGAAATGAATTTATATTCAGAGGGGAGGCAAAATGTGTAAGGAAGTAATCTGAAAGACCCTACTGAAATCACAGGGTTGGGAGACATTTTTCCTGAAAAATATACATGTGTCCTAACAAAATCTGTTGACAGAATGAAGCAGAGAGGTATTATGAACAGAGGATAGACTGTACAGAAAGAACATAAGCATCACCTTAAAGCTGAAATAAAAATGGGGTGAAAGGTACAGAATATGAGAATAGACTAGTACAGAAAGAGTCAGAATGCAAGGCCTCACACTGGGAGAATAAAATAATGTTGATTTCTGCAATGAGCCTGGAGATAATGGACTGTGATGACTGAATAAAATAAATTGGTCCTTGTTTTGATCTCATTATGTGTATAATTCATCAATGCAGTGCCTGTGAAAAGTGAAAGTTTAAAATGCAGCCATCAAGCTATTTTCAAGTAAGCTTAGGAAATCTTCAGCCTATTGTGCAGAAAGCCAGTAAGAGTTCAGTGAACACTGTGCAGAGCCATTACCACAAAAGAGGGATTCGGATTGGAATCGGTACAGACACATAAGAGTGATTAAGGGACTGTATGGCCTGTCTCACAAGGCACGCTAGGAGACTGGGTTTGTCCAGCAGCCCAAAATGTACAACAAAAGGGAGAAGACTGATTTGTCTTTGTGCATCAAGAAGAGAATGTCAAGCACTCACATTAAAGACAAGGGCAGTGCTGAAACAAGGACAAATGGAGATAAAATCCTGTGCATACATATATCATAACTCAGAAAAAAGTTTTTAACCTACAAAGCAACTGGGGGATCAAAGAGTAAGACATCAAAAGAAAGTGCTTGGCATGTTTTCAGAAGGATTCTCCTGTCCCTAATACAGAATCACATAATTGATGACGCTGGTATTTTGCACCATTCCAGCCTTCGTGTTAAACCCCACGGGACAGTTTCTGGTATCTTTGCTTGTGTTTGACAATTGATCAGTCTTGCTTCTGTTATAAATTTTGCTGCACTGTTCCCTGTCTGACCTGAAGAAGACCCCAAATACTCCTGTTCGATCTGTTTGTGTCACAGGACCTGGGCAGAAAGAGAACTGCAACTTACTCACAGGGTTACAGTATACTTTATACAACCACCTCAAGGAAATCACAGGTGACAGCAAGGCACTATCAACAGTGAACAAAAGTAAGTGAACAAAAGGGGTTGATCCCATAAGACACTTAATAGAGACAGATAGGTAAGTTCAAGCCAACGCTGAAGACAGACTTTAAAAGGAAGAAATCAGAAGGTATTCAGTGCAACTATGAATAGAGGACTAAGATTATTTTTTTTCAGGCTGAGAGTCAGGGACAGAGTAAAATGTTAGAGTATATCAAATGACTGGCAACTGATGTTAAAGGCAAAAGTTTTAGCCATTCATTGATTTTGTGAAATAACCAGAGAAAGCTCAAACATATCCAACACGCAATTTATGTACTGAACTATGTATATATATACAGACACACACAATATCTATATATATGCTATTTAGTTATAACTAAAGGAAGAGAAAATATATAAATACTGATGTACAAAATTAAAAAAAAAAAAAAGGCAACGAGAAATATATATGCCAGTTACCCACTGGTATTTATACACATTCAGTGAATTTGCAGTTTTATAAGGTTTTTACTTCTGTTCTACACCAAAACATTAGTAACACGTAATAAAATGTGTTCATTATTTATTATTGACAAACAAATTATGCACATGCTCCCCTAGAGTGAGAAAACTGGAGATAAACAATCTGCAAAGAAAGAGGAAACATAGGAAAATCTAGGCAAAGAAGGAAGGAATCCTTTAACGATTGGAAAAACATACTGATACAAGATAAACAGCCACCCGGGAGTTAGATGATTTGGAGATAAATTAAATAGCTTCCCAAGAGAGATCAAGTGTTGGTACATATTAGTCAATAACCATTCAGAAGTGATAAGGAACTCTCCACGGCCATCTGGAAATGGCTCTAGCCAGCCTGGCCTGATTGATTTTATTAGCTGCACAATCTCATTTTTGTTTGATTGCTTTGTATCTGTATATGCATTAGGGGAGAAAGCATTTGCAATTTTCTCAAGTCTGCTGTTTGCTCCTCTGGACTATGCTTCTCTCCATTTTCAAAGTCAATTTTTCTCCCCTCTAAGAGGGCCTATTTTGCTCTGCTGTTCATACAGAGATTTCAAAGTAGTATCCTCCTGAAAAAGGGTGGAGGGGGAAAAGAGCAGGATTTCACATTTACCCTGAGGACACAAAGCAGAAAGGCAAGTTTGGTGTGTGGTGATGAAAAGGCCTTCCCCAGTGCAATCCTGGGTGATCCTTGCTGTTAACACTTGCACTGCAGAATTTACACTTATTTCTCACACCAAGGAATGTCTTACCCCAAGGAATATTTAAAGTTTCTGTTCATAGCCATGGAGAATGGGATTTGGCATTTCATGAAAGATGCAATATAAAAGTCACTCTGTCAAATACCAGGGAAAATCACCTAATGCTTTAGTGCATCTGAAAAGGAGAAGTTTCACAATACCCCTCCATCTAATTTGGCCTATAATGTTTTATAATTCCATTTTCCTTGTACACTCCTTCAGTGATTGCAGTCTTAATTCCAAAACACATTTGAAACACTTTGGAGTATTTTCAATAGAATCCCTGCTCTCACAGCAATAAGCCATAAAATGTACATTTGAATTTACTGGTTAGAGCTATCTGTCCTGCTGAAGAAGGAAGGAGCAAAGAAAAGAACACCAGATGAATAGTTTGGATAATATTTTTTTTATATTAGTTCACTAAAACAGATGTAGTAGGAGTGATCATTGGGGATATATACAAATTGAAACAGGCTGTAAAGTTACAAGAGTATGCAGCATGGATGACACATTTACATTTTTAAGAAATAAATATTTGGCACAAATATGCTCAGGAGGGTTCTTTAAAATATGCCAGTGCTTTTTTACTAGATTAATAACTATTATTCTATGCATAAGACAAAAGTAGTGACAGTTATAGGAGGTTTTTTTCTATATTCATTAAAATAGCTATAAAAATTAATGTAAAAATGTGATTATAAAGCATCCTGTAGAGGAAAAGCAGAAGAACTGAGAATATAGGAGGTATAGACAGACATACAATTGATAGCTTTTTTTGTAACTATGCTTACAGAACAGTCACTGCTGTGATAGCTATGGGCATCTGAGTGCCAGATATTTGAAAAGCAATCTTTATGAAACTGAGATGACAGTCAGTAATGCTGATTTTCCAATAGTATATGGCCCATTTTCAAGCAGTTTGGGTATTCAGAACAAATATCTGCAAGTTGACTGTTTCAGTCTTTTGAGGAATTAGGCCATCTGTGTAGCTCTTTGCCAGTTTCTTTGGAAAGTTTTGGTCTTAGTGGTTTATTTTCCAGGTTATGTCCAAAGGGGCATGAGAAACCTGAGGCTTGTGGGAGGGAGGATGCAGAGAGAAGTCAGGATGGCAGCTCCAGCACCTGGTCTGTCCTGCACTGGGGTCTGTCCTAGCCCAGCAACCCCCAGCCATGCACAGAGAACTTCCTCACAGCCCCATCCATGCAGCTGACTGGGGCACAAGACAGCTCCACCTCTCTCAAAAAAAAACAGGCAATTTTAAATTAGGAGCCAGCCCTTAAGCACTCTGGTGGGACAGAACTATTAATGTTTTCTAAGAGCCTGATCCAATTTCCACTGGCATAAAAGCCAGCTAAGGGTATGCTTAACTACAAGCCTTAAGTCAGATATAAATAAGCTTAATTATGGGTCCTACATCAGTAATGAGCATGCTTAACTATTTTATTTGTGTTCAGCCTTGTTATCTCTAGGGTAATCTTAAATTTTCTTGGCCTGTGTTCAAAAAATTGTTGGTGTAACTTCCTATTTTTGTTCCTGTTTCTATTATTAAAAAGAGCAATGATGAACATATATATCTTCCAGGAGAGCATAAAGAATTCCAATGTGTTATGTTGGTCTGTTATGATTAATTAGCACTTACATGTCATTTTAATAACTTTATCTTAAACATCAGCTGTTAAAAATGGTGTAAAGCTATTTTCATTCCAAACAACTTTGTGTAGTATTTCAAATTTCAGACTTTAAAAAGGTACTTAAAATACTACTATGTTGGACTGTTTAGCTACATTAATTAACCATACCCATCCATAATCAAACATATTCATCTTTTCATGGTGAAAAGGCAATTTCTTCTGCCTGCAGACAGACCTTTTTATTTCGATATAATATATCTGACATTTATTTAAATAACAGATAATAGTCAGTAGGCTGGCTCAATTCTTTCCAGGGACAGCAAAGACTTGTACATTTTAAAGTGGTAACTGGGTCTTCTTTCACACGCAACATCTACAAATTTCACTTTTCAATCAAAGTCACAGTGACTTCTATCCTCTCCACAATTGTTTTCCCAGCATTATATTTCCTTCTTTGATTACATTTTCAGTCATTGTCCCTAAAATCTCTCAATGCTGATCACTTTCAAAGAACTCTATGATAAGACTATTTGAAACAAACTACAATTTTAAGCACAATCCATAAATTTAATATATAAATATTTTTCTTCCTATTTCACATTGCTTTTAAGAGCTAAGGATGTGCAAAGAACTCAAGATACTCGCAGAAAGATGGGAGAAGAACTTGACTAGCATCACAAATAAACCACTTTGTTGCACATACAATGAAGATTTCAGTTCTGAAATTGTTAGCAAGAGAAAAATGTTAACTGCACACAATAGCAATAGTTTCTTGATAAGTCTATTTCAGTCTACCTACCCACATCTTTTTTTGTGTCTACAGTCCTAAACAAAATTCCCTGTGTGATGTACATAACCTGTTTTGGGGATTTTTTTTTGGTTAATTCAGCACCTTTCTCTCTTTTGCTGAGTTTTCTTAGTCCTTTTATGCAAGTCAAAATTAAGATTATTTTAAGGTTAAGATTATTTTTTCTGGAATAACTCATTGCAGAAAAGCTATGTCTAAAACTTGTGCTATTTGCTGGCTACCGGGGGCTTGACAGGTGGGGTGACAGACACTCCAGGACTGTCAGAGACATGAAGGTAACTGACTAAAATCTTCAAAAGGTGATCTCTTTATGTTTGTGGTGAAATAGATTAAATGTGAAGGTTTTCACTAAAGCAGAAACGTGGGTGCTTTGCTACACATTTTCAGATGAAAGGTAAAGACAATTCTTTGACAATAATAAAGAAAGCCACCACTATCAAATATGTATTCAATGGTAAACGTGAAGAGAGGAGGTTGATTTTGTTCATTTTTGTTACAAAGAAAATTGCCCCAGAAAAAGGCCACCCCCAACCTTTGGAGCCAATATTCTCAGCAAATGTTGCTGCCTGCTACTTGGGCTACAGAGGCAACAGAAATATGTTAATTATTTTGAGAACCATCTGCATGTTGCTAAGAAGTCCTGTAGATCCAAAGCAGCTACACCAGTATTAATATGAAGAAATATTTAAAAATCCTTCACTGAAGACCATAGGTTAAAGAAAGATCTTAAAATATAAAGAGACAGGGTAGTTAAAAGCATACACAGTAATTTATTTTGCCCAGAAATCAGTGAACAGCTAGAAAGATTTCAGTCCAACAAACATAACACCCTCTGTCAAAGCTACTAATGCAGCTAAAATGATACCTTAGGAACCACTTTTCTGTTTTCATAAGGGGTAAGGAGACACAGCTTTTTTCACCAAGGCCTCCTAATCTCAACATACGCTCGAGCACTTGGAAAACACATTCTGTGCATGCCTTCTCTGCAGTCACTTGGCTTACACAGGTGACACATAGCATCTGTACACTGGCATTGACAGTCATCACCAACCTGACAGGCTGACAAACTTCTATCCTGCAGCAGCCCGATCCAGGGTACATTTATCATCTCTTCATTTATATTACTGCTCATGCAAAGTAGATTAATGCTTGGCTCTAATTATAATATAGTTTCACCTTTGGTTGAAGTACAGATTTGCTCCTTGTCTTATTTAGGGCTGGCAAAAAATCTGGTTGTGACAAATTTTTCTCCTGGGATAAATGGTTTCCCAGATTCTCTCATTCATTGCTAAACAGGTAGTGTTTAATTTCTCACGGCATCTAAAGTTTACCTTTTTCTAATAATATCAAAAGAAACCTAAAAAAAAATTGTATTACAGCAAACCTTGTAATTCCCTATCACTATCCTTCAAGCAGTCTCTCTCTCCCATTCTCTTTCATATAACCATGCCAGAATCCAAAATTTCAATCAAGAAGGAGAGTTCTTAATGGCTAAAGGCACTAACGTAATTCCTGTCAGTGCTTATTATCACTTCTAGGTGTTTCAGTAACTAAGTTTCTTTGATTACAGAAATGAGTGAAGTCAGTGTTAAGATCTTATACTGTAACTGAAAAGACAGTGAATTATTATGCTCATGTAAGGGAATTATTATAAAGGGTCATGTTTGAGATAGGTCTTCCATCTGCGTGATGTACAGAGAATGATCAATGAGAAAATATGCAGCTCCTAATGAAAAGTATGATTGCTATGCTTTCTACACAACTTAACTTTCACCCCTGCTGACTCTGAGAGTCACAAAGATCAAATCTTTTCAAATTTCTTACACTGCAGCGTCAGAAAAACCTAATTTATGTTTTGAATCACTGCGAAATTGTTCATTATGCAAATCCTATTTTGTGAAATAGATGTGAGAGTGACAGAACTGATTGAGGCTGAAAGGCAAAAGAGGCTATAAGTTATGAGAGATAATGCACTAGAGTGAAAAGAAGAATATTTCTTCTATTCAGGTGCTGCTGGAAAAGTATTTAAAAGTCCAAGTTCATGTTTTTGTTTCTCAGCTTTGTGCCTTACTCATCAGAAGATAAAGAAGCATACAAAAACCCTTTTTTACTAAACACAGCTATTTAAACCCCTTTCAGCTGTAGGGAGATACTAAAATCTACTGTCTGCAGTACCTCTGCTCAGCTTAATAGCGTATGACTGTACTGCAGTGTTGCTACTTCATAACTCTTCCTTGGATCATCTCTTGTCAGTCAATTTGCTCCAAATGCTAGTGCAAATTTGCTGATACAAGGGCTGCCTTCAGCCCTTTAATCAGATAAAGCTGCTATTAACAAAAGATGGCAGCATGGCTCATTTTATTGCAAGGCTCCTACTACATGTGTTCATATTTCCTCGAGTATGGCAACCATTGACCTTGGCAGTCTGGATTGATTCATCCGGTTCAAGGATCACTTAGCTTCTCTTCTGAGTGATGGTTGCTTGGCTAACTGCAGCCTTTTTCATTTCCTGTTGATTTAATAGTGTTTCTTATTTTATAGATTATCATAGCATTGAATTATAAGTTTGGATCCTAATTCAATTTCAGCCTCTCTCAAAGGCCTTTCCAGAACACTGTTAATCAAGGAAAAGCTCTGGTCTCTGGTTTATTTCCCAGCATACCATAAATACAAGGATTAAAGAAAACATGCATATGCACATCAGAGGGAAAGAGAAATCACATATAATATAAAATAGTAAGCTCTTCACTAACTTTGGTTCATTCTTTTACAGACAAGAAACCTTTGGCTTTAAGAAATTTTACATGCCTAACACGAAATTTGTGATATATACCATAACCCAAAGCCAAAATTGAAAATTTGACATGAAGTAAATTTTATAAAATATTTTAATGGATATGGTTAAGAGAACAGAATCAGGAAATGAGAGACAAATACTAATTTATGGAATATTTTCCAAATTATTTTCACCATTATTTAGTCTGGGTTTTGTGGGGGTTTTTCCCATGATTATTTTATGACATTGGATTTAAAAATTAGCATCAGGGAAATATCCTCAAAACTGATAAATACTTTAAATATACAGAGGACTATTTTCCTAAGGCATAACAATCTAATTTCAATAAACTCTAATAACGTGACAAGCACAGGAAAATTGGTAGGGTAATAGAAAAGGCTCATGCAGTTACTCAGTTAAGAATCTGCCTGTACCAATATGCTGGAATGAATATTAACTTCTTATCGGTTTTCTGAGTTCTGAATACAGTTTTGGCTGATACAAAAACAAACAAACAAAAAAAACCCAAAAAAACCAGGATGTAACTAAAATGCCACTGCTATTCTTTTATAAGTAAATATATGCAATAGCTTTCAGTGCAAGATAGCCCGAACTACATGGAAGTGAAGCTATATGCAAATAAAGTAGCTCAGGCTCTCACTGCAGAGTAGCTGCAGCAGCATGCAGCTCCTTACAGACTAATTTATTCAGTTTCTTGGCATGGACTCTGAGCTGAATGCAAAGGGCACTTGGCACAGTGGGCTCTGCAGCACGGTGACCTCCAAAAGGGGAGGGCACTGCTGCACCAGGCACAGACCTGCTCGGACTGTGAGCCTCCCTCTGGGCACCAAGTGCTTTCTGAGGCCACCCGCTTCACCTCCTCTTGTGTGCAGCAGAGTGAGGTCTGCCAAGTGCACCACCAGAATGCTCAGTGTGGCTAAGCACACTACAGCTGCTTCTAAGGGTGCAATTCTTTCTCTATGGTCTATCATTTCTGACCTGACACAGGAGGTATATTTCGACCTCTTGGCTACCGCGAGTGATATTTAAGTTTCAAAGTTTGCTTTGGCTGACCCTCTTAGTCAAAGGAATAACTCTGCTCTGCTAATCAAGCTTTTGGAAAGCTTGCCGGTTCCATACTTCAGTGATTCCTAGCACTTGCCTTTTGTTCCACTGGGCTTCCATGGTTTGATTTTTTTTTTTTTTTCTCTGATACCCCCAGCCTACCAGTTCTCTCAAATCAGCCATTTTACAGATTTCTGTCCTTTATCGGTCATCCCATCCATCTGTCTTCCTCTAGTAATTTTCAGTCTACAGGACTTCAGTAACATCTTCTAGCATATCATTTCTCCCTGGAGCCTCTCTAGGCTACTCCATAAAACTGTCTCACTTATGTCTCACATCAGTGTCCCCAGCTCCATGCCACGCATCAGTGGCCTTGGGCTCATTGCTCTGCATCACTGCCCTTCTAGCCCATACTCATGGATATTGGCCCACACTTTAATTAGGATAAAACTGAAACCAAACAAGAAATATATGAAGTAAAAATTTAAATTATGTTCAGTGAGTTGCAGGTGCTATCATTTTATCTTAATGAGCATTTGGTATATAAAGGACTTTACAAAGCATAAAAAATTCTGCTTCAAAAATTCTTGTGGGCTTTATTAACTTTTTGACAACAGCTTAATTTTGGACCTAAAGAGAACAGACATCCTGTCATCCAAGACTGCTTTCCCAAGCCAATAATTCACTCCTGTTTTGAATGATAACTGAGTGTCATAACAGTGTTTTTCAACACCTCCTTTCCTGTTCACAATAAAATATGAACAACTAAAGTGAGAAATACACAAGGATGCTTTCCCATTCTCTTGTGCTGAATAAAATTAGTAAGGCATTATGAGACAAAAGCATAACTAAAATTTTTCTGATAAGGTCTAGCAAAGGAAAGGCAAAAAAGCTGCTAGGTTGTCCTAAAGTGAAAACAACTGCAGGAAAATAATTAGATTTGTTACCCTGGAAACTCAAGGTAGGTTATACATGTTAAGCCATGTTTCACTTCTTTTGGGTAGTTAAGTTCCTATCAATCCTTATGTATGAGCCAAATGTTTCCCAAACTTTACATCGTTTTCACATTGGTACTGTTTGCTTCAGCAAAATTCCAAATGTAAATTCCTTTTATTTGTTTTATAGGAGGTTTATAAAGCAGTGTATTAGTTATTAGGCACTTTCATGGTCTATTTTTGTTCTATAGATGAGGGAGGAAAATTATGTGAAGTGCAGGTCAAGCACTTAGACCTTAAGTCAGTCAAAGTTGTGGTAGTTGTCTTAATCTCCTTATTCTTACAGATATAAAATAGAAGTAATTTCTATAGTGGTTTCATTAATAACTCTAGAGTAAAATTCATGGAAGGGAGAAGAAATCTCTAATATTAAAACAAAAATTTACGTTTTTTGGATGTTTCCACTATTTAAAATATTTAGCTAACTGAAAGCAAGAACACTCAGAAGCTAGGAAGAATTAGTATATTTAGTCAGGCCCTGTGCACAAATATAACATGAGTTATAAATTTAATGTAACAGTGCTGCAGCTACATAGCCCATTTGCATGAATGGGATTTCAATCAATTCAACACAAGTCATGGACTGCTGTCTTAATAAATCTGCAGGCTACCTATCCCATTTCACAATCTCCATCTTGCACCCAAATGTACAGACAAGTTAATCAAGAGATCACAGGGAAAGAGCCCTGTGAGGCTCTCTCCACTGCAGTGTGAAAAACCATTCTGTCTGCAAAGCATGCAGTGCTACACACGAGTGAGAGTAAGGTCAGCTCAGCTACAGTCACCCAAGTAGCATTTTGCAGTCTTGTCAGTCTCTGTAGAGCTAAGCTAACTAATGAGACTGAAAAATAACCACCTAATTTTAAGCCAAAGAGGGAGCAAATATTCAAATATTTCTATGCTGTGGCTGCATCGGGTTTGAAATGAAAGACGTCTGTGGTGCTAACTCATTATATGCACAAGGTACTGGAAACAATACTGGTCCTACATGATAAAAGCCCACAGAGTTGTTAGTGCCTCCTTGGGAGGCAAGAGGTTAGGAGGAATACAGTAGCAGAGACTACTTTTTAAAGTTTTGGTCATTTTTCTGACACTAATTAGGAAGAAAACTCTTTTATTTCAGATCCGCTTCTAGGTCACTTCATTCTGGATATGGCAGTTCAAGTCTGCTTTTAAAGACATAAGACTCTTCAGGGAAAAAAGAAGAAAAATAATGTCATAAAGGGAGTTAATTTCTCAAACATGCAGTTCATCTTTTCATCAGCCTTTTGGATTCAGAAAAGCATTGAAATGAGTGACTTAAAAGTTAAAAAGTTGAAGGATGGTGCAGAGAAGTTAAGCAAACTAGAAAACTTCATTTTTGTCATGTCAGTCACACCACATCTGAAAAAGGTTGTATTTCATCACAGCAAAGAATAATTTTGTCCAACTGAAAAGTCCTGTTATTTTACATTTATTCAAAAACTTTCAGTGAGAACTATAAGCAAGATTTTCCCACCATTCAGTGAATGATAAGGAAAAAAAGAATGCTTAACGTTGACTTTCTGATGTTGTCCCCATCTGTAGAATGGGATTTTGACCAGGATCTTGTGGTCAACATACATCCTAAACGTATGAAAATTGAGAGCCAGAAAATATAGCTGGCATAATTCTGTTTTTTACAATGCCAAAGATTTGTATCAAATTCTCAATTTTCACCTAGTTTTGTTCTTCTTTATTTTCTGACTTTATTACCTTATCTTCTTTATTACCTCTGACCTCCTTTGATTCTCTTGCTTTCTAACTTCTTTCTCAAATTTCAGTGTTTGCTCTCTGCAGTGAATAACAAATTCTTCTCACTTAGTCTTGCATCCTCCTGCCAGCTCCAACCCCCTCCCCAATCAGCCTATGTCAAGAAAAAAAAATCTTGCTCTAATGGTGTTTAGTATCATTAGCCAGGCATCATTCATTACTCAAATTCAACCTTATTTTCTGCTTCAGTGATGGTAGTTCTCAATTAATTTAGCAGGTTTTAGACAAAATAGATGACACATTAATGTGTCCTTTTTTTTTTTCCTGCCAGAGTAAACGAGCATCTGTCTGAATAGTAATCACAGAGAAAAATGTAATTTTTAAAAAATCAAAATCTTTGTTGTAACAAAGAAAAACACACAAGACAAAACAAGTTGAAGCTACCCCATTTTCTTCAAAAATGTGTTATGGAATTTCATACAGATTGTTTGCTTTTTAAAGAGGGAAGGAAAGAACAATAAACAGCCTTGAAGTCACACACAACAGAGCGTAACATTGATATGAGTGTATGACGATCAGATTGGACATTGTGTTCACATGAAAGGTTCAGGAGCTCCTACATCCTTTCTTTGATGCCAATAGAGACACCTAAAGAAAATATACAAACAAGGAACACATCCAGAGATACTTCCCACTATATCCTCCCAGCTTTAAGCAGTCTGTATTTCCTGGGGTGAATGTGGCTGTCTTGTGTTTTTAGAGTCTTAAATGATTTTTCTTAAACAACTTGGCCTTACTGGAGTTTTGAACACACATTTATTTGGCATCTTCAGTGTCTCGTGTCAGAGTTGCAACACTTTGCAGATGGCTATCACTGCAGCTTATCTGTGCACAGCGTGGAGTACTTCCTTGTGTTGCTTTGATTCTGCTGTCTGATAATTTCAGTTTATACCCTTCTTTCTCAAATTAAAAAAAAACTACAATAGTTTCTAATATCTATATTGCTCATGATATATAGATTTCTATCATACCTAATTTAGTAACTTACTTATTTTCCAGACTGAAGACCCCTGAATATTTCTCCACAGTATGTAATCTCTCTACATCTTTCATTCCCCTCCATCATCTCCCTCCATATCTTTTCCAGCTCTATAGTTCCAGGAACAGTATGCTTATAGGTCCAAGATGGATACTAATTGCAAAGTAATGCACAGTATTTTGACCACAATAACATTTTCTATCCCACTCCTTGCAAATGCTACCTTTTGCTTTGTTAAATATCACCCAGCAACAAATTGATCATGTTATAGAATAGAAAAATGAAACCCAAAAAATATCTTTTCTAAGTGCACAGCCCTTCCCTAAAACAGTATTTCCACAGATTTCATTTTTGTCTCTGGACACTGAATGTCATTTTATTGTCTAGGTAGCATGAATACACCAGTAGTTCCACGGAGTCTTATGTTGCAGTTTATTAACATTGGCACAGATGGTCACTCTTCTTTTCTTCAAGTTTATTTACAAATATGCCAAACATTGTAGGCCTTGACACATGAACCTTGCCATATCAAATATCCTTTTTTAATGAAAATAATCAACAACACTGAAATAAAATATAAAGACTCATCAAGATATAAATGAAAATAGCTTCATTGCTAAATTCATTAGTTAATGTGGGGCAAATGGACCAATATAAATATATACAATGTACCAGCCATTGTCAAACAAATTGAACTTCATCAGTTCTATGAACAGCCTGATTAGGTAAAACCCAATTACAGAGATAGATTTATGGCAAAGCATGCTTGAATCATCATTAAAATGAATTCATCCAGAAAAAAAAAATTACCTGCCTTAAGGGCTGTCCACCAAAACAGCTTCGCCACCAGTACCTTCAGAGACAACATCCAGGCTCAAAAAAACCTCAGGTGATTTGGCCTTTTTCTTATAAAACATGGAGTATGAGTCTAAGGTGGTTTCTAAGGAAACCAAGATAGTAACCATAAAGGTCTTTGTAAATCAAAATCTGCAGCTGGTATGAAAATTAGGGTTTGGAGCATAACTGAGTGAGATAATGAGTGTATGTATTCCTTCATATCTTGTTAATAGTTGTAGTTTCATTTGTCTCTGTTAGCAGAGACTAAGGCTGAGAAAGAGACATGTGTATCAAGTACTTCTTTGGGGATGTAAACTATTTGCTGTGGACACTTCATTCTCTTCTCAGGATCTGTTTATTCTCTCTCATACAGTCAACTAGCTTTAAAAGAATCTCTTCTGAGACTTCCCAACCATTTTCTCCGTCTCCAAACCCACAAGGTTTGAACTGCTGCAGGAAAACCTTGGTTTTTAGTCAAGCTCTAAAAAGAAGAAAGGAACCAAGTTTCAGAAGGAAAATAGGTGAAGGCAAGTATCAATTTAATGCTCATGGTGCAGAAGTTCTCACAGAACAGAAAGCTACTCATCTGATAGCTTACTAAGGAGGTACAAAGATTCATTTCTGTTTCATTAAGATTATGCTTGCAAGGAAATGACCTATATAAAGCTAGCAATGGTTAACAATATGAAATCCTGTGCACTGCCCAAGAAAATTTAGCCTTAACAGCAACTTTATAAAAAAATAAAGAAAGAGCCTGACAGCATTGCCTTCATATATCGTGCTCAGGATCAGACTGAAAATAAGCCAGGAAGTGGGGAAAAAAATGGGTGCAAGTAAGCTACTAATTATGTGGGGTTTTCCCAAGGTCATTATGTGGTTTTCAGTTTATGCCTTTAGCTAGGTTAGATCTTTAAGCTCTCTGAGAAGACACAAGAATATTTATTTAATGATATATAATTAAACTGAATTGATAATATTTACATATGTAACCATTAAAATAAGATAAACTTCTTTTGAGGATATAGTCTTTATTACAAAGCTTGAGAGCCTTAATCTGGATAACAGACCTCTTACTGCATCCTTTGTAAATCTTTTCAACCATTATAATCTAAATTTTCTAAAATTTAATTTAAATACCTGGTTTCAATTGTGAAACCTGTGTTCATCCAATTTAATTCATCAATATTTAGTGCTCAGTTTTTACAGTTCAATCAACAGAAATTACGGGTTTGTGTTACCTTATCATTAGAAATCTTTTGCATATTCCAGTTTTTCACATTTTATTACCTCTGTTATGTAGCAGGACCTCCCACTTTTTGATAGAAAAAGTGACTATTTTTCATATCATTTACCTATTAATTAGCATATAGATTATTTTAAAAAGCAACAATTGTATAGGGGGTTTTCTTTCTCAGGAGAGAGTGACAGGGTCAGAGCAAGCTGGTCATTTGTCTTAGATTCCATTTTATGAAAGTAACAGGTGATCTTGGACATAGTTAAATTTAAAGGTTGAATATCTCATTAAAAAAAAATTCAGCTGACTTGCCTGTGATGATATAAGCTCCAACCTACTTATATTTGATTAAGACAAGGGAATTACCTTGCCCCACCAAACTCTGTATTAGACCCCTCCAAAAATAATTCTGTGGATTTTTCATTACAGAGAGATAAATTTTTAAAACTTATATTTCCATTCTTTTTTTATTACTGTATTAATTCATTTAGATTTAAAATAATAAAGAAGTCCTTTCAGAGGATCTAGATGATCTATTATAACATTCATAATATAAAAATTCAGAAACACATTAGAGCAATACTCTCAAAAATAATTTAATGCGTATGTTTTAATTCCCTTCTCTTTTACCTCCAAATGTCCTCTTGTCCTTCTTTTTTCTCCACTCTCTGCTTCATGAGGCATTATCCTCTATCTGAGTATTTTCAGCCTTCCCAGAGTCCAGATATAAAGTTGTTTTAAAGTGATTTAATTTTATGCTGATAAAGTTCATTGTTATAAACCACAAGATTTTTTTTTTCTTTTGGGGAAAATGGAACACAATGAAAAGCAATAATACTTGGAGGATTTATGTTGTACCACCCTCTTTTAACTTTTGCAAAATACAAAGGATAAAGAAAGTTTCCAAGTGAGAAAGAATTGAGACCTCAGAATATCCACAGTTTCCAAATTTCTCAAATTTTGAAAGATGATTTAAGATCATGAAAGAAGGAAGAAAGTCCAAGAAGGAGCACTTTGACAAAAAAGTAATCTTGCATTATCTGTTACGTAAGTTTTCAGAACAGTGAGAGAGAAAGAGCAGGTTATTGTGCCAAATAAAAGTATTCAAGACAGTAGTTAATTTAATATACATACCTCACACTCTTTATTTCACCTTTTATAAAACAAGCAATTCCCATATGAAATAAAGAAAATCAAACAATTACAAAATCCTCTTAAAACAAAAACAAAAAACAAAACCTCACAGAATATTATTTTGTGTGCTTTAAGTGGCAGCATAATCTTGCAGACTGTACATTGGATGATCTTTTAATTCTCTCATCCAGAGTACATTTTGCATTTAATCTCTGCTAAGGAGATAGAGAAATAATTATCACTTTTTTTTTTTTGTTAGAGAAATCTAGGTGAATTCCATGTTTATACCGTGTGATTCTCATTCCCATCATTTTATAAAACTGACTCTTCTGGAGCCCTTCTGTGTTTTTTTCTCATTCTAGAAATGCAGACACATTGACATGATTATTATCATATTCAAAATAATTCAGTAAATGTTATTATCATGGTCCTTTTCTCCAAATATTAGGAAATGGTAAACAAGTGTAAAAACAAGTACCATTCTCTACTACCAGTAATATGAAACAAAACAAATAAGAGCTCCTTCAAACATATTTTAGTTCTAACAACCACATTTAGAAAAAAAAAAATAAAATAAAACAAATACCATCTTTTCCTAATAATAGAGTTTCATCATAAAACATCCCTGTAAAAACTATTTAATTTTCCACTACAGGGATGGAGGATTTGATCTCTTATTAAACATTTTATGGAAAAGTCTAAAAGTGCTTTCAATTATTTATCTGAATTGAAATCTAGGCCTGGGAAACTGCTGGCATTACACACACACACATAATATTATCAGCCCACTGAGTGCTATTAGGTCATAAAATGCTGCTGTAGCAACATCTCTGTTACAGCTGCTGGTGCTCATGCAACTTTTACTACAGTTATAAAGCCATTTATTACATTTTCTTTATGATGCTAATGCATTGCGGTCTGTTATTTTATTGTTCCCACTGTGATAAAGACTGAAATGTATGATAGTGTGGAAAAAAATACAAACCTAATAACATACCCTGCTGCATTAAAAATCTCTTAGATAAGCTTAAGAGACTCATAAAAATATTAACAGGGGATACCAAAAGGGAAATATTTGCTAGGACATTTTCTTTCCTTTATTTTATTGCTCCCCACAGAAATTTTTTTAATTGTGCTTTGTCAAAATATACAAAGGATAATATGAATGTGACTTCTTTTCTTAATTATAATGCCATCATTGTGGAAGGATATAATTTGCAGTATGCTATGAGGAAACATGACTAAATAATATCTAAATAATCACTGAAAAGTAGAAAAGTCATTAAAAATAATCATTCCCTTATACACAGAGGTACACAGCAGTAGATAATTACAATTTGTTCAAATTGTCTACATTTACCTATTCGTTTGTCATAATTTTACTTCAAGAAAATGCTGTTTCTTGTGCAGAACAATCAATTCACCTAATTAACTATTAACCTGGTGCTAAGGCCCATTTAGAGACTCACCCACCAACAGTACAATAATTCAAATAAAAATTCATTGCTGTTCAACTAAGGTTATGATTTGGATGTTCTTCTGGATGTGGATTATAGCTAGTGTTCAACAAGTGGAAGAGGAAGAATTGCTTCAATATTTTGATACCTGAAAGGCTGAATAAAGGAGACAATATCTTATAAGATGATTCTAACATAAAGATTCTTGTATTTAAGTTTTGTATTTAAAAATCTATTCTTTTTTCCCTAACACAATCACAGACCAGTCTGAAACACACTGTGTCCCAGAAATAACACTGTTTCTTCTTAAAATATACATGTCAAAAAGAGGATTGTGACATAGATTTTAAAAACTCACTTTCCAACAACTTTTCACAGAATACAAACATCAAAATAATAGATGTAGTTTTGAAATAAACATTATTCTCACAACCCTAGGAAAATGGAGTGGATCTTCCTTCTTTTCTGTTGCATTTTCTAATGTTTATAAACTTTCAGTTTTAATCTACTGTGGTCAAACAATAAATGTTTTAAAATCTAGCTCTGAAAATATCTGATCTTGCTATATCATTCTTGACTGTATCAACTGACAAGAATTAGTAATGGCATTTCACATATATTGAGATAAAAACACATTGCAACAGTCTCTTATTTCTATAAATATCTGGCTGCAAGTCACCTTTTTCAACAAATGCACCCACAGCTCCTCTATGTTGTTGCAGCTTCATCCTTTTACAATGAGTCCTATCATTAAAAGTGTCTAGACATAGAGTATGATGACTCACAAAAGAAAAAAAGGCAAGAGGAAAGTTTTTACAACTTAAGAAAAAAAAATTATAGTGCTAAAGCTAACCCATTAAGAATTATCTGGTGCTGTTTTGAAGATACACAATATGAAAAGCTTCTATAGCAGGAAATCTGTTACAGAGATATTTCAAATTTATTTTTTTAAATATTTCTGTGCTAAGCACAATAAGAGAAGGATATTTTCTGAGTTGTGAAGTACTTAGGCTATTAAACTGTTAATATATTATCTGAAAGGATGATTGCTAAGTAATAATTTATCAAGATTCACCCTAGGGTGTAGTCATGACTATAAAGCAGTATTAGAGGATGTTGTGGGAAATAAATAAATTAGCCATCAAAAAGACATCAGCAGGAAGATCCAGTGACTGAAGTAAAAAAACAGAGAATTAAGGAGAAAGTGGCAAGTCAGTAATAATATATCTGAACAAGAAAAGACTTGAAACTTCCTGCTGTGATAGTTAGGAAACTGAGCTACTGAGATAATCAGCAAAGCTAAAGACAGAGAATCAGCAATATGTGGAAATTATCTTTGGATATTTTGATAAAGAAGACTGGAAATATGATGACTAAACTTTTTTTTTTTTTTTAATATGTAGTACTAAAGTAAAAGCATTGTTTCTATCTGCTTCGGGAAGTGAATAAGAAAGAAGGAATGCACATTAGAAGGCACACAAAAAAAGCACATGATGAAAGCTAAAGGCTTAAAACCCAAAAACTATTTACGTATGATGTGACAGAAATTTCTGATATTCATCAGTCAGTTTTTTTAACATAATGGTCTTTATTCAGTGCTAGAAATTATGAGAAGAATGGTTGAAGGTTGTCACAGAGGGGGAAACAGTGAAGACCTATTTTATGGTGACAAAGATGTATTGAAGAATGTGGAAAAGCTTTCATGTATGTTGGCTAGATTATATGAAGCTATATATTAGTGTGTCATGACTGAATTTTAGGAGTGGCTGAAATGATGAAGATTTATGGAGTGTTTGTGGTATTTATATGTAAGAGCTAAGATAGAGTTCTGCTTTAAGGATAACAGTAAAATGCCAGATAAAGGAAGATAAAGATGTAAATTTCCCAAGATATTTCCTGTCATTCTAGTTCTTCCTTTCCTCTCAGGTGTTTTGAGGCATCCAAAGGAAAGCTACCCAAGTGACTGCTAAGTGGGAAGCTTATGCCACTTTTTTTTTTTCATAGATGGACAGAAGTTATGATGCCAAAATGAAATGTATGTTAATTTAATAATCAAATTTTTATCCATTTTTGAAACAGAAAAGAGTAGCCTTCAAGTTGAGTTATGTGCTTATCTTGTCATGGTCAGAGAAATTTAATGTAGAAGAAGTACAAAAAGGTGTAATAGAGCATCAATTTGGGAACTGAAAGCTTTTAGGAGTTCTTGGGAAGGAAAAGGCTTCCAGACTACTGTAAAAAAGTAAAGACTCCATAAAGGCTTCTTGAGCTAGGAAAATACATTTCAGTCAATCAGTGTATGTTTGAACCCAGTTTCCCACTATCCCATCCAATCCCATTGTTTACAGTAAGTTACAGAGAAAGCAGGCCAGGAACAAGTGTCATCCAAAGAGGCCTGATAGCTAATAAGAGTACTCTGGAAAAGAAGTGTGTAATTGCAGAAAAGCATATGAGATAGATCTTGGACCTGGTTCCAAAACTAAATGAGGAATTTAGTCCTACTGCAAGCACTCATTAGACACATAGCAAGAAGATGTACACAGACACAAATTGATGGATAAAAGACCTGCATGGAAAAAATTACGAAGACATCGTGGCTAATTATAAGAGGACTGTCAGCAGAGGACTGAGAAGAGAAACTGAGTTTTATGGCAGAGCAGGAAAAAGATACTCTCATAAAACATATTGCTACAGATGGTAGGAAAGTTGTCAGTCCAGAGTGCAGGATATGGGCAAGCCTTGGGGACAATTAGTCTTATTGTAATTGGATTTACTGACAAAGAAACCTGCTACGCAGCATAAGCCGTCATTTCATTAAAATAAAAGTCATCTAATTGGGAGTTTTACAAACACTGCAACAGTGAGATTCACAAGTGGGTTCCAATGAACTAAAGCAGAGCAGCTGGAGAGACAAATAGATGCTTATATCCAGTTGGATTGAAGCACCCAGAACAATCCCAAGCCTAAGATGTCAAAAAGTGTTGCAACCATATGAATAAATGAAAATGTCTTGACCAACAAGAATATTTGCAAAATTATATTAAATACTCCCATCTATTTTAGCATGGAGGATCATTCACAGAGGCAGGACAAAGTCTGTTCTTTCCCCTTCCAAAGGCCTGATCATCTCTGGGTGCATCATCCCACAACAGCAATGTCCTATTGAGTCTTTTCTGTTGAAGGTGTTTCTGTTTATTTTCTGCAGTCACTGGAGAAAGGACTTGAATAACTCATTCAATACCTCAGCTAACAACTAATTGGCTTGTTTTGCAGCATTGTCTCACTTCTCTGGCTAATGAATTACAATAGCTTTTCAAAGTCCAGCCAAAATTTTTGTATGCACTTTGTACAATATAAAGCAACATTGATAAAGATGTTGAAAGAGAGGTTTTTGACAGGATACCCATTTGACTATTTTTAGGGTATTCTAGAAGGTGGTACAATAAAGCTCAAGCCTTTTCTTCAAAGCAGGGATTTGGCTCTCCTGGGGTCCAGACAACTCATCTAATTGTGGCCTTTGAAGAGAAGCATATCTGTCCTCATCCAATTCTTCCTTTTTCCACACAGGATTTCCCAGCTCTTTTTCTATTTCTTAGTCATTGACTTCTAAGACATGAAATCACAAGTGCACACACAGTGTACTCTTATCACACTCCTGACTCAGGCAGTCCAAAAGAGATAAAATGAGAAAACGCCTTATTTTTACATCCCCTGCAGACTAAGAATACAGCAAAAGCCAGGTAATTAAAGATTTAGGCAGCTTTATACATGTCCTGGCAGAACAATTCAGTCTTGAGGGACTTTAAACATCACAAAGGAAATGCAGCAGCTGAAAGGGGATTTTTTGCATGCCAGTGATCCTTAATTTGGAGTTAGTAGCCTAATTGCCTCTTTAAGAATCGAAGTCTCTGTGGTGAACCTTCACCCAATATCATGTTTTTCACAATAAAATGAACAGCCCTGTGGTAACTCCCATTTTACTATCCCCCATAAGACTGTTTTAAATGTTTTAATATATGGGGCTTTAATGGGTTTTCCTGCTAGTCTAACAAGTTGGAGCTGGTATGGCAGCACTAATATTTCGATATAACAGAAGTCACAGTTGGCTCCATTGGCTTTTACTGACACCTGATCTCTCATCTACCAGCCTCTAACAACATTGTGTTTCCTGTTATTGTTATCACATGTTACATAGCATATTCAGCAGTGAGCTTACTATGTAACCAGGAAGTCAGCACTTTTCTAAGCACTAGTGGAACAACTTATCTCTCATGCAAAACTTTCCACTTGTTAGTATGCCTTTGACAAAGAAGAGCAGTGTCACAAATTGAGATGAGGACAAAAGGGAGTAAGCTATTTCTTGTTAACAATACATTTAATACTCAACTGCATACTTTAAAAAGGCAGAAAAAATTTTCAATTTCCTGCACAGAAGAACATCACCAAGACTTAAATCCCTTATATGAAACTAATTCCAGAAGCAGATGGTTGTATACAACTTTGATGGCCCTTCAGTTTCTTTATTGCAAATAAAATACTTGCTAGGTTTGGTAAAACAAAAGTAGAGCACAGCTGTCTTATTTGTGTATATTTTGACTAAGCACACATAATCAGTCTATAAATGATGTGGCACAGTTAAAATAAAAAAAAAAAAAAATTACTCACAGCATGTCATTACTGAACATATGCCCCCAAATGAGTAGGCACCAGGTACCTGTCCTCTAGGGGCAATTCATCAAAGCAAAATAAAAGTAAACTACAGTATACTTCTTTCTAATAAGAGGAGCAATCCTTCTGACATATAAAGAAGCCCAAAGCATGGAGGTATAATCAAAATTATAATTAACTGTCATAAGCCTTAAGCACTATCTGATTTATGAAACTTTGATCAGACAGTGATTAAATTATTTTTAGAGATATGCAGTATGTGTCAGATCTCAATTATCCAGAGCTATCTTACCTGCAGGGAACTCTTGTTCAATTCATACGACATGTTTTGTATGGAGTGGCTCTATAAAGAGAATTTCTGCTAGGTTTCTTTGACAAAGATTCATTTTTTCCAGCGGCAAGTGGTCTGATGATCTCATGTTGTTTGCTGTTCCTGGAGAGATACGAAAGACAAAACTGCTATAATGAATGCTGTGTACAGGTTTTCTGTATTGGGAGAGATAAAAGTATCTTTCTGAGAGGGAAACAAATGAGTTTTCAACCTGCAAATCCTGATTGCCTGTCCTATCCTTACTACTGAGAGCAGTGAGCAGCAACTGTATATCGAATGGACAGAAGGACTGAAAAGGAATCTGAGGGGCAGAAAGGTCAAGAGTTACCAAGTTGCATCAGCTGACATCCACCTCACACAATGATGCAACACTGACCTGCTACATGCCTTTCATCACTCTTTAGATCTGGAACAGGTGTACAGGATGCATATACTCTTCACATACCATCTCAGACTTGTTTCACAATCTTCTTTCGTCATTCAATTTTTTTCCAGGGCCATATGGCTGCCTTTCTGACAGCCCCCCAGCCTCCTTTCCCTGTTTCTGTGAGCATGATGGCTGCTCATGCAAATTCATGAGATTTGTGTTGAGCGGGTCCCAGACAAAATTACTTCACATTAAAAAATATTTAACACATTTAATTAATGGGAGAAATTAGAGAGGACCTTATTTTATTACTAAGGGTCACCCTATTTACATCTGTTTTCGTTTCAAGATTTTTTTAAGTGAAAATGCTGATTTTGATGAAAATGTCATTGTCTGCTTAGCATTAAATGGTAGCATCTTTTTCAGGTAAGAATTGTGAAAGGGCTGCACAATGGCAATTCAGAAGGTAGATTTATACAGAAGAAAAGACTGCTATACCTATAACCTCCCAACCTCTTGCTCCCAACCTTTATTGTATTCACAGCACAAAAGCAAAGTTTCCTGTTCTTCTCGAGAGATAATTCCCCAGGTCTTTTAGCTTCTAAAGTGAAATTTACTTTATCGCTCCATGTATGGTAGACACTTTTTTATGTCCTAGTTTTTAAACATAGTTTTTCTATTAGTTCCAGTGCTACATACCATTCTAAGTAGAAGGAAAAGCTACTGTGAAGAAAAAACCAAAACAAAACAAAACAGCAAATCCACAATAAAGACTATTTGCAGCAATCTATACCACTTTCCTGATTCTCTTGCATCTTGCCCAAACCCTAACTTCTTGTCCACATATTTTTTCTGGTGGATTCTCTGCACCTAAACTTGTCAGCATTAAAGTGTTTAGTTGATTTAATTTTACTGCCAGAGCTCTGCCACTAAAACTCTCTTACTGATTTTTTCTATATTTGCAAAAAAGTGCTTTTGCCAGGATCTCTTATTTCAATGAGCAATATATGCTAACGTGTCGAGACTTGGTATATGTACAACTCTGCTAGGGCTTTATTGGCCTCACTGCATCATAAAGTAGTTGGAAAATCACTAAAGGAGCTGAGAAAGCAAAAGCTATTAGGGTGAATCAAAATTGTCTTCTTTTTACTTTATATAGCTACTGGTAACTAATCCTAATCACTTTCTCCATTATCTTTTCTGGATTCCCATCTTTTATGAACAGGTGCATCCTTCACCAGTTGGGAAAACAATGAGATTTTGTTGCTCATTTTCATGGAATCACAGAACCATAGAATGGGTTATGGGTAAAAAGGGACATTAAATATCAGCTGTTTCCAATTAGATCAGACATTCCTAGGACTGTCGTTCACTAGACCACGTTGCTCAAAGATCCATCCAACCCAGCCTTGAACAGTTCCGAGACTGGGGCATCCACAAGTTCTCCAGGCAATCTTTTCCAGTGCTTAAAGAATTTCTGTCTAATATCTATTCTAAACCTACTCTCTTCCATTTTAAAGCCATTTCCCCTCATCCTATCCCTGCCCACCCTTGTCTAAAGTCCCACTCCAGCTTTCTTGTTGGCCTCCTTCAGCTACTGGAGGGCTGCTGTAAGGTCTCTCCAGTGCTTTCACTTCTCCAAGGTGAGCAGGCCCAACTCTCTCAGCCTGTTTGCATAGGAGATGTGCTCCAGTCCTCATCTTCATGCCCCTCCTCTGGACTCCAACATGTCAACATCCTTTTTATTTTTCATAACGTCAGTTAAGTCTTCCACTCTTCCAATAGTATTTATTACTGGGATTCCAGAGACTGCAAGTCTGGATTTGAGTGGGAAAAGGGTAGCTGAACAGCCTCACAAAGCCATCTACAGCATGGAGTCAGGGGAATTGCCAGTATCAGATCTGGTCAGTCAGTGGATGCCACAAGCCAGAGCCTACCCATAGCATTCCCCTCTCAGCTGTGCATCCAGCATTTAACAATTTTCTAGCTATTCTTCCTAGCTTATCAACAGCAGGTTTTAGAAGTTTTGATGCCTCATTTCCTTTCTAAGGCAGTTTCTTTGTCTTCAAAGTACAGGAATCATTAATTAAGCATAGTGCCCTCTTGGACACCTTTGTCATTAATTATGAATGAGAGCAGTCAAATATTCTATCTTCATAATAATGCCAAGATTAGATTAATATCAACTCTGAACTCTAGGATGCCCTCCAAAGTTCAGAAAAAAAAGAGCAAGTAAGAAACAAGAAGTTTTAATGGAAAGAAGAATCTTCTCTGTGAGTAGGCCTAAGGTGGATGATGACAGGTTTTTCAGAGCTTCATCTGTCTCAAAATGTACTCTCACACTGAATAAACTGCACTGGTTCATATGGGAGGAACACTGAATGTTCATTAAAGGAGTATCTATTTTGGGACTTCCTGGCTTAATTTTTTGCACCATAGGTTTTCTTTTACCAGTAGACAAAGAATATGGTCACAGAACTACACTTAAGAATACCTAATCTTGTTATTTTAACATAATGTAAAATGTGGCTTATCCATATTGATAGATTTTCAATGGAAAACCCTGAACTTCAATGAAAAATCAGGCAGTTTTTCAAAGCTATTTACAAGTAAAAAATATAAATATTGAAAGTTTCAGTAGCCGATTGTATTTCTCAACAGTAAGTAATGTCTTGCCATGGAAGGCTTCATTTTCCTGTCACAGCCTTACTATCTGCACCAGGCCTGCAATTCTAGAGAAAGACAGGCTGGAAGAGGAAGAGGGAGAGAGAAAATCCCAGAGCACACTTGATGTACTAACTCTGATCTATGTAACACTGCCTGCATTAAAGGCACTAGATGAACTGTTCTATTAGCTTCAGTTAGAAAGCCTAAAATGGTGATTTTCAGGGTCAACTGACTCACCTTGGTCATATTAATAAACTATTTTAATAAATATGAATTATGCATATATCTCCCAGATAAAATATATATTAAGATGCTACATGCAATAACCTTATCTCAGCTTTATAGTGACACGAGGCAATAACTATATGGTTATGAAAAATACATTTTAAAGTCTGAAATGCTGGATTAGATTTAGCTGGTTTTTAATGGCATATTTTTTTATTATATAGATAATTTTTTTTTCTCACTAGGTATTACATTTGGACCAAATTAAGACTGTGTGGTGACTTTAATCGCACACTTCTGATTTTAAAATTATTAGAATTCTTGTAAGGGTAAATTAAGTTTAATTTGGAAGCCTTGAATCCTTACAATGGAAGTAATTGCAAAATTCCTATAAAGTTTTACTTCTTTATATTATTTATACATTTCCTGCTTTAGGACTCTCATTCTCTCCCTACAGAATTAAAAAGTAGTTGAGAATGCGTGCTAGTATGTGCTATAGCTAGCTGGGTGAAATTGCAAGTTATTAGGGATAATATATGTTAATATATAATATTATCATATATATATAATATATAATAAAATAATGTTTTGTAATGAAACAAAAAAATAAGGGTTTTTTTTGTTTTTTTACTGTTTGGTTGAAGAGCAGGTTTACAGATGCATCTGGCCAGTGAAAAGCAGGTAGGGTGCTCAGGCCCACGAAGTGTGCTGCTGAACCAGAGCAGGAAAGCCAGTGTGATGCCTGAACTGCCAGGCTCTGTTTCCCCATTTCAAGCTGAAAGCACGAACTGATTAGAGGCCAATGTCCACTGAAGTGGACAGCTCCCCAAGATCCATTGATCCTGGAAGTGGAGTAAATGCATCCTACATCTTGTCCAAGAAGATTCTTAAAGAAGGCAAACTGTTCTGATGTTCAGTCCTCCATTCAGAGTTTGATTCAGTTGTCCATATACAGGCATGAAATGCTATTTGAGAAGATACATCTCTAAGGCTGATAAAGCCCTGGAGCTGCTTTTCCTGGGCTCGGTTTGCACACACCCGTCCCTGCACTGCGGTACCGCCAGGAGGGATGCGGGGGGTGTGGTTAACCCATCCCTCACCTCGGGGCCGCCCTGCTTCCTGGGAAGCTCTCAGCTGATTTTCACCCTGCTTCTGCTTCTGAGAGCTCTGTTCAACTGTTTGCTGAGACATTGTTCAGAATATCTGTTGTCTGTACAATTACTGCAAACACAATAATATTTAATAAGCTAATTTGATTACCATGCAGGCAGAATTTAGATGAGGTTTCAATCCATTTCAACTCTATAGATACAGAGAAAGACACTATTGCTTTACTCTTATCTACAGTGACACAGAAAGGACGAAGACAGATGATAAATTTCCTAAAGGAGCCAGTGTGTAATTGATATAAGTTAATTAATGATAGCTGCTCTTTGCCCAAAAAATAAATGTTGCAATTTTATGAAGAATGTGGAGTCTTGGTCAAAGAAAGCAAATATGTTCAATATCTGATTTAAATGCAGAATCAAATACTTTAACTCAGGAGCTATGGCAAAGCTCTTCATAACTGCAAGGAAGAAATTGAATTAATACATCAACAGTTAGCATACTGCCACGTAGAAATAAGTCACAGTTTATACTGTATTATACTTTATAGTATTAGAAGAGCTGAGAGGAATTTGATTAACGGAATAAGGCAGAAGATACATTGCTTGTGACATTGGTGGAGTGCATCTCAGGATTTTTGCTCCACATGTATGATTTTTCATAATCTGTGTTTCATGATGCTTGATTATGATAACCTGAGAAATGGACACCATTATAAACTGCAATATTCATCGTATGAGCAAGAGGACAATAAGGGTCTTTCATTTATTTTTCTATTTCATTTTCAATAATTAATTTGATATGCATTTTTAACTCCTATTGAGTATAGAACTGATATTACCATGAGACTTTGTAGTATTACCACAAGATCTCAATCTTGAGTGGTAATAGTCACCTCAAAGTTCATAATTTCTTATGTGAAATTAAGGTGGGTTTTTTTTTTTCTTAGAAAATCACTTTGTATTTACCTGTAATGGATTTTTATGTGCTATTTTGTTAACCAGTCACTCATCTTCATAGTGTTCTCCTTAATTGTTGTGTTCTCTCATTGTCACTGCTGTGCATAATTTTGTATCATCAGCAAATATTCCCATCTCACTGCTCATCTTCCTTTCCCAGGTCACTGTGACTGTTTTGAACAGCACAGGTTTCAATACTTGGACCCCTTGCAAAACTTTACTTCCTTGCCAGAAACATATATTCCTATCACCTTGTGAATTTTTAGAACTATTTGACTAGTCAGTTTAAATGATGATTAACCTAAGTGGGGAAACTTCTGAAATCACTGCCTAAGTTCCCTAAAAGTTTTTGGGGAGGGATTTTTCTAGAAGCATGGGAGAAGTCCAGCATGCTTTATCAGCAAGACTTTTACAGACTTTTTTCAACACCTTTGAAACCTACAATAAGCAAATTTCCCCTTCACATTGACTCACTTCAGGTAGGTTATACTGATTTATGTGATTGTACATACATGTCCACTAAATTTGTTCCACTAACTTTGTACTTCTTTTAATTGATTCTGATAAGTTTCTTTGAGTTTTTCAGAGACTTTTCAATGCTGAAAATAATGTGTGCACATCAATTTAATCTTACTTTAGATGTCAAAGACATTTGTTCACCTCTATCTCTGACTGCAGTTGATTGAATCTAAAATTAGAAGATCAGTCTAATCTGATCTGTCTGATTTCTTTCATTTTATATTCTTAAAATTGTCTTTTGAAAACTACTGACAAAAGTAGCACTAAGTAATTCACATTTTATTTTCTAACCATAACTATTATATAGCCACATAACCATAACAGCCAAATTTGAGTGTAAAAAATGTTTTGGTCCATAAGATATAAGCACATAAAAGTTATCAGCATTCTCTTTTCAAAAAGAACCCTCACCTCTGAAATCAAAGAATAGCAGTTTTTTGTGTTTACTTGTTGCTCATCTCTAATCCACATCTAGTTCATACATATACTGGCCAGAAACAGCATATGCAGTCTGTCCCTTTATTGTGGCAGACATCAAACACAGCATTTTAACTAAGTGTTTAGACTACAAGCAATTAGTTTTAGTCAGCTCCTTAAAAGCTCCTAAATGCCACTGAACACCACTGATAAGCCTCCCATATGTCTAGTGATGTTGTTGCCATGGCTTCTGACATGATGACATTGGGATATGAAGACGTCCAGAAATAACATTTGGGGGGTGAATTTCTGATAGTATATCTAATTAATTTGTGTTCCTGTTCATGAGAGGAAGGCTATTGTACTGCAGACACAGGCTGAGTGGGATTGCACACAGGCTTGCCAATTCATCTGACTCATGACACATATCTGTTCCTGTCTTGGCACCATTAGATCTGTGACAAACTCCGTGCTGATCTGTGCAAGAGATACCTCTAGTAGCTGAAATTATGCTACAGCTACAATGCTCATTTTACATCACTGTGACCAAAAATAGGCTAAGAGCAGATTACACTCACTGACTGCACTGTTTATAAGAAGAATGAACAATGTCAGACAAGTCTGACATTATACCCCTGTGGTAATGTTAATAATGAGCTACATGCATGATTTAAGTAAATCATATACATATTTTAAAAAGTAATAACTGTTTGAGCTCTGGTTTTTTAAGCTTGAATTAAAAAAAAAAAAATCAGATTTTTGGCTTTGACATTTTACATAGGTAGGGTACCAGTCAAGTGTGTGAAAAGTCATAAAATAACCTCATCATAGAGGAATCAAGATATATTGTAAACCTAAGCAAACCTCAAGGTGTGTAAAAATTCTAATCATGATTTATGGACGAAATCAGCCTGGATGTATTAGGATGAATGCACAATTTTTCATACTTTGTCCTATGAAGCATAACTTCAAAGTATTTTAAGTTAATGCATCTCTAACTGGGAAACAAAAAGGGGATTTTCTTTCTTGAGCTAAATGGGAGGCACCAAACAGGATAGAAGGATTCTGAATCCATCTTCCAAAATTGTCTTTATTGCATGTTCCATCCAAATAAATGCTCATGTTATAAAGCTGTGTTCCTTCTATATGTTCTTTCCACTGTATTTCTAAATATTATTGACAGGGTTGGAGAATGCCTATCTTTCACCTTTTCTTTAATATTAATAAAGATTCCATAATGAACTTTTGCAAAAAAACCTCATGCAGAATTTTGCATCGGAGATCTCTCTGAGAAGTAATGGCAAGATATCCTTGCAACCACACAGACAAGCTCTTGAAGTCCTAAATCATTTACCAAACATGAAAAAAAAAAGTCTTCCTTGACTACTGGATAATTGCATCCCACTTAGAAAAGGCTTTTTAATGTATCGACAATGCTGGTGTTGACATCTGACAAGGTGATTTTGATGCAGTCTTTTATAATTACTCATTTTCATGAAACCCACATAGACTCAAAGCATGCCTTACTTTCCTTGGAGATGGCAATAATGGAAACCTAACAGCATCTTGAAATGCTTACATTGTCATGATAGAAGTTGGTCAGGAATTAATATGGGCATCAGGGGAAATAGAAAGGATACTACACCTGAATTTCAACCATGCTAGGAATCCCTGGACTTTTGTGCATATAGGCTGAACTATGGATGCTATTTAGCTGTCTCCTAAATGTACAAATGATGTATTTCCCAGATAACAACATCCGTCTTGAAAATGGAGTCTCAGAATAGATCTCTAGACATATTAGGAAGACCAAATGATTGAAGAGGTGAATAAAGACACAGAAAAAAAAACAACCCTAAAGTTCAGTATGTACTACTTCAGCAGAGAGCTCCAAAATACTTCTGAGACAGATAAGTAAGGATACAACTGACTTCTTCTGAATTTACTGAAGCAGATCTGGAACTTGACCACACAGATGCAGAAGCCATACTTAAAATATTTGAGAACCACTGACTACTGATCAGATTGATATTTTCCACCTGTAAGCTAGTCATTTACTTCTATTAGACATTGATGATTTACCTGAGGTTACAAGAAAAAAAAAAAAAAGTTTAAAATATGACTACTTCTAAAGGAATCAGCCTGAGAGGGAGACTACCTTTAAAAATTATTTGATGATTTATCCTATCAGGAACTAAAAGTGGTTTTAGATATCAAATCAACAAAGATCAAAAGAGAAGGAGGGAGACAGAAAGGGCAAGTAAGCAAATCACTCAGGAAAAGTAATATTCTGAGAAACAAAACTTTGATGACATAGAGAATTGAACCAGTTTGAAGATCTGAACATTGTTAGAAAACTGCATCATTTTCCTATGAGTCATATAAACCAACTCAGCTTTACAGTTTCCTGTAGTCAATATAATTTTGGGCAATGCCAAAGTGCTAGAATTTTATATATATATATAGTTAATGCAATATGGGAGGTTGTTGTTACCTAGAGCACAGCCTTTGTTACTAAGTTGTTGGTCAGCAACAGTTATCCTATTTAATCAAAGCAGACAGTTAGATACACTCATTTTTAAAAGTATCATTATAATCTGCTACTTTGAGTGGTACAAATAGCCGAAATGTCAGAGACTAAGATTCATAGTACATCTTCATCTGGTTTGGGTTTTAGAAGGTGAACCCATGAGGGGGATAAAAGTAAGTAAAATTCTCCCTTTGGTTTGTTCCATACCTATGGCATAACAACATACAGAAAATGCCAGCTTTTCCCCTTTAGTCAGCAACTGAGCCCAAGGACAATACTTTACACATGGCAGCATTTGTGCCACTGAATCTGAAGCCAAGGATCTGTTAAGATATGTAATTTCTTTTGCTTACCTATGACTTAAGGACCTCTATTTCTTCATATACTGAAAAGACCACCAGTGTAAGAGCATAAACTAAATTACATTCCTTTGCACTGCACAGAAACATGTTTTACAAAAGTAATGGTGGATGACACTATAAACTTGGATAGTGAATATGAAGTGTTTTTCTTATGTCAGTACAACCATGAAAGAAAAATATTGTTATGCTTTTAAAACCTGTCCAGTTAGTGTGTGTATAATTGTAATGGTTTACAATACTTGGGCACCCACAAACACATACCACTTAAATGCCATCTTCACAATATTATCCCACAATTTAAAATACTTATTTCCTCTGAATCCCTCCTTATTTGATTTACCTCCTGCACATTTCTTTTTATGATTATCTGTAACAAATATAAATCTGAAGTAGTAAAGAAAACATTTTGCTGCAGCACAGTAACTGTTTCTGATACCTTCTGTCTGAAGCAGAAGGATGATCTCGAAGAAAGCAACTGAAGAAAGAGTTTACAGGATAAGCCCTTCTCTGGCACACAATGAAGACAGTTTTCAATGCTGAAAATCATTCTTTCAGAAAATATAGATACAGGAATCATTAACTATAAGTATAGTGAAAAGAATGCTTACTTCACTTCATTTCTGGTATCTAACTCTTGTCCATGTTCAATGAAAATAAATTTGAGCCAAAATATTACCAAATTTAATCAAAATGTCACTACATGCTCATACAAATGATCATCTTATTGTTTTGAAAATATTTGAACACAAATCCACATTATTGACTCATTTAATTGATTACACACTGTATGAGAAAAGGGCGTAGTGTGTTTTCTGTAGAGCCACAGGCTAAAACATAGTTACTTACACAACTCATCTGGCAAATGCTTAACTAATAATCATTTACACTCAGAGACACTGTGATTGATTCCTCAGTTTGTGGAAAGAAGAAGTAGAGAATTACTTGGGCAATGCATTTGCAATTACTCCATTGCCCCCTGCTATACAGCAGTGCTGACAGCTGCTCTCCAGCTCCAGGAATTTAGTAATGGTGATTGTGTAAAAGCAAACCAAAAAAAAAAAAAAAGTTTGTTTGAACAAGTGTGGTCGAGTTGGCATGACTGGCATCTAGAAGGAAATTTTGGACTGCAGCCTTGGACGCTGTGCCAAGTTCCAACAACTCGAAGAACGACTCCTGCAGGTGAAGGTTTGGCTTTTGGCTTGTCCAGCACCTTCAAGAAGGTGCTGCAGTGGGACAGTGGCATGTCAGCTGTAGCTGGCAGTTTTTCATGGAGGAAAATAAGTTTCCCATAAGTTTCCTTGGAGCTCTTTTAAAAAAACACACCCACTCGCACAAATCCAGATTACCCTTCCAATTAATATGGAATACAGCCTGCACAGCAGTTCTTCAAGCATACAGCATTAATCCCACGGATTAGAAAGGGATAGGAAATTAAGAACAGATGTTTCGTAGCAGTGCTGTGCTAATGATGACTGAATTAGTGCCAAGAGAACTAATATATCCACGGGATATCCAATATTGCCAAGCCTGGGTTCTCAATTACCTTACACATGACATTATGTTTCCAGATCCAAAGCCATCTAATTCAGAACTCTGGGATTTCTTCACAGCAGTTCATTGCGCTTTATGGACATCTCTAGTGTCTCTTGAGATTACTCTCTGTTCCCCTCATTCCACCATCTGCACTGTGCTTGGTCTGCTACATCAGGAACATTTCAGCAAGCAAGGTGAGTCCTACCATTATCAGCTCAACTAACACCAAAAGGAACATCTCTGAAATAGCAGTTAACATCTTAAAAGTTGTTCAGTTGTTTTTAGTTTACTGCAACTAGGGGCACATAAAATCTGCAAAGTAATAGAACCAAGGATCCTATTGTTTAAATAATAGCAAATATGTCCAAAAGGAAAAAAAAAAATAAAATAAATACGGAAGACTTCATAGAAGAGGAATTAAAATCTTCAACTAGATTTAAATCAGACAGTGAGATGCCAAAACATGGCACAAAATTGACATCCTTAAGATAAATTTTATTTTACACAGGGTGTTAGAACCAGGGTTGTCAACATATTAAGATTATCCCTTTTTTTAAAAAAGGGAGAGAAAGGCAGGGGTAGGGGAAGGTGAGGAAAATACTACTGCTAGGAATATATTAGGGACATAAAAAAGTGATGTTTGAACAGTGATGTACACCAAAGAAAGCATCAGCAATGAAGGTACATATGCTTTGCAAGGGGTGAAATGGAAACAATACAGTTTCAGAATGAAAACACTGAATCTATGTCTCTAAAGTGACAGAGATTTATGCTTCATTTGGGAAGCAGCAAGTAATGATTGCTACTACTGGTTGGTCTAAGAAGTAATGCTGAAGAGAGAAAATAAACAATTAGCCATTGCCTAAGGTACATTCTTACACAGAGAAGGAAAAAAACCCTCTGTATCTCCTGCATTTTGAGAAAAATGGGCCTGGTGATTTCTTACATTAATATTTTTCTTATATTGTTTTTCAGAAAATGTAAAATTATGTTGTTTTTCTTAAATATTTTTATTGCGTTTGTTTCATGTTTTGTGAAACTGCACGTGCAAAAAAAAAAAAAAAAAGAGAAAAAACTGTTGAAACTCAGTTTTTGATCTGAATTTTCAGCAAAAGTTATTTTGAAATAATATTGCAGAAAACCTTAAAATCTAGAAATCAGTATATCTCATAGCAGCACATTTTCTGCAGGCAAGTTAACACAAAAAACTCAATGGAATACAGCTCCTAGAGGTAGAATAAAATAAATTCAGCAGAAATATGAAGCAGCAATACTGCACATGTATTGGAATTAATAACAGTGATCACATGAGAGGCTCATATAGTGATCTTCAGCTACATAATACCAAAGAATGATACTTAATATCTACATATGTCTTTCATGCTCTTTGAAATACCACAGCCTTCTGAACACAGAAATCCTGCTTCTTTAGATAGCTTTTCTCTTTTCTTGTTAGATGGGACTTCATACCAAACACAATATAAATTGTCTTTTCACAGATTCATACAAAATCATAGAAATTATGGGGTTGGAAGGGACCTCTACAGATCACCTAATCCAGCATCCTTGAGAAGGTTTACCTTGAACAGGCTGCAGACATTAGAATAGCATTTCCCAAAAAAAAAACAGAGGAGAGGTCAGCACCTCTCTCCTTGGCATCAAGGTGCTTTGCAATATGGGTGTTGTCAAGTTTCAGTTAATTGTGAAGCAACTTTATCTAAGGTTACCACACCATTTATCTCACTAAATATCATCTGGCATAAATGTGTAATGCAAACAGCAGAAGCCATATATTTTGCTAACTGTATGTATTTTTATTAGTTCTACTTACCACTACTGGTAATTGGGATCAAATGAAACCTACATTAATTTATTTTTTTCATGGACTAAGATTGTAGATGCTTCAAATTGCAAACTTTTGCAATTACAGAAACCTATTATAATTTATCTAAAAAGAAAGGACTATAAACTGACTGAGCAAAAATAAGTATATAATAGACAAAATGCTAGTAAGAAAAGGGTAAGTTTCTTTTCCTAGGGAAGACCTGGAGTGCATTAAGTGTGGTAATGAGACTGGAAGAACAGGCAGATGCCCACGTAATACCAGTGCTCACATTCAACTCTGCACATAAATAACACAGTGGTTCTTTTGATATGGCACAGCTGATATGTTTGAAGACATAAAGGTAAAAGATAATCTGCCAAAGAAGGCAATATTGCTGTGCTCGTAATCAAAATAAAAATAAAATAAAAATAAAACCTCCTTAAGACAACCTGATAGCTGCAAAACACATTTGGTGAAGAAAAATGATGCACACATAATAGTGCTACTTGTAAAAATACATCAGGTAAAAGGCAGAGTGTGGGCATAAATAACACAAAGCAAAGAGTATTCAGAGAAAAAGATACTTTTATTGAACACTTAAAATCCCAGGGAAAGAAAATAATTATTAGTGTACAAGAAAGCATTAAAGACTGTAGAAAATTAATAAGGATGGTTGTGAAAAATCAGTTAATGATGTAAAGAAAGCAATATAAATAAAACATCTATCATAAAAAATTCCTCTACTTACTCAGTTATGGAAAGCAAACCAAAAAAAGGGAATTAATGGGACATTTTAGAGTTGGAAACTGAGATGGTTAATGTGACTGGGAAAAAAAAAAAAGGAAAAAAGAAGAAAAAAGGTGAAAAGGGGATAGAGACCAAGTGGAGAAAGGAAAATATTAAAATCCTTCCCCATAGTGCACTGAACAGGTAATTAGACAATTAAAACTATACAAAGCAGTTGAGAACTCCAGGCTCAGGGGAATTATGTTTTTTAGAATTTTGCAGAAGGTACGCAGGAACAGGGGGAAAGCACTGGCCAAATTCAATAGCACACTAGGAGCAAGGAGCACTGGAGGCACATAATGCCACCCCAGTGCTGAGGAATGGAATGAAGAGGACATGTAACAATACAAGAGATGTGAGGGCACCCCACAGCATAGATGTGGGGGCACCAGAAAACCCAAAAGAGCTGCACTTGTAAAACCAGCAATGTGCAACTCAGTCAGTGGCAGCCAAAATAGATTCGTATATCAAAAATCATAGCTAGATTCACAAACAAATGTAAAATAGTAGATATGATGCCTCCATACTAAAAAAAAAAAATGGTTCTGTGCCTCAGAAAAGATGAAATACAGACGTACTTTATGCTGGGATTTCAGTCTCTACAGGACCATTTCTTCTTGCAATATTACTTTTCAATACAAAAAAAGAGAATTTTCACTCATGAATGTCACTAAATTATGAGTTTTCCCATATGTAAATTCATCTTTCAATTTTTTATGGTAAATCTAGATTAGCAATCACAGAACACAAATTCATTTAATGTCTCAAGTATGGATCATAAACCATTTGAGGCCAAGCTTAGCTGTGCAGTTGTAATTGTACACTAAACTCACTTGTATTTCTTTATTTATAAATAGGAGTTTTTACTGAAAAAGAACAGAATTCTGAAAACATTAGAGCTTGTGAATGACTTCATTCATTTTGATGCCAAGAACACACTTATATAAGTTTCCTGAATAGGAATTAGATCAAGTGATTATTTAAATGTCTGCCTAACTTAGCACTTTATTGAAACAGAAAACAATTTTTCTGTGTTTAATTTCTGTCACCATAAACCAAAACAGTAATTTAGTTTTTTCCTTACTGCTTTTGTCTGAAGCACAAGTGCAGTGGGTAAGGCCATGGGCTGAGCCCTTGGCTTTTGATTGCCATTTTCTAGAAAGTGCCATTGGGTGTACCTGGGTCATGGGCCCCTCCTCTAACTCAGCCTGTTGATTCTACCACAATGTAGGCAGGAGTTCTTAAACTTTACAGATTATGCATATAAGATTGCACAGTCACAGACTGAATGGAGACCATCAGCTTGAATATCAGGGGAAACTGGATTCAGGGCACTGAAACCAAATGATGCTTCCAAAAAGTACAATTTTTTTGGAAGGAGAAGGTTCAGGACCCTGATACAAAACTGCTTCCTAGTCTGATTAAACTACATAACAGATATTGAAGAAATGTGACACTCACTCATTTGCTTTTGTATGCATTGCAAATTTAAGCCTGGGCTCTCGTGTGATCTAAAAGCTGTGTAAAATTAATGCAAATACTGTTGAGAATATACTAAGAAGCTGAAGAAATTAATTAATTTTTAATAGTTTCAGTTTATGGACTGATAAATTGTTTCAGTTTATTACACAAAGTATATGGTAATGATGAGACTGCAAACAGATTATCACAGAGGGTCAACTAAAAGCAGTCACAAAGCAGAACACACACCAACAAAAAAAGTTTAAGGTAATTATGGGTAGTCTTTAAAAGACTGAAAGGGCCTATTTAGAATTACACACCACTTTTGTTTAATTTAGATAGATATATAATACAGCATACAGCTATGCATAAATGACAAGTTACTGGTGGACAGACCAATTTATGCAATAAATATTTGCATATAAGCAAATATAAACCTTTGCATATAAGCAGCTTTTAAAAATTATCCACAGCTGATAGTATTTTTTCAAGAGTTAACTGATTATGGACTGATTATAGTTAACTGGTTACAAGCCTGTGCAGTTATCAGGAATGTAGATACATAGATAGAAAAAAAAGTCATGCTTTCTTCCCACAGCTTCACCAGAGAAAAGATATCTCCTGAGTTTCAGGAGAAAGAAAATGATAAAAGCTCTTTAAGAATACCCTTCCTTTTCTAGCTCTTCAGAAGAGCTTATCCTTTCCATTACCTTGGGAGGGTGAAATAGAGGTCTCTATTTGATTAAGTGTACAGAAGGCTTCATTGGGAGTTTCTAGCCTTTAACAACCCCTGAGATGGCACCTCACCCTTTTTCTCTGTGTGGTGTGTTTTGTGCAAGCAGCTGTGGCTGTCTGCTCCTCCTCCACCTGAGGAGGTATGCATTTGTTTGCATGCTTTGCTACACACCAGGTTCAATTCTCTCTTTGGGATAATGAGAGGGTTTTTTTCACTTCACAGCTAGAAAAGCCTGAATAGAGCAGGCAAACTTCAGTCTCCTTTTGGAAATTTTTAAGTCTATGAGGATTTAAGACATTTGAGTCACCAGAACTTAGGAGATTCCTGGTGCTCACATTTTTTCCTGATCCTCAATACACACAAAGGGCACTGGAAATAGACCTATACACAGGTATATGTCTCTTTCATAGTCTCTTTTCAGATTTAGGCACATCCACAGTAAGTTCAGTTCATCCACAAAAGATGTCCATGCAACCATGAGATGTTTTGTGAATGAAAATTTTAATTTTGAAACAGAAATTACATTTTAAAATTGCATATTTCTCCAATATACACAGGAACATCTAAGCTCTGGACACATATCAGAACATGCTTGAACTTAGTAGGAGGCTTCTGAGTTTGAGCAAATTTGTGGAAAAAAGGAAAACATTATGGTTACAGAAACAACAATAAGAGAATCAAGGTATTCCTCCCCTGAGGGAAGCAATACAAATAGAAGACCTGTCACTTGTAAGTAAAGAATCTGGGTACAGATAATAGACAGAATGATATATATCAATAAAAATAAAAAAGAAGAGTAATGGCCAAGATATGAAACCTTGAGAGAAAATCTTAATAAAGATGCAGGAGCTGTAAACCTTTTATAAATAAAAAGAGATATTTGGGAAAGGGTGGCGAAACACAGAAAATCATGTAGTTTTCTCTATGTTACCTTTTTGATGTGGTTACCTGCATGAACTCATACAGTGCTCCTGCATGACTAATCATGTGAGTCCTACATCACTTACTGGCTTAATGAGTTCTACTGCAAAGGAGAGACAGAATATCACTGCATGAAAATATAAATTGCTCTCAACACTTGATGCACTTGGGGTGCGACTATTATTCCAGCTCCATTCTTCCCTAAATGCATGCCATATTTGGTTGCACAAAAAAAACTTTTTACTGATAAACCAAATATCAAAGACTTCCTAAAACTTTTATACTATTGTCTCTTATGGCAATTTGACTAATTTTATTCCATAGGAAGAATGAGCTTCTTAGAGGAGCAAGGCTTGTTTGAAGATGTTACTTGCACACATTTACATATATATGTGTGTGTGTGTGTGTGTGTGTGTGCCTTTGTGTTACAGTGCAGTAACTTTTTAGACCACTGACTGATTTTAGGCAAGCATAAGAGGAGAGAAATACATGATCATTAAGTTACATATAACAAGATCTGTTAATTTCTTTTTTAACAAGTGCCTTTTGTGGAAAAGGTCTGTGATATACCTTACTGAGGATCTGGTTTATCAATAGATTTTTTCACAAGAACACCTCCAGACAGGTAGGATTCTTCCAGCTTTTCTGGAAGAAATTATCTCTCATTTATACTCCCATGGTTCTTGACATTAGATGTTATGAACAGTGTATGAGTGCAAGGAGATTTAAAAAGAAAAATAGTCTCATTTTATAACTACTTTAATGCTTTCATTTGTAGTAAAAGATAATAGACTGAGCTGACCCATGTGCTAGAGTACAGCATGTATGTGTCTGTGCAAGAACTTAATTCTAGCACCAATGTTGTACCTAAGGCCACTAGACTTTAATGTGGTATTACACTTCAGAAGTTTTATTTAAATATATAACAAATACCTATTGCTACTCAAAAATCTCTACATCATACCATGCACACATATGGTTATGCTCAAACTCTTGAAATGAGCAAAAAGGAAACACACCTTAAGTGTAATGGCAAAAATTACAGCCATCTTTACTAATAAAAATAATTAGGTCAAAACAAAGCACAGAAAAAAAACACTGTTGTAGAAGCTGTCTTAATTATCACTAATACATTCATTCTGAAAATACATCTACTCTATCCTTGGTAAGTATGGAAGCAGAGTCTTCTCTGGCTGCTTCCACAGTTACTGTACATCAGTCACAGAACTGGAGTCACAGAATGGCCCAGGTTGGAAGAGACCACCGTGGCTCACCTGGTCCATCCTCCCTCCTTGATCAGGGTCATCCCAGAGCACGTGGCACAGGATTGTGTTGAGATGGTTCTTTAATATTTCCAGTGAGGGAGACCCCGCACACTTAGATACTTTTGGTTTATCTTTGTTACCCTAAAACTAATTTTCCTCAATTTCCAGACCCACAATTCTTTATTACCTGGTGATATGTTTACAGAATCCTGGCACTATAAACTCTGAGACTAGCTCAGTTATTTAGAGCATGGTGCTAATAATGCCATGGTTGTGGGTTTGATGGGCCATTCACTCAAGAGTTGTACTTGATGGTTCCTTGTGGGTTCCTTCCAACTCAGAATATTCTGTGCTGGTGTCTACCTTACTCTCTTACAATCTCCTTCCTGCACACTGCACCCTGCAGGGCACCTTACTTTCACAACTTCTGCTGCTATCCCTTTCTCCTGTTACCTGCACTCTGTCATTAGGTTGTATCCCTAAATAATTCAGTCTCCAGAACGTAAGAAGTCATGGCTGCTACCAAAATAATTTTTTAAAAAGAACCTGAAGTAAAACAAACCAAGCCTAGACACTAGGCTATTAGAAAAATTGCTGTTCCAGTTAAACCAACCAAGCCCCAAAACTCCAAGCAAGACAAAGAAAATGTTAACAAAGTCTGACAAACCCATCTGTAAAGGCTTGCAAAGTCATTACAAAAACTGAGACCTGTTACCAATAATAGCAAAATTATACTTACATGGTACAGTACTCTGCACACTAAAATCCCAAGAGAAAGCAAAAAGTTCCTGAAAACTTTTAAGAACCTTTCAAAATGTGTTGAGCATGATTCAAAGTGTGGGACAAAGCCAAAACATTTTTTCTTGTTGTCCACCATCTCTTTGTAGAGATGGATCAGTTTCTCAGGTTCAGTGCCCTCCACTCACCTAATTCCCTCCTTGTGCCATGTTCCCTCTCACCAGCTGTTTGCACAGCACATGCTAATTTAAGAACAAACAGCTGAATGGAACATGCTTCAAGCACCTTATCCAGTATTTTTAATAAGCCTTGTTTGGAAACCTATCAATACTTTTTTTTAAAAAACACATTTTAACATTAAAAAATATAGGATGTTAAAAAGTCAAGTTAACTGAAAGGACCAGATGTTTACATTGGTGCCTAAGGGTGCCATATAATTTCAGTATTATGTTATTATTGCCTAAATTCCATTTCAGGCACTTATACACTACTGAGGAATTCCCTAATCATTATAACAGTAAACATGATGGTTTGATAACACAGCCAAGTGCTGCTACATTTCTGATCTACCACTCTGAAATATGTAGCACTGTTATTTCATTTTGTTACAATAGTTCTGAATGAACAAGCCTAATATAAAAGGAGATCAAATTAACTGAGATTATAGTTGACATCATCATTACACATGGGTTCTCACTGTCAGTAAAGATGATAAAATCTATGACATGTTTCTTTGAATTATAATCAGTCCTATTTTGAGTTTTCCCTCATTACGTGCTTTATTTAACCATACAAATATAAATGTCAGTTTTCAATAAGGAAGATTATGGCAAGGTCATTATCCTATTAGACCATTGCAGTAAGTAATATAAGCCTTCAGAAAATGAGTAAAGTCCCTATGTATCTGAGCAAGAAAACGTCACCTTGAGCAAATTTCTTCTTACATGAAGATTTCTCCAAGTAATACCTCAGATTGCCAAAGCAGATGCAGCCACAGCAGAAATATGCTTTCTCAAATTCAAGTTCTTCAGATATATTTTCTTGCTATTAATTTAAATGTGACTTGAAATATTTTATTTAAAAAGCTATCTAGAAATAAATCCATTTTTTAGATGCTGTAATAATTGCTTTGTTATAAAGTAAAGTCATATCTGAGAGACAGATTGAAAGGAAAGTGCAGTTTCCTTGAGGGAGTCCATGGTAATTTAATTTAATTATCTCATTCCAACTGGTGATAATATCCAAAGGGAAACTATTTCTAAATTTACTTTTTATTCAAACTTAATTCAAGCACAGCTAGCCAAATGTATAGGTACTGCAGAAGTATTTTAGCATCAGTGCCATTGTCCGACTCATTATCTGTCACTTCAAGGAGGAGACAGTCCTGTTATTCTAAGATACCAGAAAATAGACAAACACAAAATACTGTGACTGTAAAAAAAAAAAAAAAAGAAATTAGCTAACAGAGATCAAAGTGAACTGGCCAGTATATGAGGGATACTTTATTTTATTTTCTGTAATACTTAGACAGTTCTATGCTCNAAAAAAAAAAAAAAAAAAAAAAAAAAAAAAAAAAAAAATTAGCTAACAGAGATCAAAGTGAACTGGCCAGTATATGAGGGATACTTTATTTTATTTTCTGTAATACTTAGACAGTTCTATGCTCCAGTGGTGAGGAAGCTTGCACAGGAATTCTCTGGTATTTCTTTTTAACCATTTCCAGTGCCATTTTCAGTAGCAGTGGCAGCTCCCTCTCAGTTATCTCCGTTTGAACCCAAACAGTGCACAACTGGTAGCCAGCAGGGACTCTTTAAGAGACATGAATACATAGGTTTGAAGGGAAAAAAATCCTTCTGAGGGCTTTTGGCTCTTAATGTAGGGCAAGAAGGGATTGCTTTGTATAGTAATGTACTGGTTTTCCACTGCTGCTCTTGAACCTGACCCTATAATCACCATTAGTTACACACACCAACCACTTGAGAGCAGATATTCAGTTTGGCAAACCATTAAAAATAGAAGTGAACAAGGCCATTTGGAGTTCTTGGCAGCAAAATTATTCAAAGCCCTTCTACCTTAACTGCACTGTGTTTAATTGGGAAATGCCCACTTGTCATAGCTGCAGCCAAGACTTATTTCCTGCTCTTCTGGAATAAATAGATGTTTTCTTTCTACCCTCAAGGTGACATCTCCCATGTTGCAATGCCATTCAAAGATAAGAGATATTTTTAGCTCTCCTTGTAGCTGTTAATACAGCTATGGCCATTACACAGCACATTAGTTTTTTGCAGGGATGTTCTTAGCAATAAAGTGGGCTTCAGGCCTAACACACTGCATAATTTTATTCTTCTAGCACATCCCTTTTTTTTTTTTTTTTTGTTTTTGTACTTCCAATAACTTATCTTTTACTGACTTTTTAGGGCATTTTCTTTGATTTTTATTCCATTGCTACTTTGAATTCTCTTCCTAATATCTTTTCCAGTACTGTTTCTACTGTTTGAAAATTTTACAAAACTTTTGGGGTCGAGATTCAATATTTCGAAGCTAGAGGTTTAATTTTGGCACAAGAGAAATGCTGGAAAATGAAAAAAAAAAAAAAAGTAATGTAGTGGCACGTTCAACAGTTGGCATCTAGAATAGACTGGTGTTCTGACTTCTTAGAGCTGGAGGCCATCCAATCCATCTAGTTAAATTGCCATTCAGTCTGAGTCTTGCTTGGGTGAGGTATCTTTTCAGAAAAGACATAAAACCATCTGGTTCTGCTGCACACCAAAATAAATAATCCATTGATCTTGTTCAAAGGGTGAACTGTTATCAGCACTAAAAATATTTTATCTAATTTTATCTATATATTTACTCATCTTTCAGCCTTGTTTGTGCTACGTGTTTCATTGCTTTCTCCTGCAGTTTTTTCTGTGCAACAGAAACCTCAGTGTTTTATCAATAAAACACACATATCTGTAAAACTCAGACTCAGATGTGTTTGATAGGTCCCAATTTCCATAAAATCATGTCCATTCTTGATTACTGTATAAACATTTTTTCATTCTCACATTTAAAAATCTAATCTTTTATAACTTTTTGCATGTTGCCAGTTAGACTAGGCAGTCCAGTTTTCCACTTTCGTTCTTTGAACTGTAGCACAGTTCTAAAACTTTTACATCCTACACTATAGCCAGTTTTCAATTTATATTATTAATTTTCACCAGTAGGCCACAGATGTACCTGGACTGTGTGCTACTGGGTTCTGGAGATTATAAAAGGATGACCTATAGTTCATTTTATTCTTCCCAGTTAATAATGGACCAGAAAGCATTTTATATGAAAGTATTATCCCTATTCTTCCAAGTAAAGAAAGGAATTATCATTCTTCACTTCTGCATTTTCTACATCACTGCTAACAATTTTACCATCTTCACCTATTAAACTGCTCACATCAAAATTAAGATTAATTTTGTATCTAATACACTATAAAACTTGATTCATATTAATATCAGAAATACCAGCTATGGATTTTATTCTGACATCTTTTATTTGTTGGGGTTTTTTTGTTCCTTATGAGTATTTCCACTTACAAAAGTTGTTGCCTTATTTAATTTTAGGTTAAACTCCTCTAGAGTTTTCTTTATTTCTAATTGCTGTCATTATTGGTCCCTGAAACAAGCATAGGCATACAACAAAAGCTGTCCTCTTTTTCACTGTAGCTGTATAGACGTTCATATATATAAACTTTTTTAAAGAATTTCCGCTTTTAATTCCTGTTCTCTCTATCTCTGTTTTTTTGGTTTGGTTTCTTTTTTTTTTTTTTTGCTAGTCATAACCAATGACACTCTTCTGATTTCAAATCAATTTGCTATTTAGACACACATATTTATGTATATATATGTACTCTGATTGGCACTTTCCCTTGCTCATTTCCACTGTAAGAAATCAGGACATAAAAAATAGTCTCTAGGCAACCACTAAAATCCAGGTGATTTATTTACCTCCAGAATTATCTCATGTTGAGTGCAATACCTTCTTGCATATCAAAGTTTTTAATAAGATTCATAATAATGAATCAATGCAGAACAATTGTATAGAAAGCATAAAGGTTTAAATGTGCACATAGACTTTTGCTCCTTCGATGTTTTCATTTCAAGTGTATTTTTTCCTTTTTTGGCTTTATATATTTTTTCATTAGTTAAAACATTCCTCCTTTTTTTTGTCTGTTTTGCCAGTGCTCACTTAGCTTTATAATTTGCATTCTTGATCCCTTTTTAATTATTTCTACATCCTTGTTGATAATTGAATTTAGATAACTTTGCATTTGGAGAGAATCTTATTTAATGTAAACTCCCTTTCAGTTATTTATACATACTAATAAATTTGCTCTCACTTTGTGTTGTTGAAATATTATTACCACCCTTTCAAGTTCATCTACTCCTTCTAGCCAATAATTTCTGACAGAGATGGCTGTGAACCAAAATCATATGGTCAAAGTCACAGACCACAGATTTTCAAAATCCATTTCCTGTGCTATAGTGCAAAACCTGGTTTACCACACACACACAAATCTGGTAAAGCTATACTTATTATTGCAGAAAGGAGCTAGTGCCTTCCTCTCCTTGTGCAAACAAGGAATTAAGGAAGAGGATTTCCATGTTGTGGAATTGAAGAATTCTGGAATTGAAGGGTGAGGTTTACTCCAGCACCAGGGGATCAGTTTCCCATATCAATTGCAATAACCTAATACATGGTACTGTGCACATTCTGCCATGGAGATTTAGTTCATGGCCAAATGGACTCAGATGCCCTCTATAGGGATTTCTCCATAAAGGCTTCCTTCCTGAGTAAAGGAAACAATAGGGTGAAGACAGGATCTGCTAGGATTTTGAAATCTTCCTGTGTATGGGGAATCTTTGTCGAAAAAGAGAGATCTCAATAGCCAGGGAAGACCCCATAGTAACCAAGAAGGATTGCCAAAGATAAACTTCTGCCTGTCCCAGGCTGTAGAAGGAAAAAGACAGGAATACATAAGCTCTCCTCCTGGAGCTATGCATCCAATCTCTTTCTCCAAGAATTCAAACAAAATTATTTTATTCAACTACCTAACAGCCAGGCTTACTGCTCTGTATAGTTAGGGATAAAGGAAGACCAAGACAATGCTTGTGTAGCTTATATCATGTATTAATTAGAATCAAAGCTAGAAATGCTAAGCCATAACTTCATTTGCTTGTTTGTTTGCTGTGTCTGTCTCCTGTCTTGGCCCAATGAATGTTCAATCATTTTTACACAGAATGTGTCCTGAAAAGAAAAATTTAAAGGTTTCCCCATATTAAAATATTGTTTTCTGGTGAATTCACTGTGCTATTTCTTTAGACTCATGATGGAAGCAAAATCAGGTCTCTCCCATCTTTGACCAGAATACTAGTTGGTACAGTACAGCATGGGGAAGGATGCTTCTTTATCAAAAGATGGGAAGAAAAAAACCCACTTCCTTTACTTGCATTTTTTCACTTTCCACTGCAGTAAACATGCTCCATGTGTGCCTACACAACTGGAACATAAACATGAAATGGACATAAAAATTTCTACACTGGTTCCCAACAGGGTTTAGGCTTCAGCTCAAAGCTGACAAAATGTATATGCTTGCAGGTGTGCCCAGAAGCATACATTCATATACCCTGGAGGAATCTTGACAGAAATCAAAACATCAGGAAATTTTTGATGTCAAGGGTCTTAATACTGAATGCAGATGCATAGAATAATGCATAGAATAATACACAGGGAAGCAAAGATGGTGGTTTTTACAAAGGCTTTCTTCTGAAATGGAACTTTATGTTAAACTAACTATATTAACAGGACTTCTGAGAGTCCTGCTACTGCCAATACTCAGAGATTATGTGTCTTTCAATCTCTAAATAGTGTTTCCCCTAAAAATCATGAGCCAACATCATAATCTTTCATTTGCTTTTAACAAGATCCTCTGTCCTGACCTGTACTTGCTGGTCTTCTAAAGCATTTCAATCAAAGGGAATTACGATAAAGGCACAATAAATGATGGAAAAATACTTTGTCTCCTTATAACTATTTGTGAAACAAGAAGAACCCAAGACTGAAGAGAGTAAATTCAGAAAATAAATACCATGCTACAAATCCTTAAATTAATCTGAGTCAATACCTTACTGTCATAAACCATGTGTAAGGTTCACTGGCATTATATGAAATACATAATAGGAATTATTTTCTTTTCTAAGATCTAGTCGGAATCCTGTCTACCTCCTTATACTCTATTAAGTAATAAAGATATTACATTCATTGCACTCACAAAGCAAAATCAGAACAATTTATTTGAAATCCATAGAAAAGAACCCTACTTCCCTTTTTACTTCAGATTTTTATTATAATCTTCAACTCATACAATTAATAATAAAAGACATAGGTTTCTCAACTAGATTCCCCACAGATTTCAGTTACAAACTGTTATTTTGAAAGACACTATCACCTTCAAAGTACATCTTTTTAAAAAACTCTATGCAATCAATCTCACTTACTGTTGTAAAAACTCAAGCATTTTATGTCGTTACTTTCACCTTTGTTAATTCATTGCTTTTATTTCAACTTCAAAATAAAAAAGAATGAAATAATTGCTGTGTGTAGAAAGATCCCATTATATCCTCAAGTACTCAATGTTGACAATAGTCAGCCTGAACAACAAATGAATTGCTAATTAAAGATAAACACATAAACACATAAACAAAAGCAATTGCAAGGTTTTGACTTTTTGATACTGGAAATATTTTTATTCACTGTCAGTTTCATAATTCGTGACCCAGCCTCTGGATTTTTTGTGGTTGTTAGGATTTTTCACCTCAATGTACTGATCAGGAGATTTTGTTTCTGCTTGTATCTTTGAATTAGCTGTATGATGATTGAGTGCTGTTTATATAAAAGCTACTAGTATAATAAAAATACATAATCATCTCTTCGATTGTGCACATATGCATATGAATGCCACTTCTGTCACACTGACTCCAAAATATATAATGATTCCCTTTTACTTCTTTATTTTATAATGCAGTTAATTCTAATTATGCTTTCCTGATAAATGATAAATAAATGATAAATCTTCTACCACCCTACGCTAGGGTGCACAGACTCTAGGCAGCTAGCCAGCCTACCTACCTCTAAACCAAACCTCAGGAACCTCCTCATGCTCCATCCCTTCTATTTTCTTGCCTGTGCCCCACTACACTTGTGCAAAAGAGGAGAGGACAAGAAATCCCAGCAAGCTGCTCTGTGCTGGGAGTAGATCCCACTGCACACTGTGGAAGTTGGAAGCTCTTTGTGGAGCAGCAAGTATGGCCATGCACAGTCCACAGGGCCCTTTAGAAGGTAGCTCTGGTGCTTGTGTGTTGAATACACCACAGACCTCTTGTAGAATCCACCCAAAACCTTTGCTGAGGTCTGGCTGTGCTTTGTCATCAATCATTTTAATGGCATCCCCAAGGAACACCTGGTAGTAACTAAAGCTTTCTGTTATTTTCCCTAAATGCTTGTCTGATCTTTGTCAATGTATCACTGCCAGAATCACACTGAGTATTCTCTTAGCAGCCAATAGGTGCAATACAAATAATTGGTACCAGCACAGGAAAATGAAATGTCATAGAAAACATTTTGCATTCCAATAAAAGTGCATTGTTAAACTCAGAAGTAGTAACTGAAGCTTGGGACCAATCAGTCAAATCATTAAAACCAAGGGATATGCCAAAATTTTCTCAGAAGGAGCTGAAAACAGCTAAAATGTTTTTGGGGTTTTTGATAAGAAAATAATGACCTTTAGTTGCCTAAAGCAGTGGTGAAAAAAAAAAATAGATGTGAATAAGACTGAAGTTTTCTGCTTAAACAAAGCAGATAAAGGGAAATGCAGTAAGACTGAAAAAACACCCAAGAAACATCATCTTCTGCATAGGGTGGATGGAAGTTTAAAATAACAAAACAACAGCTAGGATTAATCTTTTTTTCTCCTACACATTCAGAAAAGTAGAAATCTGTAAGCAATTTTAGCATATATATAAGATTATATAAGAATTGCACTCAGTTCAGATCCCTGAGTTCCTATATAGTGAAAAAGTATTGGTCCACGACTTCAATCAATGGAACACCAACACCCAGTTAAAGTTCACAAACTTAATTTGGTCTAAAATGAAAATACATCTAAACCACAGATTTTCAGCCCATTAGCACTTCTCACCCTTTTATTTTTTTTTCCATTAGTAGAGATATTAGCCTGCCATGTTTAACTATGTGACCAGATACCTCTTCTCTCCTTTTTTTGAGAAAATAGCAGTGTTAACCAAAACCTACACAATCTTACTGCAATCGTTGTTACACAAGCTCTCTGACAGGCTGTCACATTAAGGTATCCCTCATGAACAGAAAACCACCTATTCTTTAATAAATATTTGACAATTTCTTGCAAATATGACTCCTACAGTATTAAATACAAAGGATTTGCGAAGGCTTTGTATCTTTTCTGTCAAAACTTTAGTGGAATGAAATTATCTCACATTTTCACAGAGAGTACAAGAAATGCTTCCCTTGTCAAAATTCCTTTGCTAATCATTATATACTGCATGCCATACTATTGCATATGTGGGTCCTGAATAATATTTTAGTGAGGATTACTGTGTTTAGATATTGAAAAGGAACATAGAACGACTCCCATTCACTGAGTTCCCAAACTGTTTGCTGTTCAGTCTTATTGTAAATATTGTGACTAAATTTGTCATTTAAGCAGATGCAGCCACTGAATTGATATTGCACATATTTATAGAAATTTAATATTGAGGTTATGAGAGCAAGACAGTTAAAAATTCTAAGTTATGCATGAAAGCCTGTATCAGTTGGATTTTATTTCTGCTTTTTTTTTACCACCTACATTAACATAAACACTGGATCCATCCAGAATTATAAATTTAAATGTACAGATTTTTTTATTTTAACTACACAACATGATTAACATTGTTGATACTATGAATTAATTCATATTTTCAGGCTCATATTGTTAAATTATGATATTTCTTTATAAATGCATCAATAATAGCTTTGTAAATTTCTGTTTAGTTTGTATTTCATCAGTGTAAAATACATAGTGATATATATTATAAACCCAGATTAAGTTACAATGGCCTTATTTTTTATTACATTATAAATGTGCTATATTAGAAATTTCTATTATGTAAGAAAGTTACCTGCCTTATTTTCAGGGGAAGGGAAGTAATTACTTAAATACCCTTTTTAAATAAAGATGAATAACAAAAAACTCCTCCTTTGGTGCTATTGGTAACCAAAGCATCAGAAGTCAGTGTAATTACAGTCTTCTAAAAAGGGAATTTTGAGTAAATAAATTGAAAAGAGTTATTACTGAGCCGGGTAAAAGGGTTGTTTGGGGGTTTTTTAACATTTAAATTTAGAAATACACCTGGCAATTTGGATGAACAAGCAAATACTTCATTTTTACTAAAAATTTCAGCATTTCAAGAAATTCTTTTTTTCTTCTTCATCTTTTACTTAAGACAAATCCCCAGATTTTAAAGCCTGTTGTCCTGACCCCTTACTCCTATACCCCTTACTGGGGTATCAGTCTAATCAATAGAAGGATCAATTTGAATAGAAAGCACTTGTTTCTTCTCTGCCTTTTCTTTCAATCTAAATAGCTATTTTGTTAATTATCTCAAGGATAGGTACCATTTGTCTCCATTAGTGCTGCCTTTTTTTGTGGTTTTTTTTTTGTTTGTTTTTTTTTGGTTTTTTTTTTTTTTTTAACAAAACATCCTGCTTTTTCCCCCTTTCACTTGTAAGCTTGGGAAAACACATCTCAGCAAACCATTCTGTTCACCTTTCCCACAATGTACCTTTGCCATGAAACACCCAAGATATTGTTTGGCATGGAGAGAAGCTGTGAGCTGTGATCACCCAGCTCCCTGCCCTAAGTTATATTCTCTGTAGCTGGAAACCTGTCCTTTCAGCCACACAGGAGGCACATAAACTCTGTGACACCCATTCATTACCTCTCTTGATTACCCTTTCATGGACTAATTGGTCCATTTATATTTGTTGTTTAATATTGTTTTTCTTTGGCAGCTCAGGCTTGGCTAGAATTCAGAGTGAAAACTGTGTAGAGAGTAAGTTCATATCCCAATGATAATGCAGGTTAAAGGTTGCAGTTATTTGCTTTCTCTTTTCTTTTTTCTTTTCTTTTCTTTTTTCTTTTCTTTTCTTTTCTTTTCTTTTCTTTTCTTTTCTTTTCTTTTCTTTTCTTTTCTTTTCTTTTCTTTTCTTTTCTTTTCTTTTCTTTTCTTTTCTTTTCCCATTAAATGGACTAAAACCAGCACTGGTGATTTACTACACTGCTTGTTTCCATCTCAGTAGGGCTTCTGCTCCCACATTCATGAAATGCCAAAGAAATATTCAGTATCCTGGACTAATATGTTCCTTCTCAGGTCTCAGGGAGAAGTGCAGAGCCAGATTCAGGCTCCTTACACAGAAAAAAATTTGACACTACTTACTGAACTTTCCCCTCTGTCTGATTTCATCTGGGGGAAGGCAGGCTGGCAAAAAAGGCTGCCCAGAGCAGTAAGGGTCAGAGAGTGCAGAGAGAGGGTCCAGAGGAAATGACACACAATTTACTGGGGTTAAAAATTTTAGGAAAGGCTGGAGTAAAGGCAGGTGAATGACAAACTTCCTTTGCATGAACAATGATTAAAATGATCTGTGATGCACAAACCATATGCTGTAATTGGAGACAGAGTTAACTGCACTGGGACACGTTTAGGCTCTGCTTTCCAAAGGTTAAGCATGTGTGCCACCACCCAGCACTCTTACAGCTACAGAGAAGGAGCTGCTTTGTGCAACTGGATGTTGGGGTTCTGTTTCTTTTAATCATAGGAACAGCAATTGATAGCATACAGTATTAAGTACTGCTTCTTTTCCTTCTTTCTTGGCTCCTGTGTAATAACTTCAGCTTGCAGCACAGCGGTGTATGGATCAGCATTAAATTAAAAGGTTCAGTCAGAATAACTTCTAGAGACAAATGTTATATATATGAAAATAAAAAGTGGGCAGTAGAAGTGCTGACATAATTATAGCAAAGTAAGCAAACAATTCTATACTTAGAAGTATGTAAACTGATGCTTTTAAAACTACTTCACTCCCTCCAGGAGACCAAGGTGGCAGGGGTTCATATTAAACACAGAAATTGGGACTTTGGAGGCTCAGCTATCATTATTTTTGTGCAGAAACCTGAGTTTCTCTTACTTAAGTTTCATATTTACAGCACCGCGGGGTATGTAGTGACACTCAAACCCAAAACAAATACGTATTTTTTAATCCCAAGCTGAATGGAAAACCAGCATGTATAGAAAGTAATAAGGTGTATCTCAAGTCTAGTGTGAAAATGAACAAATCACAGGCAAGCATGTTTTTTAAAGCTTAGTTTCTGATGTGTTTGTGTTCTCTGATGAAAGCTGACAGGTAGAACAGTTTGCTTTTTAAGAGACTGATGGAGCCCGAGGAAGACAGGTGACAGAAGCAAACAAAAACAACAGAAACATCAGATCTGCCTGCCCTACTTTAAAAAAAAATTGTCATAGGGCGTGATTATTTTGATTTTTTTTTTCACTTATGAGACAGTGATAGAGAAATGAGGTCCCATGTTCATTTTATAGTTCAAATTTTAGGTTTCTTTGGTTGTATTTCTTAATTGAGGTGGAAAAGATAATGATATGTTTGTTGAGTGTGGTGGGACAGAGAGACCTTCACTGTAGACACATATGAGCATGATTGTGAGTCTAAACTCCTGGTACTAAGAAAGCAGAAAATATTTTAATGTAGGCCTAACTAATAATAGGAAATGAAGAAGCTACCTTTTGTTCTGACATGCTTATAAGATGCTTCAGTAATAACTGTTCTTTAGAAAGCCTTCACTTTCATCCCACAGAGACTTTGACACAAGCCAGAGAGATGTTATTCCTGAAAGCTCTGTGTGGCTTACTTGAAAATAGATAGAGGAGAGAACAAAGCTTTCTCTTTTAAACTCATAGAGGAATGTTAAGTAGCTTATTACAGATACACAGAACAGAGGAAGAAGAGTTCCTGAAAAGGCCTCTTCGCCTGGCCCCAAAGGTTCAGACCCATGGCTTAAGAATTCTTACTTCCCTTCCTAAATCACAAAACACTGGCTTAACATATCAAGAGAATATTGTTTTAATTTTTAAAAATTATAAGAATGGTGAAGTATTTTCTTGAGATGCCCCTGAGCCATCCTTAGGCTTTCCTTTGCAGCATAAAAGACATAAATATGGTTGTAAAAGGTTGAAGTTCTCAACTTTTTGTGCAATTACAAGAGTTCTAAAAGTGAAACTTAAAACATATACAACAATTTGACATTACAAGGACTGATAGTTTTGAACATAAGCAATGGATTTTATTTATGAGTATTAATTTGAGCTATACAAACACATCCTCAGAACAACAGATCATTTAGACAGGTACGTGGTAAAGCAAATAAGAAAATTACAAAAAGATTTATTAATCAATCACCTGTATCAACAGCAATCCCTGTTTTTGTAGGATTATGTTTTCTGTCATCTCAGAGCTCTTAGAAGAATTACATAACACTTCAAAGCAGGGAGGGAAATTTTGGAGAGGTAAGGAATGATGAGGAAAGGAAAACAAATAACTCATTAAAGAGGGCATTCAAGAAGACACGAATCAGTCCACAAATAGAAATGTGAGACATAGAGTTAGGGCAAGACTTGTTTTAATCCAAATACCAGGTGATTTATACATAGTATTATTACTCTTGGCTTCAAGTGGCTTAGATATGAAGCATTAGTCCTATACTGGGAAGAACATGAGTCCTCAGAGTCAGAAACTATTCAGACACTAATGCAGTAGCACGTGTTATTAAATCTTGTTCAGTCATGTCTTACTGCTATTTAAAGGACTTTAAAGTGTTCTCCACAATTACTTTGTAATTCTTTAAAATCCTTTTACATATCTGTTCACATCATGCCATGCAAAGGACTGTACATCCCATCAAAATTATATATCATTGTGCACTAGTTGCCCACAAAGTTGTCATGGGTAGGGTGATGCACTTCACCTGTACTAGAGAAGTAGCATTATGTTTATTGATATAAACCAGTGATTTAACAAATTTTGATAGTGAATGTGACAATGGTTTAACACAATTCAATGGTGAGGTACACTTGATTACTGCATAGGGAACAGCTTCAGGTGAAACTGACAGGAAGACCCTCCTGTTGAGTCATGAGGTTCAGAAAGGACCTCTTTGTGGTCTAAAAATTCTCAGAAGGGAGTCTTGTGCTGCTGGATTCAGACTTAGCCCCAGGCTTGGTCAGTGGTTTATGTTTAAAGGATTGTATGTGCACAATCAATCCTTTGTATCACTTAGCTACGATTTTAAAGTTAAGAAGGCAATCAATCGCTTACTGAGAATCTATTGTAGCAAAGAACCTCTCAGACTTAAGAAGCAGCCTTGAGAGTCCTCCCTGCTCAGGGGAAGATCCTGGTGTGCACCTGGTGCCATGCTGGAGTGCTCAGTGGGCCCTTGGCTTTATGCTTTGCATATGGAGTGAGATAATTAACTAAGAGACATGTTTGCTTACCAGCTGTGCTTTGGAATGGTGAATGCTCAGCTAGCCCTTAGATGTTGAAGAAGACTTATGGCCCTTAGCTGTCAAGCAAGATTCAAGGCCCTTAACTATGGTGTTATCTGTAAGCCAGGTGTATCCACCACAACCAGGACTGGTGGTTATTGCTTAAGCAGGTAAAGGGGAGGGGGGGGATGCCATGGTCACATCAGCATTACTCAATTCCCAAGCAGTAACATATGATCCCCCTCCAGAGCCCCCCACCCCCCGTATATCTTGTGCAGTTTGCACTATCAAGCAGTTATGTCCAAGAAAACACTGAATAAAATAGGAGAGTAGTCTATTGGATGAGTGAAATACTTGTTTGAAGAATAAATACATTAGGTTTCAAATTGTGTTTTAGGGAATAAAAGGGTTCAGCCTTGCTCCCTTATGTCATGCATATGTACAGTGCTATTGCCTCCTGTGCAAAATGAATCTACAGAATCTACACTGGTGTGTCTAAACACATTCCAAGACAAGCCAAGTCATTGTAGCTGCTGAATTACAAGCAGCTTGTGTTCAGAGACCCTATGGTTGGTATGCTAAATGGATTAATTATTCACATTGATTATATTGATCCACAGAGCTTCCCTGATATCTCTCTCTGAAACAAAAAAAACAAACATACTCCTTTAGAAGAATATAATTTATATCACTATTTTAATTGTTTTAGTTATTTTCAAAGAGCATTTTAAAAATAATAGTTCGACCTTTTTTTAATGTGAAAATATCTTTCATTAAAACATGAATTAATCCAAAAAAAGAACTTTGTCTTTTCAGATCCAGGATGCATTGCATACTTGCTGTCTATATCCTAACAGGTGTGTCACTGATAGCTAGCCTCTTACCCAGCTTCTATTCTAAAATCCCCCTACCACCCTCATACAAAACTTTTACAAACACGTTACATGGCTTTTGAGCCCAGGATGTCTCAAGGGTTTGTATGGAGCAAGCCAACTTTTCTTTAAAGCAGTTTTTAATCCGTTTCTTTTACAGTGGAAGCATAGCTGAGACCGCAACATTAAATTTATTTTCCTCTCCAGTGTCATTTTACAATTGCCCCAGTTTCTATTTTCTGTTTGTAGTGCTTATTCTCTGAGGCCTGGAGGCCATCTGTGGGTTCATAGACAGCTGGATAATAATTCCATCAGCCAGCACAATTCGGACGCTCCTCGCCTCACCGTACACAAAGATGTGCCTCAGCACGCTGTTAGCTTGAGAAGCATCAGAGCCCTGCTACCCTGTGAGCTCAGCAAATGCAGCTGGGGGAGACACACTCTGCAGCAGCAGCAGCATGGCAGTGTATTGGAAAGCCTGGGAAACACACTCTGCAGCAGCAGCAGCATGGCAGTGTATTGGAAAGCCTGGGAAACACACTCTGCAGCAGCAGCAGCAGCATGGCAGTGTATTGGAAAGCCTGGGAAACACACTCTGCAGCAGCAGCAGCAGCATGGCAGTGTATTGGAAAGCCTGGGAAACACACTCTGCAGCAGCAGCAGCAGCATGGCAGTGTATTGGAAAGCCTGGCAGAGGCAAGGTTCAAATGCACATCCTCATGGTGGTTTAAAAACCTCGGACACCTGTGCAATGGTAATCCCTGGCATGTTTCGTCTTTGTCCCTCTTTGGTAAGGAGTTCAGACACGTGCTGGCCCCAGACTTTGTGTAGAGGAAAGGCACTTAACCCTGGAAAGAGACTACTTAGATGAAAAAATCTGGCACCTGGGAAGGTACCCTTAAAGCCATATTCTGACAGTCTAAACAGGAAACAACAGGCTCAGAGAGAAAACTGTAGCAAAATCAAACCAAAAACTGAAACTGCAGCTTGGTAAGCAGTCAATCCCACTAAATCATTTCCATAAGGTAAACTGTGGGGAAGCATTATATGCTGGGGAAATGAGAAACTCAAGGCAACCAGTAAGAACAAGCTCTATTCAGCCCAATCGACATCTTTACTTCTCTCCATTCATCAGCAAGCTGGGTATTCAGCCATCAATCTGAGACTCTCTCCATGGATAGGCAACATTCCTCCCTAGGTCACAAAATCTGACTCTTTTTCTGCTGCAGGCTAGTTCCAGAGGATTTGATCCCTCTAAACTAATGCTAGTAACAGTTGTCTGGTTTTAGTGTATTCCCTCCATTCCTCCAGTGATGCTGTGCTACTGTTTTCTACCCTGTGAAATCTGAAATTCCTTCTGAAGTGCATGCAGGCCAGCAGTCTCACTAGCAGCAACTCAGACAAAGCCAATGCTTAAAAACTAAATAATGATACAATAATTAGAGGAAACATTTGTCCAGTCTAGCAAACCATGCTATGAATTTTAAAAAAGGGTAACAAATACTCTGTTCTGTCTTCTGTCAGAAAGAAGCTTTTGATCTCCTGAAAAAAACATATACAGATGGGAAAGAAAACTAAAGACCAATAATCACAATTAGTCTTTAAAGAAACAATAGTAAACTAATGAATTTATGCAACAAAACAGGTCACAGCATTGAATTCTCTCAGGCACTTCTGGAAAGCAAGAAAACATCCACACAAAAGACCTCTCATTTCCATTGCACACTGAGGACTAGCCATAGAGATGATAAGGACACCTCATAATGACTTGTTCAAGGACAGAAAATCCTCTGTGCTTTAATGCCATAATAGGAGAAAAGAAATCTCATTCTCTCAGATTCTGTGGAGGCATGGTCTATCAGCATTGCTGTACCTACACTCATGTAGTCACATAGGCAGTGACATCTCTGAGGCTAAGGCCACAGGCTATGACCACTCTGCAGAATTCCAGTTTCTTCCACCAGAAAATTCAAAGCCAGCATACTGACAGCTATGTCAGTCTACATTTGGACTTGGATCCTCTCCTTCATTTGAATGTTTACAACTAAAGGATATGAGCACACATCACAGATCTGCTTCCAAGAGAAGACATCCTGGTCAGGCTAGAATTAAACATGCAACATTGAAATGTTCACTGCATATACCATGCACACAGTAAGTAGCACCATGAAACATTTGTCTTTATTTTCACTCTCAATCTACTATATCCAGTCTTTTTCCTATTTTGCCTTCAGAAATCACTAATTGAATATCCTTCCCAATATCTCCTTTTGGGTTCTCTGAGCATCCTATTTGCCACTTGTCCTGATTCAGACACTGACCAGTCAATATTGCTGAGAATGATCAGAAGCACAGTTTATTCAGAAAACATGAAAAATCTTGCACAATTTAGCAGGCACTGAGGCACACAGCACGTGAAAGGTTTGTCTCAGACTTCTCAACAGACCAGTACCCAAAGAAACAAAAGGGAGAAGCTAACTGCAAAAGGGACAGAGCACTCCACACAGCCTCCTTGTGAGCACGAAGGTACCATACAGCTTGGTGGATTCTGCCATACAGATGTACCATGGAAACAGTACTAAGAATGACAGAGAGTGGAGAAAAACCACGGGTCTTCAAGAATTTTTTATGCATGATAATATACTCAATTACAGGCTTTTCATTTACCTGACAGAACTGCTGTTTTTATGTTTCTAAAGCTCAAAAACCCTCACATTTCTCTCTGGATACTGTGCAATAATAAATACCTATTTAAGCTGTTGTTTCTACAAAACTGGTGCTTAGAGAGCATCAAAAAAGGCATGTTTTCCAGTAAGTGTCCAATGTCTTCTGGATTTCTTTGTCTCTGTTCCTTCTGCTTTCATTTTGATTTTTCATGTGTGACATGTTTATGAAAGTCAGTGTTGATGTTAGGAATGGACTCCATCAGCAGATATATTCATTCATCAATAGTACCAGCAGCAGAAAGTCATTTAGCCATGATGACTGGCATGACTGGATAAAAAAAGTGTCTATATCCAGAGAAACATTAGCTAAGCCATCATTGTTTTGTGCAGACTAAAGGCTGCATCAGGCAGTTTTATTTTACTTTTGAGTTCCCTCCTTTTGCTTTTTCTGCTCTGAATCACTCCTTAGCCTTCTCTCTCATCAAACAGAGAATCACAGAATATTTTGGGTTAGAAGGGACCCAGAAGCATCATCAAGTCCAGCTCCTGGCCCCACTCAGCACCATCCCCAAGAATCACACCATGTTCCTGACAGCATTGTCACAGGAGGAGAGAAATGGTCAGTGTCATCTCCTTTTTCAGATGGTCCCCACTCAACCTGAACATTATCCTTGGAGTATCTTTCTGATAATAACTCCCATTGCATTTTTTCCCCTCTCAGTGTATAACTGAGAACACAATATGAGGACAAAATACACTGAAAATTCCAAAAGTAGGATCCTTCTTTGACATCAGTCACTGTCTACTGCAGGAAAATATTGCTGTTTCTTGGATCGAATCTATTATGAAATGAAGGTATTACTTTGAACACTTGATCTGAAAAATGAATGCAGCAGACAGAGGTAGCAGATGCTAGCTACAGATTCTGTACTCTGCTTTCAAGCACACAGGTGATTGTAGATCACCATTAAGATAAATCAGAAAAAGACCGGGCTGTTCAAGAGGAAAATGCCTTTTTTTTACTTGGAGCAAGTCTAGTTCTGCAACTGAACCTTCTGGAACAGCAAACTGGTACCTCTTCTGCCTCTCAGCTCTGCTATTTGCAATGTTTGTGTTTCAACACTCTTGTGACTTGTTTTGGTACCCCTTTCCATGCAAAATAAACCTTGCTCCTAGCTAGCAGGAATGAAGTCTAAAGTGAAAGTGAATTATATACTTTTGGATACAGCATCAAACACCTAGGCACACAGTCTGCAAAATGTCACTGTAGCAAGAGACCGCAATGTGTGAAAGACCGCAATGTGGCTGCAATGTGTAGGGGTCAGCAAGGCGACTGACTGGCTGCTTTTGGAGGTCTCAATTACACAACTAAAATGCTATGAAATAATCATGGAATTCATGTCTCAGAAAGTCACTAAGAGCAGGAAATTTTTGCTAAGTAGCTTTACTTTCAGTTGTGTTTCTAGAGACCTTTTCTTGGCGTATATTCTTTGTTCTCTGCTACTTAACATCATTATCAGTCTCCTGGAAGGCAGGGACCTGGATATGATGATATTCTGGAGGCAAGAAAATTTTATTTCAACTTTTAGTTCATTTCAACAAGGCCAAATGTAAAGTGAGACATGGTAACAGCAAAAATCCTCCATGCTACTATAGTCTGTTCTGTAGAAAGTGACTCTAAAAGATTAAAGAGCTACAGCGACTAATAGGCTGCATGTGAGCTTTTAATATGATGCTCCGTCCAATAGAATAGCACAACCCTTTAGATGTAAAAGTAGGTGAATACCAAATAAGAGCACACCTACCTAACACAAGTATGATTGCTGTCATGTCTAGTCTTATATCCTCAGATCAAGAAAAATGTTGAAAAGGAGTTACCAAAGGAGAAGAGAATCACTGGAGGATGAAAAATATCTACAGACCAAAAGTCTCCAAGCGCTAAGTGTATTTATCTCAAAGAGAAGCAAAGAGGTGAGTTGATCACAACCTGTATGTGGATACACAGAGAACAGAGCACCTCACTCGAGCAGATGTAGGTTAACACACTTCAATGGCTAGAAACTGAAACCAGACAATTTCAACCTAGAAAGCGGATAACATCTGAAAGTAATTAATGATTAGGTTTCTAAGAATTGTGGAAAGGCTTTTATTCAACATGGGTCGCCGGTTTTTTCAAAAGGTGTCCTCTAGTTCAAATGCAGACATCTAGGTTTCAACAGGAATGAATACTGCCAGGTCCTACAGTTTCATTATGAAAGAGGTTAGATTAGATAATCACAGCGGGTTTTGGAAGCCTTTAAACATATTAGACCTACCATGAGGAGCTTAAGATTATTTATGACAGGATAGCATAGACAGCATGGAATAGGATGAACAATGCAGAAACTTTTCTTTAGGAAAGAGAAATGACTTTAGTGATCTACAGAAATAGTTTGTGTCAGAATTAGATATAGGGCAGATAACCCCCATCATTAAGGGCACATGTCTATGAAATATTCCTGGAAGGGGATTATTCTTATTAAAATAGTTATCTACTGGACTCCCACAATGAGGTTCAACATCTTAATGTGCAGCCAGTGCATCGCCATGGTCTCTGCTGCTGAAAAATGCTGGTGTGCTCAGTAATGGCAATAGGTAACCAACAATGATACAGAAGTTGCCCTCACACATCCCAGTATTGGAATCTGCACAGATGGCTCTAACCCACCAGTGTTCTCTGCTTCTTAATATATGTCACCTTTCAGCACAATAGAAGACATTAATCATTTCAGGATATCTATGAAATTTATGACATTTAGACTACAAGAACTGAATCCTGGAATATAGAGTCAGGACTATAGCATTTGCAACCCACTCCTCTCAAATTCAATTTGTATGGAACTAAAATAAGGACAACTGTCTTGCCCACATCCCAGTACTTCGCATCAGTCTCTTTTGGATTCCAGCTAGGGACAACACGGTGTAAGCAGAGCCAAACTAAACAGCATCAAAAGCATAAATCCATGTGATGACATCAATTAAGAAATACAAGGAATGGTAGAGATTAATTTCTACAGAACCCTAAAAGTTGAGTCCCCAGAGGACTACGTACAAGCTCCTTAAAATCTTCCATTCTGATGGAGAATTTTTTATCAAAAATCTTTCCTATGAAGCAATGAAACCTCTGTTCTTTTTCTTCCTCAGCTCTTCTTTCTCCCTTCCTAAGAATACTGACAATTTCCATATATATATATATATTTAAATGATTCAAAATAAATTGTTTCCCTCTGAAAACTAGAAATTAAGCATTTTGTGGTGTGACTTGAAATATTTTCATTTTTTATTAAATAAATGTAAAATAATATGTACATAACATATCTTATGGGAGCTGCAGTCTCTGAGTCCATTCCCTCTTATTATCCAGACTATCAAAGGCTTTAAGCAAGCAAAGAGGAAAGGAGGAAAAAAAAATAATTGGCCAGTACTCCCCCTATCCCCCTATCATTTAACATCATCTATCTTAGAATACATTTAATACAGTCTCATGGTTGATAGTTTCTATATATGTATAATTTTTACATATTTGGCCTTTCACAGAAAGTAGACAGAAACCCTGACAATTTTGATTGACTTTTAGGTCAATGGTTACCTTTTGGTGGCCATTTCAACAATAGTTAAGGAGATGAACCTTGCTCACAAGTGTTATAAATAATGTAAACAAGAACTCATTCCTATTTCTTACCTTGTCAGTATTTGGATTAGAAGCATTTTCCATTACTATTAGCAGCTACTGTTTACAGAGAGATTTTCCTGCATTCAGTACAAGTTAAACAAGATCTAATTTTTTTTTTGTCTGCATAGTCTGTGGTCAATCTACTTCAAAGGCACTTTGCTAAACTAGAAACAAAGCTATAAACCCTTTTTTGCATGCCCATGTCCTCTAGATAGGTATCTAGCCTTCAGTTAAGCACCACAGGCATGTAATTTAAGCTTGTAATAGAGACCTGAACAACTGCATAAATTTCAATCTATTTTTCATTTCCTTTTTGCATACTCATCTTCCTGAATGAATAATCTATGGTCAAGTACAGAGGAAAGAAAGAAAATACATATAGGAAAATCTAAAACTGAAATTTAGGCGATTTAGAAGATGCTTAGGCTTCACAAAACTGAAAACATATGCTAAATTCTTTGCATGTGTGTAGGACACACACACATAGACTCCATAATAACATGAATCTTTTCCTTTGTAGCTGAGCCACTCACATGAGTTTTATTCCCCAGCTCATTCTTGGAAACTGATTCCCACTATAACATTAACTGTACAATTTGTGAACCCTTTTCTGAACTGGATTTTAGAAACCTGCTATTGTTTCTCCTGCAAGAGGGTCTTCAACTTAGATCACTTATTGCATTCTGTCCTCAGTGCAATCCAATGAACAGATTTTGGCACAGCTGAGGGAAAAGAGTAGGAAAAGGGTAAAAAGATAAGTGGTAAAGTAGATAAGGTTCTATTTAAGCTGCCATTGTTACTGGGGGAAAAATAATTTTAAAATGATACCTGGAACAACCATTTAGTCCTAAAACCCTTTTCCCACTCATCTGTTCTGACAATTTTTCTTTCCTTTCTCTTCTGAGAAAGCAGAAAAAGTAGTATTTTATTCCATGTCACCAGCTCAAAAATCTCAGAGAATGAAAGAGCAGGAACTTCAAGATCATAGCATAAAATTTGCAGTGAAAATATTTAGTACTATCAACATTCAGGAAAACTGCAGGTTTTTAATTCTGGCCATTTTCATTTAAGGACAGACCAGATTTGGAGGCACTGATAACTATGGACGATGAGTTGTGCCTCCTGAGAATTATCTTTCTTCCTCAGAGGAAGAGGATTCCGGACACTCTTCATCTTCCCCTTCTTACACTCATTTAGTAGCTATCAGAGATGGGGTAAAATCAGTGGCTACTCCTCCCAAGCTCTGTACATGTGAGTACATGACTAGAACAGGATGGGAATTGCCCACAGGAATGCTTTTTGCATTCTTTTGTCTCTGAGTGTTCACAGGGCAGCAGAGGGAACCTAGACTTTATTCTCCATGTCTTAATTGCGATCAGTTCTAAGACATGATACAGGTATTCCCACAGACTCTTCTGCAATTGAAAAGAAAAGAATTTTATGAGCTGTGGTACAAAACTCTACTGCATACTCTAGATTTAAATAGCATTCCTAAAAAATGTACAGACTAAAACCCCTTTGTCAGTAAGTAGGAATATAATGTTAATTAAAATGCATTTGGAGGTGTTTATATGCAAAGTAAATTACGAGACTTTTGCAGAATCACCATTTTTCATTCCATCTAACAGCAACCAAGATGATGCAAACACTATGCATTGAATGCTTAAGATTAAATTTTAAATTCTGCTGAGAACTAAAACTGCAAAGTTTGGATTTTGACCAAATGACTCAGTAGAGCGTACTACAATGTCCTTTCTGGAATTCCTACAGCAACAATTCTTGGCTTAGTTACGTAATAAGCAGATAGAAATCATGTTTCAAAATGTTTCCAAAGTCAGGAAGGAGGTGCTGCATACATTTGCAATAAATTTTGCATTTCTGTTGAAAGGAATGTTACCTGTCAAAAAGAGATTTTTTGAACCTGTTTCATTTTTTGCTAAAATTCAACCTCATGCTGTTACATGAAGATAACAAAAAAAAAGATGCCATCTTTTCCTTTTCCTTAATTCATCTTGCAAACTCTTTCCAAAAGGATCGATAGGCTTGATGGACGTGTAGTGGAATGCAAGTACTTAGAGTACTGCATTTCTGGCTCAGACTTCACCCAGGTCAAACAGGAAAGAGAGAGCAACTCGTGTTGCTATCAGCCAGGTGCCAGTGTGTCTCCAGGAAGGAGTGTGGAGCAGTCAGCTCACTCCCCAAAGGCCAAATATCGCTGGCTCAGAAGCACCGCAGCCGCATCCGATACTAATTGGAATATTCTGCGTCTCTCTCGTGACAGGGAGCGAGGGAAGTGATGAGTCAAGGAGAAAGAACAAACCTGTCATTGTTTGAGATGAAGGCAGAAGCATGGCACCTTGGTGATACAAGCAATGTCACTGCCCAGGTGTATGGCTCTGTAGATAAAAGGTGTTCAGAGTTGTCAATATAGGACCATCCAGAGACACACCTACTCATTAAAACTAAACAGAAAAAATCTTTTTCAGCAAGACCACAGATTTTTTCAAAGGAACTAATTATGGAGAAAATAATGCTTTTACATTTTAGGAGAAAGTGATATGTCATGACTTTTACATTCTTATTCAAGCAGTTTTGCAATGCAGAAGTTAGACACACTTCTTATTTAAAGTATTCACTGGTTGTTAGTTTGTTAATCTTTTTTTATTCCCTATCTCTTCTTAAAAGGCCAAAGAAAATGCTTGCATTGTAACTTTCTATGCTTTTTTTTTTTTTTTTAACTAGACTTCTAAGCTGGCAGTTATGCCTCTTTTTTTAGAATGCTTTCAATAAAAATCACTGCACACATACATTTTCAGAAAAAGAAAAATACAATTTGATTCATGTATTTCTGCAACACCTAGAATAATTTTGTGGATTCATTTGCCTTTTCTTCCATAACTCAACATGAGAATATCTCAGCATTGTCAAATTGTGGAACAGTGTAGTCTTTCATTAGATCTATTGAGTCCATACACACTGCAGATTCCTGATTATAAATTTGAAATATCTTCTGAAATAAAGAAGATCACTTCATTCTGTAACTAGAGTGTGTTTGATTAAAAAAGAAATTAATTTCATTAATTTGAAGGTTTCTGTAAGTTAATATGTTGTAGAGCATTGTATAACAGTAAAGATATTTCAAAATAAGATATTATCTCGATCATCACTAACACACAGTCAATGCTCCTGGGATTGGCTTGGTGAGTGGTATGCTAACTCACTTTCCACTGATTGTTTCAGGATAACTGGCCACATGGTCATTTTGACTCTTGCAGAAAAGATATTTGCTGCTCATTGTTTTGTTCTGAATAAAAATTTACAAAGTCATCCAGATTGAAAAAATAAATGCTTTGTATTGTACATCTAATGAAACATAAACAAATTCAATAAAATTCAAGTGACATTTCCAATGAAGTAAAGGTGGCTTTTTAGATGATTGCACACGGATGGAAAAATAAATATATAGACATGAGAAAGATAGAGAAAAAAGAAGATATTTGAAGAAAGTTCATTAACATATTTAGGAAAACAAGTTTAACTTAGTTTCATAGAAAAGCTGAATACCAGTAAAAACAAGTGTTCTATTATGTTTTTACACCTACTTTAACATGCTGAGTCTTCTAGCATTTTGCAAATTAGAACTAGGTTAATTACTTTAAGTTCCTTAAATGCTACTGAGTATCTCTGTTATGTTTTCATATAATTAACATAAACTTGATATATGTTAGAAATTAAAAACCCAACGAAACAAAAAAACCCACTACAACAGGCAATCTTAGGCAGCAACTAAAATTGCTGATTTGCAGTTTGCTCCTAAGGATAGGATATGATTATTTTTACATCCCCCTGAAGGACCAAATTTAGGATGATTCAATAAATCCACCATTTAGAATCTGTAAAAGGAAACCATTAGCAATTAATGTTAATGTCTAAATGCAGTTGGATGTACTGTACTGTTTCATAAGTGATATGCAAAAAAACTTCACTCCATAGGGAAAAGAGACTATTTTCTCAAATATATTCAAATAATTGATTTCAATCCTTCAATCCTTCACATTCCTGCTGATACAGGTTTAAAAACTTAGCTGCTATTTTGACATCCAATTGAAATACCATGCTCTTCAGCCCTGTCTAGAAGACGACAGATTCATATTCTAGACTCAGAATGTTACAAAAATGATTTCCTTGAATTTCTGTATTTGTACTCATTCAAGGACCTTAGAAGATTTGTTTTCCAGCCTTCCTTCTGCTTTATCTAAAATCTAACTTTCATCCTTTTATCAGAACTCAATAACTTAACATATCTGGGAATATATAATGTTATTTGGACTTGGGACACTGTGACATTTTCAAACTTATATTCTTTTGTACCTCAGTGAAGACATTTTGATTCAGGTCTAAACATATCCGTAAGTTTCAATACAGTCTTTCTGTCTGGGCAAGTTAACAGATTGAAGTGCCTGATCATTTCCAGTGAAAGCACCCTGATAGCCTATTTCATACAACCCAGAGTCCTAGAGGAAATTAGATAAATGAAGCAGACCATTCAAGAGAAGAAACACCACATCAGGTTTCCATTATAAAAGCTGAAGCACTGCCCTAGAATGGATGTAAATAGGTCCCTTGATTTCAGCTAAATCTGCACACACACACTTAGGCAGATATGTTACTAATAAATAATTATACTCTTAAAATTCCTAATACAATTAATATCTTTTTAAACCTCTCCCCTACACCCAGAGGCACATACATGTGTGTAACACTTCACCACTGTCAGGGTGGTGAGGCACTGAAACAGGTGGCCCAGGGAAGCTGTGGATGCAGAAGTGCTCAAGGCAGGGTTGGATGGTGCTCTGAGCAATCTTCTGACCACTGGAAGATGTCCCTGCCCATGGCAGCATGGCTGGAACTAGATGAGCTTTAAGGTCCCTTTGAACACAACCCTACTGTAAGCCAACTATGATTGTATGCTATACTAGAAATAATACAAAGAAATACATATGTATATTTATCTAGATCCCAGAATCATATATCAAAAAATATATTTCCCTCATGATTCAGTCTTCAACTGTCTTGTCCCTATGACATTATAATATTAGTCACTCAGAAATGCTGGTATTCCCACTCATAGGCAAACACCTATTTGCATGTCTCAAGAGTCTTTTATTTGTACTGGAACTCCATTTCTTCATCATTTCATCATTTGTATTCCAATTACTAATTTTTAGGTGTTTGTTCCATGAGATGAAAGTGTGATATGCATCCAACAGCAAAGTACGACTGAACAACAGATAAAATGAACACTGAATATTTTTAAAACATTGAAGAATGGAAATTAATAGCATGTGCTACTTGGCAAGAGTTAAAAAATGCTTAATCAAACTTCAGAACACATGACTGGACAACAAATGCTATATTAAACAGAAAGCTCCCTCAAGTAATTTTTTATTATTATTTTTAGTGCATTCTTTCCTACTTGTTCTTATACTCATTATCTTATAAGGGTCTCATACAAACTGCTGTCAACTGGAATGTCTTCAGTGACTTTAAACAGGTGCTAGATCAATTTCTGAGACTACATAAGTGCTGCTTAAATCCAGCTATTTACACTAATGCTGCTAGAAACACAGCAGAGGCCTTAGTGATCCCAACAAAAATAATTATGGTCTTGATAAAATTCCTATTTGAAAGGGGAAGAGGAAGACCAGGACATGCTACTTCACTGGGAAGGAAAAAACCCAGGAAAATAAGGGAAATATGCATAAAATTCTGGACAAAAGTTGAAGCAGGATATTGTTCATGTTTACAAAATGTGGTAAAAAGTAAGAGAAAAAAATTCAGAGGAAAAAGAAAAAAAAATCCTATGAAATTTATTGCTACAAAATACACTTGAAGCCATTAATTTAGAAATATGTAGCAACAGGCAAAGAAAAAATCATAAGACAGAAACTACTTAAAAATAAGATAGAAGTAAACTCTTATATTTCATTCATACAAAGATTTCTCCCTATTGGAAACTTTAAAAAAAATGTTGCCAGCAAGCAGATTATCTTATTGTTCTCTGAAACAGCTGCTCCTTGTAGCTCACAGAAAGTAAGTGGAATGCAATTGTTCCTTTATAGCTATTTTTCAGACATGTTCTGGGAACAGGGATGAAGAAGGTTTTTGCTTAAAAATTTTGAGTATCATCTTAAACTATTGCAAATCTAGCTCTGCAACCAGACTTTTGCCTAGTTGTCTTTTCTAAATCATCAGCATCAAGTAGTCCATGCATCCTAATTTTAATTTAGTATTCTGTGGATGGAAAAAGAGGGTGAGTAGTTATTATACCTCCCAATGAAGAGGAAAAAGGTGTATTCATATGAGTGCTGCAGTACCTTCTGTACTTTCTCCACAGGTGTATTATGAGATGTATTATTTACAGTCTTGACTTTTTTTTTTTTGTTCCTTAGGTCCACATGAACTTGTGTTGGCTTCACACCAATCAAGCAGAAGCTTAGAGATGGGGGTAGAGGTGTGTGTATGTGTATAAGCTTAGGCATTTTCTGACCTTAGATAATGGCAATTCCAAGAAAAACTTTCAGATACAAAAGCCACGTCGTACAATGGCATGTGTTTGGGCACAGAGCAGTTCATTTATTTCTGGTCTGGGGAAAAAAACAAACAAACAAACAAAAAAAACCCTCAAAGCTCATGAGCTTTGGGATACCATCAGCATGAGAGCAGTCTCGTGAGGGTTTCATGAAACTTTCATTAGCCCAGACATTAGTAGCACCTTAGTTCATTTTCTACATAACAATGAATCAGATTAAAATTTTAGCAATAGCATTTGCATACTATAGGCTTTTGACTGCTGACAACTATTTAGTTTAGTACTGATACTTCTGTTCCAATACAAGCTAACTTGTCTCAAAAATAACCATACCATAGCTCAAAGATTGCCATCCTGAGAGAAAACATTTTGCATGATGATGAGTAAGAAGTATACAAACTCTGAAATTACTAGTCAGGTTAAAGTAGATTTAAAGGAAAACTGAGTATACCCAGAAGGATTAAATGCTACCTCAAACATCCTAGTAGGAAAATAATTAGTCCTTTAAAGTTATCCAAATTAATCAAGAATAATAGGAGAGAGAAAATATCAGATTCTCCTTCCTCTTTCCTTGTTTAATTGCCTTCATTTTATATGCAGATACAAATTAGCCTTAGATCACACTTGTAAAATATTAAAACTCCAGTGAGATTGCTGTTAGGCTAACTTATATTCAGAAATAGCTTGTACATTGGATGCTTCTTTTTAAATATAAAAAGCAAAAATTGCTTATTTTATTGAGATTTAAAAAAAATATGTTAGTATTTATTTCTTAGCATTTGGAGCAAATTTGCACACCTCTCTGTGAATCTGAAGGTAAGGGAGTATTAAGCAAAAAAATCAAAGACCTGATTCGGTCATCCAGATAATCTCCTTCCAGTATGAGATGAAAGGTTGTTGTTATTTAGTATTTCCATTGTCATGATAAGCCAAGACACTGCCACAGACTCATTGTGCAAATAGTGCTGTGACATTAGTTGCCTGGTGGCATCCCACTCTTTGGGCTTTCAGGCACAGGAGCTAGTGAGGACACGCTCCCAACAGGCAGGTGTAATTGGATACGTTAGCAGTCGCCGTGAGCGCGGTAATCACCAGTGATTGCTATTCTTCTTTTTGCCCGTGCTTAGCACTTCTAAATACACTCAGCCTTGAAAATCCCATCTATAGAGCATGCATTGCTATACTAAAGCCCCATGAGGTTGAATTATTAGTGTTCTTGTGAGTCACACTTCCAGGAGTGTGCTTTTTTTTTTCATCAGGGTAAGCCACAGTGTTAATGCCCTGTATTTGTACTTGTATTTTAATGCAGAAAACACCTTGGTTTGTACCATTTCATTTTGGCTATGATTCAACAAAGCACTTAAATACGAGCTTAAATTTAAAGCATGAGGAATCTTGCTGATTATAATGAGACTACTCATGTGTTTAAGGTTAAGTATCTTCTTAAGTGTTTTGCTGTATTAGGACCTCAGATACTGTTATCACTGATTTATTGGGGAATGTGCAGGTGGGAATGAAAGAGACAAAATGCATAGTTTGCATATTTTGAGCTGTAGTGTGTGACTCTTTATACATTAACATTGCCTGAAATGAAATATATAAGTGAAACACAGAGAAAAAGTGAGAGTGTTTTTGTTCTGCATCTCAGAAGCCCCAGTAAATGTGTGACTGGGAAGACTAATTTTACATACAGTATCTTCCCGTTTCATTATAAAGCCACAGAAACTTCATTTTTTAAAAAGAGTTATTACTTCTGTTTGATTTATCAATAATGCTCTTGCTGTAATTATGGCAGAAATAATGAATGGATCTCCTGTCTGCCATGAATTATGCTACCTTGTGCACAGCTAGCCTGGTGGGCTTTAATATTGCCTCAGACAAATTAAACACATTAAAGTTTGTTATGCACAGCCACTTCCAGTGTAACAGAGCTAAAGATCAATTTCTGAGCCAAGCATTTATGCAAAATATCACTCAAAAAAAAGATAAAAGAAAGGTGCTTCTAATTTCTCCCATTATCAGAGGAGCAATTGACACAGGTTTGGAGAAGAACTGGTGCTTGATATCTCATTGCTCTATATCCCACCAGCGAAAGTTGCCCACCCTCTCCCACACTGCATCGTATCTTCTGGTTCAGGAAGACTCAAATCAAGTGATGATTGATGGTGACATTTCTCAGTGAGCAGCAAATGCAGCAGGATCCAGCCCTTCAGAACACCATCAGATGCATCCTTCTTTGAATGGAAGGAATATGCCACAAATTTTGTCAGACAACAGGTGACCTTCAAAAGATCTTACTGTTAATTTCAGAACCATTTTCTTTGTAAAAACGTAATGATGGAGAAATATTTGGGCTACACTGATGGTGTTAGAATGAAGGATTTCCCAGTCTCACTTTGTATTTTGCCTGGCCAGTTGGAATGATTATGCCTGTCACCTCATCACTAAATCCAGTAATGAAAATGGACCTTTTAATGAGTTACATACAATGCATAATTGCTGTAAAACTCTAACGTCCTCCATGCAAATAATTCTTTGGAGATCATTAATTAGATTTTGAGGAATATTAATTTCTCCAAACCAAAAAAAATATATATATATTACTACAGGGAAATGGACTTGAATCCATTTTAACTATGACGAAATTACAGTCTGTGACAATTAATCAAGTGGAGCACAAGAGAGCCTGGTTTAAAATGAAAAGTATACTGTTAATACCACTTCCCATGGTTGCAACTAATTAGTATGCATAAATAGTATTTTAAGACTATAAGCTATCTGTGCTTCCGAATATTTCCTGTTTGCACTTTGATGTGAAAATAGCAGATACTGATAGTTCAGAGCTACTCCTGTGGCAACATGATTCTAGGAACATATTTCTAAAACACACAAAGTTTAATCAGCTCCCCAAGAGCACATCTATTTGCATCACAGGGCAGCTACAAAACAGCCTGAGTTCAGGCTATTAAAAAAAAAAAAAAAAAAAAAAAAAAAAAAAAAAAAAAAGATAATAAGGTCAAGTGATTCTACTCTAACAAAACTGTGATCAAGATACTTGAGTACAAACAGAGGTGCCCCAGGGCATCATAGAAATTTATTGTAAAGGATTGAAATAATGTTACAAAGTTAATTTTATGAAAATCAACAATGTTGCCTTCTCCATCATTCTCACATTAAATGAAGCACTGAGAAAGAGAACAGTTGATCCAGTTTGCAAGATTATAAATAGCCACAGATTCTTTTCTGAATACTTAAAGGATACTGTGCAATGGAAACAAAACAAACCAAAAACCTCAGCAAAAACCACAAACAATTGTGCTGCATTGCCATTAAGTGAAAACTTTTTTCTGGAAAGCTGAGGCAAATAATTTGCTTGTACGCAAAAACAGAGTAAAACACTGTCCGCAGATGCACTCACACAAATCCAGACTATCTTTTGTGAAATCTTTTAGAGCTGCTCCACCTTACAGTTAGCGTGACTGAGATGAGAATTTGAGAATTGATAACAGACTCATATGTCAATTCCTGTTGATCTCAAGCATTGAATTCTGCAGCTGAAGAACCTCAGCCTTGCCTTTGTACTATGCTGGTGGGATATCAGGGTTCTCCCATCTTTCTTTATCTTGTTTCACTGTAGAGGTATGCAACAACCTCTAGAAACCTGAAATATTCTCAGAGAACTAAAACTGTCATTTTTATGTGCAAAGAGGTGCAGCAGTGGTAGTAGCAGTGACAGTGGTAGTGGCAGTGTCTATGAGAGGTGACATCCCCAACTCCAGGACTGCTGGCAGCACTGACAGTTTCCAGGAGCCAGCATTGAACAACGAGCAAGGACTCCATGATTACAGAAGGCTGATCAAATGCTTTATTTTATGATATAATACCATACTATACTAGTACTATACTACACTAATACTATACTAAAGAGAAACCCAATGCCCCTGCCAGACAGTCTGATACACACGTGGATCCAGTTGGTCAATGAATCAAAACACCATCACCAGAGTCCAATTAAGAAATCCCTTTTGGTAAACAATCTCCATAACACATTCCACATGTGCACAACAACAGATGCAGCAAGTGAAGATAAGAATTGTTTTAATTCTCTCTCTCTGAGCTTTCTCACAGCCTTCCCCAGGAAAATGCCTAGGAAAGTTGTGCCTGCTGCTCTCTGTGAAGAGAAGCACTCACACACAGTGCAGGCAGCCCTCTGAGTTTATATGTAATTTATTTGTCATATGCACTCTGCCACCATCAGCAGGGGCAGCACGGTGATGAGCAGCCACAAGAAGCAAGATGTGCTTCCAGCCCTGCCAGCACAGGCACCTCTCAGCTTATCCTGAGCATTCTTCAGGCTGAAAGTCCAGCCTCTGGAGTGCAAGGCTCTTGTCATCATCCCTGATGTATTTATTCTTCCTTGTGCTTAATGTATACTTTCCATAAACCTATATTGCCCTTGACTTCCTCGCAATAGCAACTGGGAATAATAATGATGAATAGTTGATTGGTGTTTTCTCAGAGGGCAGTCTGAGACATCTGATTACTCAACATTACTTTTTATGCTATGGGGTTTAAGATCTAAGCAACTATCTGTGATACTGATAGAATGCTGTGGCCTTGGGCAATCATGACTTTTTCTACTAAGAATATTTATCCTTATGTTAAACTTTAAATATTCATAAAGACTCCAAGAGACAGGATAGATCTTTCTGAATAGTTCACAATAAATAAGTAAATAAACAAATGGGTTTTGCACATTGTTTGCTGCTAACTGTAATCCTTTCCCTTCTAAACAAATGTTTTTAGTGCTCTAAGCAAGTACAATACACTATAAATGGGAGCAGGCACTGCTTTCCCATAGACAGGTGTCATATTTTTATATCATGTATCAGACTTCTCATGGGAATGTAAAAAGCTTTTCCCTTCTAATGATTTTTTTCTTCTTGTACATTAAACAAATTATTAAAAAACAAGCTAATGATCGAAACTAAATTAATATATCTATGGGTCTGTAGCTCAGAATTTTCTTAACTACAAGGAAAAAAACATACCAAATCATTTGTAGCTGTTTGTATTTCAGTGTAATTTAAGAGCTTCACAAATATATTTAAATCACCAAAACTGTATTAAATTATACTTCCTAGTAATACAGATTATATGTTTGACTGTATTGGACATAAAATGCATTTTACATCATATTATCTGGTATTAAAGAGAAAGCAAGATGTGCACAAAAGTATTCAGCAGAATTCAAGTTCAATAATTACACTTTTCCTTCAACGTCAGATAGTCAATGCAAAATCTCTCACTGCAACAAAATCTTTAAACTGTATTTAATGTGTTCAGGAAAATGCCTAGGAAAGTTGTGTACTCGGGTGAATTTTTTCCAAATAGGATGATATTGGATGGGAGTTCTTTTTAATGTCTGGAAGAATACAGTAATATGTATTTATGTGCAACAAAGAGTATGAGAAGCTAGAAGAAGCTGTATATGATCTGCTTGAAGCACCAGGACTTGACTCAATACTTGCTGTTTTCCTGGACAAAAATTCCATTTTGTTCTCACAGGTAATAGCCCTTATGGGACACCTTCACCTAGTCACCTAGATTTGTAAGATCAATAAACAAGCTTAGGAGAACTAGCTTCAGAATCTTCAGATCCCAAAATAAAATTATCATTCAAAGCTAACTTACATAATTACTAACCAACTTGTGATCTCTAATCTATGAGATCAGCACTGTCAGCACCCAATAATTAAGCAAAACTCATGAAATGCATTTTTTAAAAGTCTGTAAAAGTCCTTGTAAAGAAAAAGTTACTACAATTCTGAACAATAACAACTGGAATGAGGGATTCCTGTAGGAATAATGTGAGTGCAGAATCCTGACATCTGTGAGAACTGTTCATTTTTCAAAAGATGCTGTCAATATGTCATTAATATTAAGAGAAATAAGGTTAGTAAAGTTCAATATATATTGAAGAGTTTCCTTGACATTTAACACATCATATTAAAAGCTTCTTCAAGAGGAAAGAAATATCAACTTGTCACCTAGAGATTGAAATTGAACTGCTCTGAGACAAACTGCTGTTTCTTTCCCATGATGAGATTCACAGGATGGGCAAAATGTCAAGATAAAAATAAACTATCTGGGAAAAAACATCAAAAGAAATATAGCCATTGTTACAGTTACTGCCAAAATAATCTAGAAAATCCAATTGTTCCCCAGTAATAATATGTGACAGAAGTCCCCACACATTCAGATCTGGTCTTGAAACACAGTGGCAAGTATTAGTAAAGATACAGTCTTCTGCTCCACATAATCCATTAAATTCCCTGGGAAGAAAATAGCTCCATTTTTTAAGATAGATCATATTTTCAAATCACAAAGCATAAAAATTTATTTTCTGTTTTTCAATGAAAACATTATGAGTAAAGAAGAAACCTTATAGCTCTATGAATTACTACACAGTGAAACCAATTGCCAAATCATGAGTAATATTAGTAGGACAATTTTACATTGAAAGATTGCTAAGTCATTTGTTGGAGTATATTCATGTGTAAAAACTATTGTGAAGATATTTAAATATATTGCTAAATGAACAATATCAAATACAAATGCTTAAGTCATAAAACTAAGTAAATATATTGATAGGAAGGATAGGATAAGGCCTATTATTTTTCAAAACAGCTTTTGATGTCTGGAACTAGTACAGATAATTGCTTTACTACAGCTCAGTCTTTTGCTTTCCGTGGACATGACTCTCCAACAACAACACCACTCTTAGTTCTTCTTTGCAGTAACCAAGTAAATGTGTGTGTGTGTGTTTAAAATTTATAAGTGAAAACTATGGTTGACAATTAAGGACAAAATGTACACTAAACTGCCACAAATCCAACAAGTTTTTATGATAAGTATCTCATCTAGTATATAAAGCATCTTCTATTGTTTACTTAGCATGTCAAAAATATATACAAATAATCTATTCTTTAGCTTCAATTCCTTACCCCATGTATTAATGGCATCACATATTTTAGTGGCATCTTTTTCTTTTTGTCTAAAAACTGAGTACAAATTTCTTTAACAAAGATTTATATTCCAGAACTTGTGTTTCAATTTAAAATCCAAGCAAATACCTCACAACACCCCATCTGCCAAGTCCCTTTAAAATGTCCATTGCCAACTAAAAGCTCAAAAACTTGTATTCATTCCTTCACCACACTTGCAAAGATGTTTATCTGATAACCACTCCCCTAGACCTATTGACAGAGAAGCCAGTAAGTATTTTAAAGGATCAACCCTTGGTACAAAAAAGCAATCTCCAGAAATTTGTTAAGCTAGTATCACAAATACAGGTGTGACCATGCATTATAGATCTTTTATCATCTGATAGAAATTAAGCCTATTTGCTTGTTTGGATTGTTTTTTTGGTTTTTTGTTGATTTGTTTTTTGGTTTGTTTTTTTTGGTTTTTTTTTTTTTTTGGGGGTTTGTTTTTTTTTTTTTTTTTTGTGAACACACTTAACAGTTTACTTGAAGAGCAATTCTTGATGGGGAACAGTTCTTTTTAAATTGGCATTTTCAGAATAATCACATTAATCCGAGAGCCACAAAGTGCTGAAGGAAAAGGGAGTAAACTACTTTGAAAGACATAATGTTTTTCATCTTATTTTCTGTTAAAATTTTCCTTGGAAAGGCTAGATACAAAAGAGTGAATGTTCATTCAAGATTTATCATGTCAGCTTTCAATATTTTATGTATTTTAAAGCCATGGAAAATTTCTTTTGCCTACACACAGAAGGCAAATACAACATAAAAATCCAAATTATGTTAAAAGCATACCATAAGACTGTTGAAGAAAGCTTGAAATGTTAAGAAATGCCCATCTTTAATTTTCCTGCCCATCCTTCATTCTTTGTGCATCCTCTTTGCATATAAGATTTTTGACAAAATCTAATTTTTTAATAACTTTTCTCTTTCACAGGACCTCTGCTTTGCTCAGTGCACAGAATGTTCATATAATGAGTAACTACTCAGTATTTTGTTATCTCCTCATTTTTCAAAGTGTGACCCCAGGCCTTATTTACTGAGCACTAGTCAAACCCTTCTCTCAAGACAGAATTGTTAATTTCCTCATAAGTTTCTCTGGTGCTCACCACCACAGTACGGAAACAATTAAAAATATTAATTAACCACTGTTCACAACACTCCTACAAGATAATAGAGAACTGAAGAGCAAAGAAATTAAAGTCAAGAATGTCTACTAATTTACCAACTGTAGGCAATAGTCTCTTTTAGTGCATATTTCTTTCCTCTTGTACAATGACACAGACCCTTTATTAAAAACATACATACACCATACAATTAAAGCCCACAGCATTGTGCATTTGCAGATGAAAAAAGTATTATTAGAGAAGTAAAGCAAATTCTGAAATTCCCCGACTATGAAATTATTTTCATTCTTGATTCTAATAAAATCCCTATAAGAAAGCTTTTTTGAAATTATGTAAAATTTCTGTTAGAAAAATCTAGTTCTATCACATGGTAGGATATTGAGAGTGACAAGGACTTATATCAGGATATGAAAACTTTGTGCTACTTGAGCTGAAAGAGTGGCTGACAGCACTAATAATTCATCAGCTCCTGTGTGGACCAGCAGCAGGTCTGACCAGGACATTAGGTGAAATTCACAGGTTCTTGCTGGTATCAGGGTAATGGCATGAAGTGGAAGTCTTAAGCTCCACTGCAGACTGGGCAGGTCAATCTGTTCATTGTGAAAGATGACCATTTTGTCTGTATCCTTCTTTCCCACAAGAGTGATCCAAACCTCTTCTCCATCTTTTCTTATGCTGAATCCATTTTGTCTTGTGGGAATGTTATATTATAGATGTGGAAGATAACACCATAAAGCCCTCAAAATGTTTGGGGAAAGCCATTTAAATCAACCATAACTAACAATACATTAGTTTTTGCAACAGATCCAAAGCCAGATAGCCAAAAGTTCTTTCATTTCTTTTTGTCTTGTGGGTGAGAACTTCATTGCATTTGTCCCTTTGTTATGTTGGGGTTTTTTGTACTGATAAGTTTTGTGAAACATTTTCCACAAAGACACGTCTCTGAAAAAGATTTCTTAAGATTCAAGTAATCATTCTGTATTAATATCTGACCTTTCCTCTGCAATTTAACCTGTTGCTTGGTCTCTGAATTAAAGCTTATTTTTCTAAGGTAATTTAAGTTTTCCAACTCATCCTGTCTCACAAGGGTATAATCACCTACTTGTCTGAAAACTAACTTATTTCCTTTTATCATGCCTGGATAATAAAGGCAAGTTGGAGTAAAAGTGAAATAAAACAATATATCCTTTCCTTGATCAATAGAACAAGGAAACAGTGAGGCACAGGCTCCTGCATCGTGAGGGATGGTCTCAGCTGAGCAGTTTCACTGTTGATACCTTCCACATTTATACACAGGAGCAGATGGCTTCTCACCTAGTGCTGTCTCTTGAGGGTTTTAACTGTAGTAATGTAAATGAAGTGTTCACTTAGGGAAAAAAAAAAAAAAAAAAAAACACAACCAAACAAGCACTGTTGAGTGTTGAGAGACCCTTTGAAACTTGTGTTGGGTGACCTCTAGTGCTGAGGTTCTGAGGTTATTTTCACACTACATTTTCTTCTAGGATAAAAGCCATATACAAATATATGTTGTAATCAGCCACAGTTGTGTTCAAGGATACATATGAACATTATTTTCCCCTCTTGTCCTGTTCTCTCAATATCTATTCTTTGTGAAATGAAAGTTGTTGTCATGTGCTTGTCCAAACCTGCCACAGTGCTAAGCACATCAGAGATGAGTATAACAATTCCTATCTGCTATATTCAGAATACAGGGAATACAAGATGAATTAGAGAAGGATATGTGTTCTAGAAATTAGTCTTCTCATTAGAGAATGAAATTAACTCTTTATTTCTGCCTTTACTAAACCAGATACTTCATGACTGGGATCTGTGAAAGAACCACAGTAGAAGCAATGTATGCCAAGCCAAAAACCAGCACACTCCGAGTAACAGAAACTTGAAGCAGAAAGCTAGACACCTTACATTTGAGATAAAGAAGAATGTTCCAAACCAAAGGAATATTAGGAAATAATTTGAAAGTACAAAAGGAAATAGAAAAAAATGCGAGGACCACTGGTAGAGAGGAGCAGAAAAGAAACAAGATGACTGTGGAATGCAAAGTCAAAGTGAGCAGGGACCAAATTTCTTAAATTCTTGACAAAAA